>JAIGNY010000864.1:927500-1200000 GCA_020152595.1 Chiridota heheva | reverse complement strand
CACAGATACAAACTAAACTTATTGACAGTGTGGTGGTAAACTGACAACTTCTTCAACAGCAAAAGCAAATATAACAATATTCAATCAAAAAAATTAGATATAAATTAACGATGTATTACAAAAGCATCCAGTTGTGATACAAAAGAAAGTACTGCATCAAGACAACAAATTTCCTGATAGCCATCAGACCAGGGATATGTATCAGACCAACATACCTTTGTCTGGTGATTTGTGAGTTGTCCTCTATGACCACCAGTAAGTTCTAAAGTCATTAACTCAACAACTCAAAAAAAATACTCTTCACCAAATTTTAAGCAAAAATTGTAAGAGAAGAACAGCTGAAACATGCCAATAACATTTTTAATCAGATTGCGAGAGAGGAGGAATGTTTACACACCAAACACCTGCAGGCTTATCTCAGCCCTTCCAACATTGTGTAAAGCGCTTGTACTGGAGTTCACCTTTGACCTTATACTTAAGTGACCGTCCCTGATGACTCCAAAGAGGTCAAGCACTTGTCCCTGGGCCTAATGCAACAAGGAAGTAATGTCACAAGATTCCTATGCAACACTCTGCCTCTGCCACCACTATGCCTGTTTTAACTGCCTATGGACACCGACAGGTTTAGTTGGGGGTTTAATCACCTATTCCAAAAGAGCATCTTCAATGGGATTAGTTCAGTGGTCAAGCATGTCCATCTTATAAGAAAGAGGACTTCAAAAGAAACAAAGTGGTGAAGAAAGCATTCAAGTCTTATTCGGTTAAAGGATTAGTTTAGTGGTTAAGCATGTCCATCTTACATAAAGAGGACTTCAAAAAAACAAAATAGTGAAGAAAGCATTATCTACCTACTGTGGTGTGGCGGTTATCATACCTGTCTACAGACCACGAGGCCGCAGGTTCAAGCCTGGGTTGGGTAGACACGCCAGTGCACCACAACTGGTTATCAAAGACTGTGGACATTGACTTGGTTGTCGATGTTATGTCTGTCCGTACGTCGTACCTGTGTTCTCGTCCGGGTCGTATTAAGCGTTTCGTGATAGCATTTGTACTATCATAACCAAATACGCAGGCGACGACCCGTCATTGTAATTGTGTGTTCAACTCTCTCTCCAAGAAGGCATTCAAACGTCTTATTCGGTTAGGATAAGTTTAGTGGTCAAGCATGTCCATCTTATGTGAAAGAGGACTTCAAAAGAAACAAAATGGTTATCTACCTACTGTGGTGTAGCGGTTATCATACATGTCTAGACCACGAGGTCCTGGGTTCAAGCCTGGGTTGGGTAGACACGCCAGTGCATCACAACTGGTTATCAAAGGCCGTGGACATTGACTTGGTTGTCGATGTTATGTCTGTCCGTACGTCATACCTGTGTTCTTGTCCGGGTCGTATTAAGCGTTCGTGATAGCTTTGTTTCTATTATAACCCATTACGCAGGTGATGACCCCGTCATTGTAATTGTGTGTTAACTCGTCGTCGGCAGAAACAAAATGGTGAAGAAAGCATTCAAACGTCTTATTCGGTTAAAGAATTAGTTTAGTGGTCAAGCATGTCCATCTTATATGAAAGAGGACTTCAAAAGAAAGAAAATGGTGAAGAAAGCATTCAAACGTCTTATTCAGTTAAAGGATTAGTTTAGTGGTCAAGCATGTCCATCTTATATGAAAGAGGACTTTAAAAGAAACAAAATAGTGAAGAAAGCATTGCAAAATCTTATTCCGTTAAGGAGATATTCAAATCTAAATTTTGGTATGATTTGTGTAAAAACGACTGAAATCAGACTAATTATAATGTCACTGCCTCAGACTCCTCAAAATCTATAATGTATTTTAAAGAAAGTTTATTTAATGTTTTCAATATTAAATTATTTTCCCTCAAACTTTCTTCCAGTGGTATATTATAAACACCCTTCCTAATTTCAGTTTCACTACTTTTTTGACATATCTCATGGTTTTTAGGCCACAAAATCGCAGGGCAAAATATGATAAAATACATAAAGACTTTAAGGAATCCGAGGCTATGACATCACAACTAGTCTGATTTCAGTCGTTTCTACACAAATAATACCAAACTTTAAACTTAAATATCTCCTAAATGGAATACGATTTTTGAAAGCTTTCCCCACCATTTTGTTTCTTTTGAAGTCCTCTTTCATATAAGATAAACATGCTTGACCACTGAACTAATCCTTTAAAACTAGCATCCATATTTTCCAAATATGATCAAGCTTTTATAATTTGTATGATATACAGCATACGCAATGTCTGGGGTACATACAATGGAAAACAGTTTAAGAGCAACATGAAATAATTGTACTGTAATTTTTGTTTGGAATTTTGATGGTAATTTGCAAGTTTCCTTGTTTTTCTTAGAGATTTTCAAAGAATCTAGCTGACCAACCAACTCCATATTCTTCCCAATTACAGTTACTACTCGCTATTATTCTACCCATACTTCCCCAGGGGTCTCACTTATCTCCTCAATGCTACACAAAATTTTCCAACTGATGCTCAGAAAAACCATGTTTTGGATACCATACTCCCTTCCCCTCTTAAACCAAATTGATCTTGGAATGGCACAAACTAATTGATACTTGCAGAAAAGAGGCTTACTTCTCTTATTTTAAAGGACAGTTATGGTGTTAATGTTGCGATGAATATAGGAGTGTAGGAAGAGTCACCACTCTGGGAGGGCTGCACAAATCCATAAAATTCGCGTGACAATTGGGAAAATTGTACTGGTAAATTAAGTTTCCATCAAAAATTGCAGCTAACCGGTAAGTCTCCTTCAATTTTCAGATAGTTTTCTTGAATTTTATGGAATTTTTGGGAAATTTCAGCCAGATTTCAGAAATATTTGGCCAAATTTTTTTCAAAAGCTGGCCAATATCCAATAAAAATATTTAATAGATTTACCATATATTTCCATTTTATATTAATAATTTCCCAATTTTACTTCCCAACCAGGAAGAAAGCATGCAACCTGGAAGGTGAAATTCTTTCAGGAGGAGCTTTCCCCCTAAAAACAACAGTTAATACTGCTAAATTGCCATATTAAAGAGACATGAAAAAAAACTATGCATGAAAACATTACCCAAGCAATGATTTGACAGAAAACATGATAAGAGCATAAAATAAGGCTTAATCTTATTTTGAGTGCATCGTATTATAGTTGTGAATATTGATGTAACACATTTGTGACGTTTTATCAAGACTTGCATGTCTCGCAATTCACAGGTAATGATTTGAGGCAGGTTAACGACCTAAACAGATGTAGTATCCTCTCTGTGGCATTAATTCCGCTGGTTATTTTATTTTTCATCCCAAAGATGACACAATCCTTGCAGAAGATAAATATGCCTTCACAAATTTCACAAACTTCAATGAAGAGACCAAATAATTAAGTAAATTATAATCTGTCGGAATGAAAGCTTATCAAACTGCCACCTTACAATATTAGGAATGTTGTGAATTACAGTTATAATAGTAACAATTAATGATGAGCTTTCTGATGCAATCACATTTTAGCTCCGCTCTTTAAACTGGAAACAATTTGGTCCGATTTACCTCAAATTTTGTAAGATGTATCATGAGCAAACGATGCAAAACTGTACATTTCTAAAATATAGTTAAGTTGCTAATCATCTGGGGAAAACATACAAGTCAGGATGTGTGTTGTCATATTAGATCTGCTCAACGTGTAGTCATTTGCTTTGAAATTATACATTAAAGTATGGATGAACTTGCAATCAAGGCGCAAAAAAATAGCTGTCAAGTTTTTCAGGGAAAATGTTCTTTTTGTATTTAAGGAACGTGCCAGTATAAGCATATGTTGAAAGTCTGTGACAGAAAGTGAAAGATAAATATCTAAAGAAGCTTCAGAGAGCGACTTCATCGGTTCAAATGGTTTCTGACACAGAATGTTGAATGAAATAACAACATATAGCTGTGTGCTGTGGGTGGGTTGTTATTCAGATTATTATTCCGGCTTTTTAAGGTCCATGAATGTTTAGAGGAGAATCATGCCTGAGTCATAGATCTGGTTTAGTTTTGTGTTTAATGGCTTGTAAACAGAGAGGTCAAATGTGCCAGAGAATTAAACTTAATTCAAAAAGTAAGTTATATCAAATGTAACGAATCAAGTCAAAAGTACATTTAACTAGACATTGCAAACGATACAAATCCCCTCGCAGCTCATAACACACCTTCCAGTGCTGGATTTAGGCATGAGCTGACTAAGAGCTTAGAGCCCCACATCAAAGAGCCTCACTTTGATCCTTAAAGGATTAGTTCAGTGATCAAGCATGTGCATCTTATATCAAAGAGGACTTCAGAAGAAAAAAATGGTGAGAAACCATCTAAAAATCTTATTCCGTTAAACAAGGTTCGAAAATTATGTGATTCAGCTATTCCGAGAATAGTAAAATCTCGAACAGAATACCAGTCACTCTTTTTCAGCATTCCGCTGTAATAGTGCACCAGTCTAATGCAAATGTCTTCTATCATGGCTGCCAGATCGTTGTGACAGTATACGGCCAATTTTGGGTGTTTGAGGTCTAAATTTCCTCAATCTGCACAATGTATATTGACCCAGTAATGTTACATAAAAACTAATAATTGTCATACGTTGCATGTTAAAATCAGCACGACACCGAACGTGAAACAAAACTTCATACAAAACAGCATATTATCAATAGATCGGGACTGATACTTTTGTAACTATTTTACCTATCAAAATATTACTTTTGCAGCTGGTACATCCGTGTCCCTTTTACTTTTTAAGTGCTTGGTAACATACCTCTAATTATTTTTTGGTTGGTTCCCAGTGTTGGTTCCATGTATGGCAGAACAAAAAAAATACTAGTGAAACAGAAGACACTACTGCTATGGTGGCCTTTTTGTTTTGAAGTGGTTGTACTATTAATTAAGGTAAGCACCATAGGCCTATGTCAATGTTATTCCTGGAGTACATATCTGTTTTATTGTTGGTTTTCAGAATGATAAAAAAGGAGTAAAATAAGAGATGAAATAGTAGATTTTAAAATCTACTATTCCATTGGAATAGTGGCAAATACTTTTAATTTTGACCCCTGTAATAAGAAGATATTCAAGTTTAAAGCTCTGTCTTATCTGTGTAGAAATGACTGGTGTAGTAAGTCTACTATGAAAAGTTGGCATCTTCATCCTCACATTCTTAATAATTGTCAATGTATTTTAAAGAAAGTTTATTTAATTTTTTCAGTATTTAAATAATTTTCCCTCAAACTTTCTTCAGGTGGTATATTATAAATACCCTTCCTAGATTCAGTTTTACTACTTGTTTGACATTTCACATGGTTTATAAACCACAAAATCGCAGGACAAAATATGATAGAATACATCAAGACTGAGGAATCTGAGGCTATGACATCAAAACTAGTCTGATATCAGTCATTTCTACACAGATACCAAACTTTAAACTTAGATATCTCCTTAACGGAATAAGATATTTGAATGCTTTTTTCGTCATTTTGTTTCTTTTGAAGTCCTCTTTCATATAAGAAAGACTTGCTTGCCCCCTTAACTAGTACTTTAAAATACAAATGTGCAGTGTGTTTTATTTTGTATTTGAAAACTGATTTTCTCAATGCAGTTACACTGTACCTATGTACATATTATATACATCTGTTTGGCAGCTCCCAGTATACCTATATACTAATTGTCACATAACTGCTTTTTCTGAGCTATATTGTTCAGCTTAGGTCTTCATCATGTATGAATTTGATCGTAGTACCTTCTGACCCTCTGCATCAATAATAAACAAAAAGAACTGATATTGCAGCAAAAATGGCTTCCTTCTATTTTTAAATCTACATTTTCAAAGATCTAAGTTTTGCTTTCAGCAGTCACTAAATAATATGTTTGATGTAACATGCATATGCAAGTTTAATATGAAATTTCACAACTACTTCCAAGATTTAAATCAAAAATATAAACTTTGATGCTAATAAACACTTTTGGTAATTAAACTCTAAATTCATTTTAAAATACAGATATATAAACACCCCTCAAGTTCTTATTGTTACCTAGAGTAAATAAACAAACACACGCTTTCCACTGTAAACATTGCACAGAAGACGGAAATTACTACTCATCCGAATCTTGCTTTTTCTCCTCAACGTTAAAACAGTAAACCCTGAGGAATATGAGACAGCGTTATCTTCTCCAAAGTCAAGTGGAAATCTTGAATTCAGAGGAGGACTAGTGATTTTATTGCAAAAAGGCGAGCCTGCGTAGCTACAAATTGATCCATGCGAAAACAGTGACTTAATGTATGACTTCGATAAGGTTCAAATCTCACGAAAGAGATGAAACTTTTCACAAATTAAGATAAATTACAGGAACATATTACATTTTGTTAATTAGTTATTTTTACTATGTTACCAGACAACTTCTCCTACAGATAATAAGCAACCACAGAAACAAACTATTTGATGGGAATCAGAAAGCCAGATGGTTTTCAATTTTTCTTGATGCTGATAGCATGTGGTAATTAACATCAAAATGCATTGTTTTGATGAGGTTGATGACAAGCAAGGGGAGGGTCAACAGAGCATAACAGATGGCACTTAATTACTCAACTTTATGTAGCAATGGATGTCTTATAGCTCTATGGACATGTAGCAATGGTCAAATGATAACAATTTGAAGTTTGAAAATAACATTTTTAAAGAGGCGAAATCGTCATATGTGCACAGAATTCTTATCAACAGTCATGAGTTCGAGCCCCAGTAGAATCGTTTATTGCGTCTTTTGCTTTCATCTTCTTCTTTTTTTCCTCAGTAATTTTCATTTGATGACTATTATTGTAGTATTAATATACCAAAGAGCAAGCTCTTTGATAATACTAATATTTCACTTTCGCTTTCTGACAAATGCATTGAAAAAAAAAAAAAGTTTCTCGTCACAGTAACGTAATGCGCTGTGTATGTAACATGCTAGTGTCTGGCTGTGCAAACCATGGAATTCTCTTCTAACTCCATGTACAAACAGACAATGGGTCGGATCTTGCGTCCACAACCGGAAGTGACGTCAAAATATCGCATCCAATTTTACCGTATTTTAATAAGACGAGCCTCCCTCTTTAATTTATGCTAAATGTGTGATGTATGACTGGACAGAGCTCAAAAGCTTTCTTTGAATTTCTTTTCTACATCTCAGTCACTGACAATATGTTGAAGTTTAAGAGCTTCTTGTGTCCATGCACTAAACAATTGTGTAAATCACCTATTTAAATCATGCATGCAATATATTTAGCACTTACTATGCTTAGTTATTTCTTTTATCCTTTATCTGTTTATAAACGATCCTTTATCCTATTTTTATTTCTTATGTTTTTCACCTATTTTGTGCATATTTTGAGACAAGGGCCTAGTGGACTGATTTAATGGTTTGGTTTGGTTTGTTGATGTTTAATGGCACCGCAACAGTCAGTGTCAAATGTGCCAAAAGGGTGTTAAAATATCAAGGTGTAAGAGTTGGGGTAGAGAGGAGATGGAGGATTGAGAGAGAGAAAAGGGGGAAAATAGGGTAAATTTGGGAGACAAATTTAAAGTGAAAAGAAAGGGGTGTGTAAGGTTAGGTGTAGAAAGGAAGATTAGATGGTAAAAAAGGTTGTTGTTGCAGAGGAAGTTGATGATGTTGGAGGAAGGATTGTTTTTTAATAGATCTGAGATTGAGGTGGGTGAGGAGAGAAGGGACCTGGAGTTCAAGTATAGGAGACAGATTAAGAGGATATACTTGATGGAGAGGTCGGTGTTGCAGGTAAGGCAGAGAGTGGCAGTGGAGCCGGAAAGGAGATGGGAGTGGGTGAAATTATTAACTGATTTATGAAATGATATTAATGAATAAATGAAATAAAGTCACTGAAAATGATATATACAGTATTCCTGCTAGAATTATGCAAAGACTCAAAAACTTTTGGTCAGAATTTGCTGAACCTAACATTTAAAAAACACAGCATTAACATTAGAAAACACCAAGGTGGCCCTTTAACACATCATATTGCATAGTGATGCCTGAGATTTGCTGTAAAATGGTCAATTTTAACCATTTTTTTTTTTTTTGCTACTTTCATGAGACAGACTTTTAACTGTTCTGGACTTTGAGGCTAGTCCAGACCATTGTTGTAAAATTTTCAACAACCATAGATCTGCAAAATTTTTAATTTCAACCAAAATAACCAACTTTGAAGATTATATATATTTCACCTCAAATCCCCTACAACCCTGGTAAAAGACCTGGAGAAGGCAACGATGGTGAAATATACGCAACACACTTACTGCTCATTAGAAAAGATCGTTGAATTCCTTGAAAGACCTTACTGTGCAATAAATAAGAAACTGGTCTATAATGCATTGTTCCATTTCTTTTGTCTTTTGAGAAAAAGAACAGTACACTTTTTTGACACACTTCAGAAAATGACTGATTATGGCGGATAGTGAAAGAGCTTAAGTACATAAGTTACTGATTAACGTTGCATCTTCCCATGCTAGGTTCATAAGGGCTTCAGCAAATAGAGGCTCACAGCACATCTATTGTAGAAGATCTGTTAGTGTTTATTTGAGGCAAACTTTAATTTTGAAAGAAAGTAAAGGACACATAAGTACTTTGTTACCTAACAATCAGCCAGTTTAATTACCATACTATATTTGCAGTTCCAGTATTTAACAACAGCAGGCAGAGGCAAATGTAGCCAGAGCACCACAACTGATTATCAAAGGCCGTGGACATTGACTTGGTTGTTGATGTTATGTCTGTCCGTACGTCCTACGTGTATTCTCGTCCAGGTCGTATCAAGCGTTTTGTGATAGCATTGTTACTATCATAACCGAATACGCAGGCGACGACCCGTCATTGTAATTGTGTGTTCACTCGTCCGTCTCCGCAACAAAGGTAGAGTCACCTCTCAGGTGAAGGGAGAACAAACCGCCAAAATTTCCCTGTTACAAGCGGAAACTTGCACAGTTAAATTAGGTTTCCATCAAACGATGCTGAGAATCTCCTTCATTTTTGATAATTTACCTTAATTTTCAAGAAATTTTCAAGAAAATTTCCATCAAATTTCAAAAATGTGTCCAGATTTTATCAAAATGTGCAATATTTTTAACAAATCTTCCTTCAATTTTACCATTTTGTTTCAATTTTTCTTTTTAATTTCCCAATATCACCTCCTAACAGGGAAGAAAGCATGCAATCTAGAAGATGAAATCTTCTCAGGGGAAGCAGTTTGTCCCTCCTTCCCGCCACTTCTTATGACTCTGGAGGAGGGGGCAGGGGGGTATGCACAACTTTCAAGGGTAAAGTTCCGTCTTGGCAAATCAACTGCTCCATCAGGGGTGCATTACTGGCCAGACTAGACTGATCAATTTGTGAATCTATTTCTTGTTTTATTTAACAATGTTTATACTGCATTTGCTCATTTATAGAGACTAGATTTGTACATGTTTGTCTGAATATACTTTCTGCCATGAATTCTGTATATTCTTCTTAATACCATTATATCTTTCTATAATTGTTTTGAAGAAAGACTTGTAGAAATAATGATTTTGAATTTATTCCTTATATTTAAAGCTCAATCCATGACAAGGATGTACCCTACCAATTCAGAAACACTCAAGCATAATAGATGACACTTGATGACATTACTCAACAACCGGATGTTACCTCACCAATTCACTTGTCACTTTCGCACTTTTATTCAAGAGTATTATTAGGTACTTTAGCTATGTGGGGTAAGGTATATGTGAGGGTATAAATAGTTCTTCTTCCCATGTAGTGACGAATGTAACGTTTCGAGAATTGGATGAAATGCAATCCGCTTAGTAACAAATGTTTTTGTAGCTTAATTATATTAAATTTGACAAAAACAATCATATTGAATTATTATTTGAAAAGATTCAGTGTATCATTCCTTCTTCTCAATGATATATAAATTTACACAATGTTTCTTTTTAAATAAAATGTTTTGCGCTTCAAACATTTCCACACATTGGTCACTATGCTGAATAAGTTTTGAAAATGGCATTCGTCACTATGCATTTTTACATTCGTCACTATGCGGAAAGTGGGACGAAATGATCTGATCATTTCATAAACTTTTATGTGACAAGTACTTGCATTCTGGAATCTAGACAGCAATAAATCTATCAACAAGAGGAACAAATGACCATTACAGAATTACAGTAGATATAATATTCCCAAGGGAAAGATCATCAAATTTGTAAAAATATATTTCTTATTACTTATTCCTTTTTATTTCTTATTTCTTATTCCTTTCTAAAAATGGCCTTGATTGTACTGTATCCCATTCATACGCAAAAAAGCAAATGGGTCAAGGACAGAACAAAATTCAAGCAAAATCAATATACATTTGGCAGACAAGAACAGTAGTTACATAGAAGTTTGATAAGAACCAAAAGTGGAAAAACTTTGCAATTGCACCCTGCCATTTGTTACAATTGTACACAGTACCAGATGGGTGACAAATCACACTATCAGGATTGCTACAGTACATCCCCATCTGAGAAAAAGCAAATACCAACTAAACACTATCCACTTTTCTCACATGTTGAATGGAGAAGAAATATGTTATAGGCATTTTGGTCTCGGTGGTCCAAAACCATTTTTGGGGGGATGGGAATGGTGGGGGGGGGTGGGGCAAATAATAAATCAACTTTTTAAATTTACATCAAGAAAAAGTGTCATTGCTATTTAGTTTTGCCAAAACCAGTTCCACATAAAATTGAACTTGATTAATTATCCATGCCATTACTAATGTGACATCATGGTAAATGTCCTCTTCTTGAGTTTCACCCTACCCCCTGCTCATTACATGTGTGGGCGTCCCTGTTATTCAACACATCATCAGAAATTCTGCACAAGCAATACAAACTATCAGAAAGACTCTACATACCTGAGAGAAAAGCGATTCTTTCCTTGAGGATGAAGGAGAGATCCCGAGCTCGCAGAACTTCTCTTGGACATGATTCCGCTTGTGAACCTACAAATGAAACAAAAATACACAACACAGCATTAGATGGCTGTCAAGAGCTGGTACCAAAATTTCGGTAATAAAAACCTTTGTACCTGTCGTTGAAATTTCAGATTTCATGCAAGCACTTTAGACGACGCAAGTGACAATCATAAAACTATTGGTCATATGATTGTATGATCATTCTGTACCTAACTACATGTACATGTACCAATCAGCAGGCACCAGCTTGATCATGTGATAGTGACACGCCTGTTTTACCCATGATATATCAGTTATTTACCATCCCAATTGCAGGCACAAAGAGGGAAAACTTGTTCCCCTCGGGTTTTTTTTTCTCTTCTAAATATGAAAAAGTAAGGTACAGTACCGCCCACATTAAATTGGCCGTCGCATCGTGTATCGTGATCACGATAAAATTTCATATTAAAATCCTGAACACTTGCTAACGTTCTAACTATACAACGGTGGATCACGATTGAACGATATATCGTAATATCACGCACCGACGATATCGTACATTCTAGCTGCACACAGGTAATACGTAATTTCAACCTGAGTGCATCCAGATTCGTAACTTAATTCGGCTCCGGTTTTTTTATTTTCACGCTTTTTTGGTAGGTCGTAATAACGTAAATTCCTGCATCAGTGAGTTCATATTGTGCGAGACAAACTTTAGGAATCGATATTGTCTCGAGGTTTGCTGGACAATCTTAGTATTATTTGCCTAACGGTACTACTAGGGCCCTACGTATACACTTACATGTAAAAATACTAGCTTAGGCTTAAAATTGTGTTGAATTATTGACGCCATATATGTATTATAAAATGTATTTTTCACAATATGCTGCAGTAAAATTGACCTTTGCCATCGCATATCATCGATAATTGACTAAAACAAGATGGCAACAACCATTGAGTTGCACATTAAAATTTATACAAAACGGCTTACAACTTTTGTTAGAAGCATATTTTTTCTCAGCTGTCACTGAAGCAATTTAAATAATGCTAAACAGAGTCTGGCTACACGTAACCTGGCCTGAAGTGTACCAATCATGATGGCCATGAAATCGGATGCGTCCACTTCCTAATATTAAAAAAAAAGAATCAGAATAGCCTACAGCGAAAATGGTGTAGTTTTTTTTGATACAATTTTGATCATGATTGTCTATTTTTTATTCCATGAAAATCTAATGTTTTCTCTCTTGTTTCTTTCTTTGTAGGGAGATAAGTATAGTTTATCCTTGTATTATTTCTTTCTTTCTTCTTTATTTACTGTTCAGCATGCTATATTTAATTGGTTTTATATCGTCTTCAATGAGTTTTTTTTGTTTGCACGATTTTGTTTTCATTCTTCTTGATCGCATTTCCCAACTGGCAGATCATGAATCAAAAGGATATTTCTTCTCTTCGTCCTATTGTTTACTTACAGTATACAAGTCCATTTTCCAACATTCAAGACCAAGCTTCTTGGGAATTGACCCTTTGACCGTCCCTGCTCACAGCATAAGCAATAAAAAAAAGTTGATAATATGTGCGCGATTTTCAGTTGAAGACAATCTGATAATGTGTACGCCTTAGGAAGCTTTACTGCTCCTTCCTCAGTAATTTTAAAGAGTTGGCAATTAATAAGTAATATTCTTAATTTCAATTTTGCACCAACCACGAAATGTTACTATAGGTCATAAAATGCAGTAGCTTGCCACCTAGATAATCCATGATGGGTCCCACTTGAAAATGTTCGAATGTGTCCTCCTTGGAAAAGTGCCCCTTCTAAAAATGTAATTCTCCTCTTACTTTATTTTGAGCTCAATAATTCTACTAGTGGAACATGTAGTGACCGATGCGAGCAGTTTGACAATTGTGCCGGTATAGCGCCTGTAAAAGCGCCGGTGAAGCGCCGGTAATGCCGCCGGTACTGTGTGTAATATTAAACGTCTGCACACGTACCGAACCTGCATAATTCTTTAGTTCAGATAAGTTTAAACTGATGCAAATTTGCCGTTTTAAGCAAAATTAAGTATTTCATTCCCCGTGTCTTTTCAAAGGACACAGATCAGCCCACAATAAATTGGTAACGACAATGCAGAGTGTACCACAGAGATTTACGATCATTATTTATTTTCAATAAGTTCAACAAAAAATTACAACCTGAAAAGTAAGGAACCGTGGCAACGCAACTTGTGTCTGCACTATCATGGCACGGCCATTTTTTTTTGTATTAATCATAAAATGAAAATTGAATGAAATAAATTAAACTTAAACTAAAATGATAAGCGAAATACAAAGGATCGGCGCAATAAAAATAAACAAGTTTAACTTACTGAGATTTCCATGTTTTATTCCGAAATATATAGTATTCCAAATAGTCGAGAAAAATCTTAACTCGTGAAATATTTCCAACAAAACATTAAGAAACGTTGTCAAAATATTTTTAATATGTAGTTCCATATACAGTAAAGGTGAAACGCGAAAGAAAATAATAGAAAAAATAAATAAAATGAGAAAAAATAAAATTCTGAACTAAGCACTCTTTGCTGAGTGTAGACCTCCATGTTGAAAAGAATGCATCAAAATCTGTCCGAAATCAGCGACGTAAGTGAACAGAAACACACATGTGCTCCCACTATTTGATAAGCCCAGGTGCAAAATTATCTCTTTATAAATTAGATCCGTGCGAAAATGTCTTTCCTTTCAACACTTATATTCTAATTCTTACCCGAAACTTACGAACATTAAACCATGATTAAACACCATTTACATTAATCTCTATGAAACACATACTGCAAAAACACGGCAAACTTCTAAAGAATCATAAATAATGCCGCTGCCCCATTCCCCAGCACATTTGACAGATTTGTTTACAAATTGACGCCAGCTGCGTCTGGACTTTGGCCTAGCGCGGTCCAATTGATTAAGATTGGCACATTTAAAGGGAAATACTTGCAAAGGTGTATGCCCCCTCCCGATTTTCATGTTGTCTTCCAAATATTTGAAGTCTGACATAAACTTGAGTTTGGTGGTTATGGGTAAGGGACCGGGGATCACAGCGGTTAACAGCGATTATTAGTGGTACTCCAGAGTAATTCCTTCTGATACATGTTTAATTTACTATTATCAGGCTATCGAATTTAGGGTGGGGGCATCCTCCTTTATGAAAACATACCGTAATTTGGTAGATTATCTCGTCCCCTCTCCAGTTTTCTTTAATTTCCCCCAAAAATTAAAGTGTCAAGATAGCAAGAAGGGTGCGGGGATGGCGAGGGCGGCGGGGGAGTGGATCTTTGTTATGATCTCCTAGCTCGTTTGCAAGTTGAAGTGTCAAACTGGGATCGTTGAACTATTGAATTTGGGGTGGGGACATTCTCTTTTATGAAAACAATTTTGTAGATCGTATCGTCCCCTCCCCAATTTCTCCACAAAAAATGGAAGTATTACGAATAGGAAGGGGTGGATAGGGGCGGGTCTCCCCGTTTCAGGTTTCAAACGGCAAATTTGATCACCAAACATTAAATTTGAGATAAGAGAATTCTTTTTACTGTGAAAATATACTTGGTATATGAATGATGTTGTCCTTCTCCTTCCTCATTTTTATTTGTTTTCCCGAATGAAGGTAAGGCGATGCTTCCATCATCCCTCTCCCGTGCTCAGTGAATTTCCTCATATTTCTCCCTTCACAAAATGTTAGATGTCCACTCCCCCTCCCGGTTTTAGTATTGTTGTCTTTTTTTATAATTTGTTACGGCTTTCCCCCATTTTGAATGTTTACATAAAAGTGTCATGCATGCAGTATGTCTTTCAACAATTTAGCGCCGCGTGGCCGAGAAGTTCGGGGGAAACCTGTCGTCAGGTTATAAACCACCCAGACATGTGAAGGGGGACGAAGGCTGCATATCTTTGAACAATATATTTTGTTGTTTTTCTGACGCAGTTCTAGTAATTTTGAAAAAATGTAGAATTTATACTGATGCGATGTGTGGTAATAATTTGCTATACATTAACTTGGCGGCCATTTAGTGGGGCGACAGCTCGCTACTCGGTAGGAATGTACCACTGGTTAATTAAAGTTCTTTTTCCATTCTTTGTTATGTGCAAAGATAGAAGTAAAACATACGTTTTTCAAAACAAGGAAATAGCGTTTGTTTGCAGTTTTACAGCGTTTTACAGCTTTTATATTTTTTTGTTTTATTTTCTATGATGGAGAAGTTTAAAAAAAGAAATCTTTATCTTTGGAAACTTGTTTTGTTAAATTATAAACATTTTTATTGGACCAGGACTTTAATATTCGGAATATAAATTTCTGAGTAAGTTGATGTTGTTAATTTCGTTGTGTATTCTCTCATACTTTTTTCAAGTCGATTTGTACATATTTTCCCGTAATTTTAAAGTCCTAACAAGTTGCCGTTCGCTGCAATAAACATTGCGCAGCTTTTTCTGTCTCGTCTAAGGAATTGCGTTTTTTGAACTTGGAAAACAGTTTTGCTAACCTTTTTTAATCTTTGACATGCTTTCAAGATATTCCATGGATTAATTATATGGCAAAAATGTTTGCTCTAAATTGTTGGTTTATACATGTATCTATTTCACTGAGATTGAAATTACATACACAAATGTAGGTTACAAAATGTTGGAATTAAAAATAGGCTAACAGAAGAGAAAAACAAAGTACAAGCAATATTGCACTAGCGACTAAAAATAATCTGCACATTGAAAAGGAAAACACTAAATTTGGATGTTCACATACTATTGATGTAGGCCCTAATAATACTTCGATATGGTGTTTTAAACTCACATTGCGTTTCTGATATGTCGAACGTTTTCACTTAATTCAGACCTTTCATTGATTACTTAACTGAACGGGCACGGCAATAATTTGATATTATAATGACACTATGTTACAACGACATTAATATAATTTGTTTCGCAGTGGCGATGGTTTGTGAAACAACAAATTATCTCGAATTTGTCATTTTCAAACTCGCCGATAAAGCGCCCGGTAAAAACTTGTCAAACTGCTCGATCGGTACTGTATGTCGGACTTTGGAAGAACTCCCACCCTCCCACACACACACTCCCTGTATATATGATAGGCAAGAATTTCAGAAGTTTTCTAATAAATTTAGAACAATAACGCAATCAAGGATCACATATACTATACGTTCTTAGGTTAAAGAACATTTTTTCACTGTGTGTTTTGTGCGATCAGTGTGCCGTTGTGGTATAGTATGGCAAATACAGCAACTCCTCATTGTGGCCAGGAAATGTTAAAATGTAAGTATTCAAAGCTTGGGCATTCCCAAGAGAATACAGAGGAAAGGTCAGGGGTCCGACCCTCCCCTCCCTTCTTTGAAAATCCTTCATCAGTCTCTGATTCAACTAGGCTTTTTCTTGATCCTTCCCCCTGCAGCCCTGGGATGGCACTTAAAACCTGAAACTCAGTTTTTTAAAATAATGAAATAAATCATGTAGTTTCTAAACTAAGTATAAAGAGTGAATCAACTGAGACAAAAGCCGAGGAGTCTTGAAATCGATATATTCAGTATTGGTAATTGAAAATAGTTTTACATTTTTAAGTTGATCAGTAATATTCAACATGTATATAGGCTACACAATTACGAACTTCAAAATAATTTAGCATAGAATATTCGGTACCCTTTCAAAGTGAACAGTCTTGATAATTTTGTGTAATTTTTCAAGCTGCAATGAAAACTAGTATAGATAGTCTTCTGTACCAGAAACTTTGAAGCAGTCATTCAAGAGTTCAGTTTTATTGTAGCCTGAAATATATGAAGGAGAGCACTTGACTGTATTGACAGGTAAGTCTCAACGTAGGCCTGCGGATACAAGATGAAATACAAAGATTAAAAATGCAAGAAAAATCAACAGACCTGTAGCAAGCATGGGGGCACGGGGGCTGTGAATAATCAAACGAAAAATATGTATATTGAAAATTTGTTAAATTCCCCCTTCCCCCTCTCCTTCCGTCGAAAAGAAAGCCTGCTGGCTACGGGCCTGAATATATCACAACACATTTCATAGGTTCCCAATCAGATTATGTTTATTCTTTTGTAATAAAGGTGACACCAACTTGAAAAATATTTTAATTAGCCTGCGGTCCCCCACTCTATGGGATAGATGTTGTATTTTACTTGGGAGGAAGTTAGAGGTAAGGACCGTAGGGTGGGTTAAAACTGTTTGGTCGAATTTCCCTGGTTTCATTCAATTTCCCTTGTTTCAAGGCAAATTTGTTATATTTCCTTTCAAATTCAAGGTAACTATTTCAATGCCAATATATAAAAAAAATTATAGGAAAAGAACAAGGATGTACATTAAAAATGTCGATAGGCCTACTCATTTCTTAACTCTCCTCCCCAAAGTTAACTTATAACTTGCGATTTTTCTATTTATTTCTTTGGTAATTAAATATTTAAGTGAGATAATTATTGCATACAATATTAATCTAAGGGTTATCATGTCGTATTTTGATCTTATCTTGCCCGTTAAGACACGAATTAACAAGTTGCAGTCAATGCAGTGTCCTATTTTGGACCTACTCGTCGCTGACTGCACACTAACTTAACTAAGTATAATACTAACGTTAGGCCTACACTAGTAGTACTAAGAACACTAGTGGCATACAGCTCCGAAAGTATGTGTATATAGGCCTAGTGCTTATTCCGCGAAAAATTCTTGGTCAGTGTCTATTTATGATTACATCGCGGTCGACAATTATCGGAAGCCGACAATTGTCGGAAAATTCTCCTACAATTCTATATTTTTCTAACTGCAAAAGCCATCCCCAATACTTCCAAAATCCCGATAGAACGATCGTTTGTTCTGCTACGTAATTCACGCTAAAACGAAAACAGAATCGTGCCATTTAGATATCTATGCACACCATAACGATAAAATGAACGATCACGGCGGCCGATATTACGTTAAGCATTTGCAATAGGTGTAATGGAAACGTTGTTATAGTTGGAACGTGATATTTCATCACGCTTCACGATGCGACGGCCAATTTAATGTGGGCGGTACTGTAAGTTAGGGCTTCCAGATACATGATCTGAGGAGTGTTACAAGGATTGGGAGGGTGGGGGAAGGGGGGGCATGCACAACACCATCTACACCACTAACAATTACATTGCTCAAAGTTAATCAAATGGAAAAGTTTTCTTTAAACAGGTAAAAAGTTTGTCAAATGTAATATTGATGACCTTCACTCATTTCTAGACGCTACTTTATCACGTCATGGCAGGTAAAATAGGAATCAAATTGGAAATTCAAACTTAAAAAATGAAATGAAAACTTAGTCAATTTGTGTACCAAAGGTGGTCAATGGTCAACATTAATCTACAGTATGCCTGCATCTGTTACTCTTCACACATCCCACTTCAATTTATTCTAGCAGCATTACTGCATATTGATTTATTCCAAATTCCCACATTTCCTATATGACTAGCAAATGAGCAACGTAACATGAATATATAAGCACTTTGACAGAATTAACATACATGAATTTACAAAATAACCTTTTGCAAATAGGAAAGATTCTCAACACACAATATTGTGAACTCATAATGCATATATGATTGAATTAGTAACATCCTGTTTATATTCTTCCCCATTATTACAAGGTGCATATATGATTGAAATTGTAGCATCCTGTTTATAAAATCTTTCCCATTAACATCAAGGTGCATATATGATTGAAATAGTAGCATCCTGTTTATATTCTTCCTCATTAATATCAAGGTGTATATATGATTGAAATAGTAGCATCCTGTTTATATTCTTCCCCATCAATATCAAGGTGCATATATGATTAAAATAGTAGCATCCTGTTTATATTCTTCCCCATTAACATCAAGGTGCATATATGATTGAAATAGTAGCATCCTGTTTATATTCTTCCTCATTAATATCAAGGTGTAAATATGATTGAAATAGTAGCATCCTATTTATATTTTTCCCCATCAATATCAAGGTGCATATATGATTGAAATAGTAGCATCCTGTTTATATTCTTCCCCATCAATATCAAGGTGCCATATATGATTGAAATAGTAGCAGCCTGTTCAAATTCTTCCTTATTAATATCAAGGTGCATATATGAATGAAATTGTAGCATCCTCTTTATATTCTTCCCCATTAACATCAAGGTGCATATATGATTGAAATAGTAGCATCCTGTTTATATTCTTCCTCATTAATATCAAGGTCTACATATGATTGAAATAGTAGCATCCTGTTTATATTCTTCCCCATCAATATCAAGGTGCATATATGATTGAAATAGTAGCATCCTGTTTATATTCTTCCCCATTAACATCATTGAAATAGTAGCATCCTGTTTATATTCTTCCCCATCAATATCAAGGTGCATATATGATTGAAATAGTAGCATCCTGTTTATATTCTTCCCCATTAACATCAAGGTGTATATATGATTGAAATAGTAGCATCCTGTTTATATTCTTCCCCATCAACATCAAGGTGCATATATGATTGAAATAGTAGCATCCTGTTTATATTCTTCCCCATTAACATAAAGGTGCATATAGGATTGAAATAGTAGCATCCTGTTTATATTCTTCCCCATTAACATCAAAGTGCATATATGATTGAAATAGTAGCATCCTATTTATATTCTTCCCCATTAACATCAAGGTGCATATATGATTGAAATAGTAGCATCCTGTTTATATTCTTCCCATTAACATCAAGGTGCATATATCATTGAAATAGTAACATCCTGTTTATATTCTTTCCCCTGCAAGGTGCATATATGATTGAAATAGTAGCATCCTATTTATATTCTTCCCCATTAACATCAAGGTGCATATATGATTGAAATAGTAGCATCCTGTTTATATTCTTCCCATTATTAAACACCAAGGTGCATATATGATTGAAATAGTAGCATCCTGTTTATATTCTTCCCCATTAATATCAAGGTGCATGTATCATTAAAATAGTAACATCTATTTATATTCTTTCCCTGAAAGGTGCATATATGATTGAAATAGTAGCATCCTATTTATATTCTTCCCCATTAACATTAAGGTGCATATATGATTGAAATAGTAACATCCTGTTTATATTCTTCCCCATTAACATCAAGGTGCATATATGATTGAAAATGTAACATCCTGTTTGTATTCTCTCCCAGCAAGGTGCATATATGATTGAAATAGTAGCATCCTATTTATATTCTTCCCCATTAACATCAAGGTGCATATATTATTGAAATAGTAACATCCTGTTTATATTCTTCCCCCTGCAAGGTGCATATATGATTGAAATAGTAGCATCCTATTTATATTCTTCCCCATTAACATCAAGGTGCATATATGATTGAAATAGTAGCATCCTGTTTTTATTCTTCCCCATTAACATCAAGGTGCATACATGATTGAAATAGTAACATCCTGTTTATATTCTTCCTGCAAGGTGCATATATGATTGAAAATAGTAGCATCCTATTTATATTCTTCCCCATTAACATCAAGGTCATACATTATCTCCCTTTCAGAAACATAATATACCAAAGTACAGAAGCTGTAAATAAACCAACAAACTTTACACGATCCATCATCCCTTAATAAAAGCAATCGTTAACCAAGATTCTGTCCTAATTTCTCATGTAGGTTTATGCCTAATCCCCTCAAGCAAGTCATCCTAAATATGTCTGGAATTACTGGTCACTTTTTATTGAACGGACACAAAATTAGCGCCACAAAAAATAATAATAATAACGTCGGTTGTTCTCTCCTTTTTAAAGTACGGCTGATATTACAGCACTTTTTTGTATACCCTGACTGACCATTGAATGAGTCATATCATTAAAACTGCACACACACTGTGAACGAGGCTTGATTAGCGATGGATGAAGATACAGCCTAAGATGACTCCGTCTATGAGAGCGAACGTACGCTGCATCCATCCATTCATCTCTCATGTCTCGTGGATATCGTTACGATAAATCAAGAGAAAATTGTCAAAGTGCAAATACCGGCGGGTTCTCTTGAGTTGTGGGTATGTTGTTTGTTTTACTATGGAGGATAATGGCTGCAATGAGTGGTCGGTCACCACTGCTTCCAGGATATTAACTTCATTAAGAATGAGTACTTTGTAGAAAATCAGGCAGAACATTTAGAGTACAATGAAGAGCGGCCTTCTGTTTCTGAAATGTTTAATTGTATGACTCTTTTCTATTCTCTTTTTGCGTCACCCATACTGAAGTCATGTACAATCATTCAGTAATCTAATATTTTTGCCTTGAGTTGAAAATAAATAAATCAAATTGCAACTGAATTCAGGGAACTGAAATCCTAAGAATGACTTTCGTGTCCTTATTTGTCAAGAATTATTTTGAGTACATAACAAACTTTTAAATATCAAAAAAAGATCATAGTTATTTCATTATGACTCATCAAAGTTTAAAATCTTTTGATATATGCAAAATATGTGACATCATAGGAGTGAGACAAATAATACCAGAAGAACATTCCTAGAAAGTATGTTTCATATAATCAAAGTATCACTCACTTCATGGTGAACTTTATTCAAATTCAATTCTTAATGTTAAGGGGAAGTGTCCCATTTGTTATTACAACCATAAAGGCTTTCTAGAGCACTTCCCTTCACACCTCTTTGTAATTATTACTTGAAGTTTTTGATGAATAAATAAATAACAAAAACTGGTACAGTATGTCCTTTTCTGAGAACCACTTCTTCTAAAAACTGTTACATTGTTGAAACTTAAAATAGCTGATCACTTTTTGTTACAGACATGTTTTGAATTACTTCCTTGTCTCAAAAACATGGAATATTTTGTAAAAATGTGGATTACAACTAGTCTGTTTGTCTATATACTGTAATGGCTATCAAATCTATAATATGATACTTGTGTTGGAGATTAATTTTTTCTCAGACTCAAAAGAAAAGTCTAGCCATCATTTGGATAAACGTCAAACTCCTCAACAAAGTATCGAACGTAAGTGGGATTACTTTTAGATACAGCTGACACAACAATCACTCGCAGAAATTATTAGTCATTTTACCTTCCCATTGATTTCCACAAAAAGAAATCATAGAAAAATATTGACAACTTAAAAGTAATTCTTTTTGACATACATCTATAATCTACAGGTAAGTTTACTTAAAGCGGGAATTAATTTGATGAAATGATTGGTAAACATTGAAGGCCATCTATCGTGATTAAAATGTGACAGCGTACATTTTATTCCAAAACGATACTGACTGGCCTAATAATGTAAGTGAACATTGTACAATTGTGTTTCAACCAATCAAAACACATAATTTGAATATATTTACCTCCGCATTATAGAGACGATAACTGGCCTTTAAAAGATGAATGGAAAATAGCTATTTGCATAAGCACGATTTGCCCACCGAAATTTGGGGGAGGGGATAAAATATGGAGAAAAAAACGCATATAAAATATATAAATATTGAAAAAACGTGAGGGTTAAATCCCGCCTTTGGCTATTTTGACTAGGTACAGCATATAGGGTTCACACTTCTATCGTGATGAAAGGTTATTTTTGAGTGTATTGATTTATGTCAGACTTCATTAACACTTAACTACGGTTACGAAACGAGGGTATTAATTTCAAAACAATTAATCTACTCTGTGATCTTACATAAACTTTTCTGAAACATTCAATGTGAACAAGCTCTTTTCATGATTCTAAAAATCTAGCTTTGCTCTGTGTGGCTTTTTTAGTTGAACTGTATCAAATAAACATACACACACATGGGTACATGTATGGAAAGGAAATGTGTTACCACAGTGGTGTTTTTTTTTTTTTTTTTTTAAACAATTATGACACCTTCAGACTTATCCTGTACTGAAAGGAACAAATAGGCTATAAAGTACTTTTTTCACAATTTTGTTCTCATTAAAGTGGTCCTGCCATGGGGGTCGGATCTTATGTTAAATATTTATTTGGATTATTTTATTTGCAAAAATTGTAACTTTTTTTGCACAAAATCCCATCAGTTGCAAGAAAATCACAAAAGAAATATGAATTTTTTGTCACCTTGACACAAAAACCCAGAATATGGCTCAATACGCAATGACGTCATTTTGGGAACCACTGTGTGTAAATAATGCATTGATGCCATGTATAACGTGTGGCCGCCATTGAAATTTCACAACTAGTATCAATACCATCTCCATTTGTTCTTCTAAAATATTACATTTTCCAAGCAAATATTAAACAAAATGCTGCAACATTGTGTAGTTGGAGGATGCAGTAATATAAATTCTCAAACTAAAAGTCATTTATCAATGGCAAAGGGCAACAAACGAGACAATTCTGGACGTGTTTTGTGCACTTGACATGAACCAAGTTTTCAGAGATTACTGGGTTAAAGTGTCATATTCAGCTCACGCCAGATTGTTACCCCTGTTCTGTTCGACTGAAATCAGACTAGTTTTGATGTCATAGCCTCAGATTCCTCAAAGTCTTTATGCATTCTATCATATTTTGTCCTGCGACTTTGCAGCTTAAACACCATGGGATATGTCAAAAAAGTAGTAAAAGTAAATTTAGGAAGGGTATTTATAATATACCACCTGAACAAAGTTTAAGGGAAAATAATTTAAATAGTGAAAAAATTAAATAAACATTCTTTAAAATACATAAAGATTTTGAGGAATCTGAGGCTGTAACATCACAACTGGTCTAATTTCAGTCGTTTCTACAGAAATGATACCAAACTTTAAACTTAAATATCTCCTTAACGGAATAAGATTTTTGAATGCTTTCCTCACCATCTTGTTTCTTTTGAAGTCCTCTTTCATATAAGATGGACATGCTTGACCACTGAACTAATCCTTAAAATACTCTCAAACTGAATGATTTATATGTACCTTCATCATTTAGCCTTCCCAAACAGGAAAACTGAATTGGTTTATAATTTAAAGCAACTTTGCATGTTGCACAGACTGGACTGCCTAGAGGCCAACATTTGAACCAGTTGTCCTTCACCTTCTGCCTAAAAAAGGTTTAAGAATTATTCCACCTGAGTGAACTCAAATACTGTCTCAAGGTCTAGGTGAGAAACCGGGATCTACACATGATGACATTCAATTATATAGTTTAATTGATATGGCTTTATAGCCACATTCTTTGTGTGACCATGGATAGCTCCATTGTGTGACAGACCACGCCAAAGAAGAATCTGTTAAAAAAAATTATGCGATGCCATTGCAGTTAGCATAAACTATGGCATATGTGAGTAAATATATCCAGGGAGTTGTTACTTTTAAAGTAACAGCTCCCTGGTATATCTACAGCACCTGATGACAATGGGTCCACATCTCTTGAAACAGTATAAGAGATCCCAAATCTTGGTTCATCACATATATAGTGTTTAAAATGGGGAAGAATATAAACAGGATGTTACTATCTTAATCATATATGCACCTTGATGTTTAAAAGATCTTTGGACAAGTAGCAACAATTTAAAGGCCAGATATCATATTAACGCGAACGTGTCAGTAATATACAATCAAAGTCAATGTTTTAGATTGGTAATGTACATTAATTCCAACAACCAATCAATAACCACCGTGGCAGCGAGTAGCACACTGCACATACACACACAATGCGTACAGTACATATAATTAGAAGCAATCCATAAGCGGATGTGACGTGAAAGATATGGTGTAGTGGTTAGTGCTTTGTCCTCTCACCCGCATGTCCCAGGTTTGTATCCCGGTGGGTCTGCAACCAGTGAGTTTACAACTGGTTATCAAAGGCTGTGGCTGTCTTGATATAATGTCCAGCACTGGATGTTTTCAGGACGTTAAACCTTGCTATGTTATGCTATGCTATGCTATGCTATGCTATGCTATGCTATGCTATGCTATGCTATGCTATGCTATATGAACATCGTAATTTTACTGGGACGAGATTCCCTATTGAAGGAATATTTCCAGGATTTTCATGTTTTCATTTATGATAGAGAAAATTTATAGAAACAAAGTGGTGAAAAAACTATGTTAATATCTTATTCCATTTAGAAGTTATAACAATTGAAGGGTACAAAAATGTTCTTAAAAACACCTTGTTCAGTATATGTCATTCAGCTTGGTAATGTCATAAAGTCAATTCCAGCACAATTCTTATGTATTTCTTATCAATTTAATCACACTTTTTTTACATTCCTGAACAGAATTTTCGATTAATTATAGAGATAGGGTGGAATATACAAATTACAACAAACATTTTGCTTTTTTCTTGGTGTACGTCACATTTCCAATAAGAAAAAAATCCAAAACATTTTTTAAAGAAAAACAAAAGATGTTTTCTGAAAATTGTCTCTATGACATCACAGATGTTGCCAATCAGTCCAAATTCAAAAATACTTTTATAATTTTATAAATTTTATAATTTATAAAGGAAATAAGATGTTAACATAAATTTTTAACACTTTGTTTCTATAAATTTTCTCTATCATGTATGAAAAAATGAAAATCTATGGGAATATTTCTTTAAAGCTTAATTGGAAGAAAATATGCTATAAACTATGAAAAAAGTAATTTAATAGATTTCATCAAAATGTGTTAAAATTGCTGTTTATAGCCTTTTAATTTCAAGGCCTATTATAATAAATTATGCAAAATTTTGTGACATCACAATAAGAAAACCTATAAATTTCTTTTTGTTTTCCAACATTATTTTTCCAAAATGTCAAGAGATTTTAATCCCCATTCACACCTACAATAAAAATTTAGCATGAGAAAACAATCTGATGAAATCAGTGACTGAAATTTAGGACACAAATTTAAAGAATAACATTACAGATTCTGAGTTGTCCTCTCGTTTATACATCACAACCTTTACATACATTAAGAATTATTTAAACTTTAATTGGCCATAAATCAAAACTACAGGCGATTTATTTAAAAACTATTCTGTTCAGTCTGCACTTATACCATACTGTCATCACAAAAAACGTGTCTTTAGAATAATCATCTCATACCTCATACCTCATCACAATCATAAATCACATTAGGAGAACAAACAAAGAATTGATTATAAAATTATTTTACAAGTTTACAAGTGCATTAAAGGCCTTGCTCCAAAATATTTATGTGAAATGGTAGTTGAAAAACCATCTCGCTATGACTTTCGTTTCAAGTCCTTATTTGTTACCGGTATTAAGCATAAAACTCTTGGTGAAAGGGCCTTTGCTTATAAAGGTTCCTGGTTGTGAAATTCACTTCCAACTGAACTCAATTGTATTGATAATGTATCCCTGACCTCCTTCAAAACTAAGCTTAAAACTTTTTTGTTTTAAAAGACATTAATCTTATGTGCTGCTTGATCCATTGTATTTCTATTTATGTTGTCATTTCTGTATTCTTATTTTTGTTTTCGTATCTAATTTCCTTGTATGTAAAGCGCTTTTGAATGTTTTTACAAAATTAGCGCTATATAAATTTATGTATTATTATTATCTGTTAATTCAACTAAAATAAGACTTTATACATTGTATAACCAGAATCAAAATGTTTTGTGGCTCTGATGGTTTTTCATCAGCTGAATGATTTGCAAAATTTGTATCAACTGTCATGTCATTGCATATCATGAAATATTTGTTCCATGATATTTATCCATAAGCCACACCCACCATGCAGATCAATAACCAGAATCAAAAGGCTTGGTGATTTCAATGCCTTTTTTTTTTCATAAGCTGATTGATGTGCAAAAACTGTACTATCATGTCATTGCATATCACGAAACATTTGTTTAAGGATATTCATTCATAAGCCACACCCACCATGCAGATCAATACAAATGTTGACAACATTAGTAGTTCAAGAATTTGTGAGTAAGCCCTGCCTACTAATTAATATTACCGAAAAGTAGGTAAATGCATCGTTTGGCCAATGATGAACTATTTTCACAATGTGAGACACATCTATTGTAATATCTACTGTGAATCAAATGTACTTTCATAACTATTCAAACACAGAGATTAACTTTCAGCTCCAGGATACCCAAAGAAGGAAATAATTGTAAGACCAGTTGCATATATAGGGCAAGACATCATAATGCATCCATCTTTACAGGGCTATAGACATAGTGGGACCTTAGTCAGATAATGTTGTTAAAAGAGTTTCAAAACATTAAAACTGTCATTTCAAATTTGTCAGTCTGTACTTAGGGCTTTAAGACTTAGTTATTGAATCCACATTTGTGAGAGCATTCACAGAACTGCATCTGTGATTCTTGGTTTCTCTGGTCTTGAAACACTTAATCTTACTACAGCTAAAAACTCACTTAATGAAAATACTGTACACAAAATATTAAAAGAAAGTATCGTCCTGTAAATAAATTCAAAAGTGAATGCCGCCTTGCTAGTAACGCCACTTCCGGTCTTCAATTTTCCTTATTGATTGCAAGAAGTATGTGATGATATCCAATAACACAATAAGCCCTAAGTTCGATGTGGCAGATGTGTGATCAATAACATCTCAGATTTCTCGCGATTTATAGGGGAAATTGGAACCGGAAGTGACGTTACCAACACAGAAACATTCACATCTGAATGTTTTTCATGGATGATACCTTCAAGTATTCCTGTTCTTTAATACAGTATCTATGGACGGTTTAAGAGGCAGTAACATTGCTTTCAATCTATCGCAAAACATGTTATTGCTGGAAAATATTCCATCAAAACTGGATGAAAATTGTCCATCTTAAATATGATATTTTGGGAATTTAAGCCATCTAAACAAATTTGTGATGACAGAAATATACACAACCTTACTTTTTATGTAAGCTTTGTTTTTATTCCCCTTTTAATATTCTTTAAAAGAGAGCAGCAGATTTTTGGAAAAAATTTTTGATCTTCTCTTAAACAAGATGAAAGGCACTCTGATCATTTTCAATGACTAAAAAAACAAATTACACACAGATTTGTTTTCTCTTTTATAACATGAACGATTTTGAAAACAAAGAAAACTATTCAGACTTTGTTACACCATAACTTAAAAATAAATCTTATTATTTTCAAAATTTAAAGACTTTTACTAGAATCCAGTGCTCTTTTTAAATGTATATATATCGCGTACATTAGCTAAATTGTTTTAAAATTTATTAAATTTAATTGCATTTTTAAATCTTGGGCATCAATTTGCATAATTTCTGCAAATTTAGTGATGTATTACAGGGTGACCTTCTTTTTTTTAAATCCTTTGGTTTAAAATGTCTATCAGTATCATAATCAATGAAATGGTGCAGCCAATTCTGACGAAATGTTTTTGAGTCTTTGCCATATCCACAATAAAATTCTATTAGGAAAATTTTCCTAACATTTTCAGGGACTTATATTTAGGAAAAATTAAGATTTGGAGCCTGTCTGCCCTGTAATACATCACAAATATCACATTGAAGTAAAGGTATTGTCCTATAAATGAATTCAGAAGTGAAGTGGTAACGCCACTTCCGGTTTAATTTTCCCCTATTGATTGCATTTACTTTTGGATCCAAAACATCACAGATTTTGATAACATCGCAAATCAATCAATAAGGAAAATTGAAACTGGAAGTGATGTTTACAGCTCAGCGGCATTCACATCTTAATGTATTAATGAAACAATAACTTTCCTTTTTAGAAAGTGATCAAATTTAATCAGCCGTAATTTATAAACTAAATATGCTATTTTCAAAATATTTCCTTTATTACTCAGATTTTAGTTGTGTTTTTAATGAACAATATTAAGAAGAACATTTTGGCAGCTGTCCATGCATCTTTAACTCTATAAAATATTGATGGATATCTTTTGCAAAAATCTTAGCCTTACATCTCTGTGGATAAGTTCAGTGGGTGAGATAGGAAGGCCTTGTTTGAACATGATACACCATCTCAAAGGGGATTTGTTCCTATTGTAGCGAAATTTAAAGACGCTTTGTGTACACAGACAGACACAATGCAAAATAAATAAGAAAATCCTCCCAGGAGAAAGAACCTCCAAGATTTTGCAAGAAAAGAGAGATTATCCTATTGGCAAGATGGTAAGATTGATGGCCAATATCCAAACAGGACAACTATCTCCTAAAAGAGATCTTGGCATTAAAACTAGCTCTTAACTCTGTGGGAAAGATTCACAAGTAATGTGTACTTTGTGGAGAACATTGCACAGTCACTTTTAAAATGACATCTGGAATGACTCATTCAAAAACAGCATTTACAATTTAACATGACCAACTAGAAAATGACATTTGCCCGACAAATACCATTACGAATAAATCTCGCAATAAATATTTGGTCTTTATACTCGCAGAATCGTGGATTTCTGCGGGTGCTATTTTAAGACTCTAGCCCTACGCAAGTAACTAATACCACCACGCCCAATCATAGAATCTAAGCGATCAGGAATTAATTAGATTTTAAAGGATGATTAAATCATTGGGTTGGTAGTAATTGCCTAGGTGTATCATTTGCACACCAATAATGAAAGAAATGGACCGGAAATTTATAGCCAAAGTGATTCGTCATGAATGTCCTTCTAAATCCCATTATAAACAATTTTCGCAAAGACTCAAAATCCATGTTGTTACCCACAGGTGTAGAATGAAAGGGAGAAAACTGCCCTCTACCGCTGACAGGATTGGAGCTGGGGTTAACAATTTTATAGATGAAGGGAAAATACTCAGGAACGGTAAAATTCAGAAAGCCACATTTGATGGAAACAAAATTTACCAGTGAAATTTTTCCACGACTTTATATCGGGATATTTTGTGGGTTCTTTCTCCCACTAAAAAATGACCCTGTCTGTGCCCTGTCGTCAACTCACTAATGCTAACAGTTTTGCACTCCCTTATGCATGTGTACATGTTAAGTACTTTACAAGGATTCGATTTTGCTTTTGCACCACTGACAATCATAATGTAAATTTGAGGTCCATTTCTGACCCATGTGCTGTTATATTCCGATTGTCTGATGGTCAAACTCAACTGGTGGAGTACATCCATCCTCATATTAACTGACCTGTTGCCATGTACATTTATACAGTATGTAATGCATACTGTATATTCAACTAAAGATGTTGTACAATCAATCAATTGTGATGTTTAGTTTAAGTAGTCATTTGTATCTTATTTCTGTTAAAGTATCAATCAATCATTGGTAGTGTGTTATCTTCAGGTCAAAAACAAAAGATTGTAAGTCCAACAAGGCCAAATTTAATTAAAACTCTTTTAAAACCTTCCGGAATCAAGACTAATAGACACTTTTCTCTATTTGTACCTTACAAATATTTAACTCAATTCAATCTATGGGATATTAAATGTGAAAGCTTTGGATCCGCAAACCTATTATATATATATATAACCTTGGGGCCACATAGAGGCCCAACCTCAGGCCCAGGAGAAATGCACTCCCTTAAGCCCTGTTGTCAGTGGTACTGGATGAGATGCGTGCTTTAAAGCAGCAAATTTAAAAGAAAAAAAATTCTTGAGAAAATAAACAAAGTTTTTACAAAATTATATCAATTAAACAAGCCAAATGATTATTTACAAGAAAGTCAAGAGTACTAAAATACTTATTAAAATACATAATTACTAATTTCTCATTACTTAAATCTGTCCCTATCATAACATGATGGCAAAATGGGGGCAAAATCATTCCACCTATGCACAACCATGTTATGTCCTTTATCTGCATTTGCATTCAAGGACATCTACAACAGGAAAAAACAGGTGTGACTTCCCTTGCCCTTCACCCCACAGGAACAGGGCAGCCCCTGCCCTTCACCTCACAGGGACAGGGCAGTCCCTGCCCTTCACCCCATAGGAACAGGGCAGCCCCTGCCCTTCACCTCACAGGGACAGGGCAGCCCCTGCCCTTCACCTCACAGGGACAGGGCAGCCCCTGCCCTTCACCTCACAGGGACAGGGCATACCCTGCCCTACACCTCACAGGGACAGGGCAGCCCCTTCCCTTCACCTCACAGGGACAGGGCATCCCCTGCCCTTCACCTCACAGGGACAGAGCAGCCCATGCCCTTCACCTCACAGGGACAGGGCAGCCCCTGCCCTTCACATCACAGGGACAGAGCAGCCCCTGCCCTCCACCTCACAGGGACAGGGCACAGGAAGTGTCATCCTTTCACAAACAGACCATGGGGCAAGATGTGCCCTTCATATTGTTTTTGTTTTTTCAGAGCATAATTACAATCATTGCTAACAGACAACAGTTATGCTACTCAAAACCATTCATCATAAAAAGTACCATTGCTCCTCCACTGTGTATGCAAAAACTGATTGTTTCTTATCATGTAGTGACTCAAGGACTCCATAGTAAGTACCTTTTTCTTATGTCTCACCCCCTTGCACTGTAGTATCCCATGCATCAAACCGTTGCACACCCTGGTTCAAACAGGTCTCCTACAATATTGTTTTCAATATGTAACGAGTTAAGTCAAGTTTGTTTTCTTTTTTTCATAAACACAAACAACTTCAAGCTGATTGTTTGAGTCTAACGAAACAACAATTTTTGCCTTTTGGACATATGGTAAGTCACTAGTTACTGACCCTCAGACATCTGCTACCTTCCAAGAAAGAGATCTAACTTAGACAAACCTGGGTGGGAAAAACAATTTAGAGCATAGCATAGCAAGGTTTAACGTCCTAAAAGCATCCAGAGCTGGACATTTTATCAAGACGGCCACGGCCTTTGATAACCAGTTGTGAACTCACTGGTTGCAGGTGAAGCATATCTTCCAATCACACACAAAACACAAGTTATTTTTCAAAACTGTTATCCTTATTTTGGAGTTGCAACAACAAAAAGACAAATTTAAGCAGATATGGCCGGCCTCATAAGGGTCACCATAAAGGTAAACCTTGATGAGTTTGCAGTGAGTGGGTGGGACAGGGTACCATTGGGAGCATGATAATAATATATTGACACGCTCAACAGTAAGAATAACAACCCAATCATATAAAAAACACATCACTTTGATTTTGCTTTAAAAATGAATGCAAATTGTCCCAATGGCAAGCACTAAAATGCTACTTGAACTAGGTTACAATTGTCCCCCAACAGGTTTGTAAATCTCCTTCATAGACTAACATGGGACAACAGGCCATAAATTTCCTCCCAAATTTTGTTTTAATCCCACCTGAAAGTAAACGGACAACAACTACCCCTTCCCCCAGGAATAACTGCCCTGTCCCCCACTTCACCCTATCCTGCACATACACCAATAGCTACACAAGTATTCTAAGAGTCACCATAGTTAAAAATTGGCAATTGTATTATGCATGGGCCAGTGAAAAATGTATAATGATGATTGCTCAAAAGTTATTTGTAATCAAAACTTCAATACTAAAAACCTTCTCTACAAAAAATAAGTTCAGACAAACACAAGCACCCATTCACAAAATCACAAGTTAAACATAATCTTGCTTTTGATATTAAAGGATTAGTTCAGTGGTCAATCCTGTTCATGATGAAAGAGGACTTCAAAAGAAACAAAATGGTGAAGAAATCTTATTCCGTAGATATTCAAGTTTAAAGATCGGTATCATTTCTGTAGAAACAACTGAAATCAGACTAGTTGTGATGTCACAGCCTCAGATTCCTCAAAGTCTTTATATATTTTAAAGAAAGTTTATTGAATTTTTCAATATGTAAATTATTTTTCATCAATTTTTCTTCAGGTGGTATATCATAAATACCATTCCTAGATTATATTTTACTACTTTTTTGACATATCCCATGGTTTTTAAGCCACAACATCACAGAACAAAATATGATAGAATACATAAAGACTTTGAGGAATCTGAGGCTATGACATCACAACTTGTCTGATTTCAGTTGTTTCTACACAAATGAAATCAAACTTTAAACATAAATATCTCCTTAACGGAATAAGATTTTTGAATACTTTCTTTACCATTTTGTTTCTTTTGAAGTCCTCTTTCATTAAAATAAACATGCTTGACCCCTGAACTAATTCTTTAAACCCATACAAAACAATTTATGTTGGGGTTTTTTCAGCATCCAAAAACATTGAATTTGCTGATCCCTAAATTAGAAATTGACTACTGTATAATACAAATTTTGTACGCTTAAAATTTAAAACTAACGAATTTAAAACTAAAAAATTAACGTTTTACTCAGAATGTGTTATTCCCATTTTATACCAGAGGAAATCTTAATCATCTTCAGAAATATATAAAATATTCAGGTGGGGAGGTTTCTTCTTACTTTAACAAACATCTGTAGGAAGCATTATCAGCCATTGAAGGTTATATTGAGTTAACAGTTTGTATTAATGTTATCATAGGTATACAACATACATGTGATTAGTTGACTCACATTCAAATGATATATCATATATAGTAGTTTTTTTCACAGTGCATGGTGGTACCCAATTTTGTGCACTTAAGGACTTATTCTGTTTGGTTTAAGAAAATGTGACAAAATTATTATTTCCAAATTCACAGAAAGAAAAGAGAAATTCCTCTTCTCTACACAGTAATTAATTATTTATTTTGCTATTTACATTTAGTAGTTATCATCCTGGAAATAAAGAAGTTTTGCACAACCTGTTGACACCGCAAGTGAGCCCTAATTCGTGCATCTAATAATAAACATATGTAAAACACACCAGGTGTACCAGTAAAAAGTAAGGCTGCTTCATCGCCGACAAAAGTGGCTCAAATTTTGAAACACAAAATGGAAAGAAAAATATTTGAATCTGTACAATTTGAGACATATCTCTATTGAGAATGTTAGATTTTGGCAATTAAATTTTTGAAGTTAGTGAAGTAATAGGATGCACGAAATTGGGGATAGCATAAAATTGGGGATAGCACGAAGCTGGAAATAAAATGAAATTGGGTTCATTTACAATACTGATTATCTGTATGCCCTCTGTCATGTGATGTAGGACCTGTAAACTAATCATCTAAATGTTAAATTACACTATAAAAGCATCCCATTATACACCCAAAATGATCAAAATTTGACACAATAAATAAATTTAAGCCCTTTTGAGAAAAGGACCTTAAAAGTTTGACATCCCTAAGCAAGTAAAGCTAAATACTGCCACAAAATTTCCACTTTACATGACTACATTTCTTCCTTTCAAACAGCCAAACTTGCATTACAATTGCAATACAATTGCAATACAATGCAATACAATTGCAATACAATACAATTGCAATACAATTTTGACAAAAAGTTTCTGCTCACTCCCAAACAGAAGGCCTTTATGCTAACTTTGCCACTAATATCATACTACAGTACTATTCCAAGCTGGTGTGTTATCTGTTAGCTTAAAATATATCTCCAGTGCATATTCCCCACCGAGTCATTCCACAAACATTAAATGTCATGCCAATAAACAGTTCTTTGTTATTTTTTCACTTTACAGTAAGAGCAAATGCTCAAAGACATGGTAATTCCAAAGTAATCAAAACTTAAAGAGCCTACGAGCTTTCCTCACAAATATCACAGAATACATTAGGAATTAATTAAAACCACGAAATGGATTATGTCTATTACTGATGGATTATATCTATTACTGTAATGACTGTAAATTCCTGTAATAATAAGATTAATCTAATCAAGGTCACCATTTTTAATTTAAATCTTATTCAACAATCAAATTAAAAACCTGCTAGTCTCAATGAGAGTCTGAGTCAAACATTCTATAAATAACTCTATTCATACAGTCAGTGACGGCAAAAGACTAAGCTGCTAATATTGATCCAAATGAACTTTGGCAGCAATTAGCTTAAATCCTTTCCGGAACACAGCTGTCACTGGGCTTGTATGGCAATTGTACTATAGGACAAAGATTTAGAGTAGGTAGGTAGGTAGATTGTGTGGGCCCTTTTTCAACAGCTAAGGTTATATGGAGATCTCCACAGCTGTTGTGATATAAACCAGTTGAGAAACACTGGTGAATGAAGACCCACCGGGACAAAGAATTTGACCTAAAATATCAGTAACCTTGTGAAAATAAAATGTCTGTGAATGTGATCCCAGTTTTCAGTAATTGGGAGTATTTTTACCCCATCCTCCCCATTCATTTCTTCTGAATTCAATTCCTGCCTTCCCATCCTCTCTAAAATACAGAAAGGAAATATATTGTAAAGCTCTTAAAGGCTGTATATCATGTTAACATGAATACCAATGAGAACAGAAATTTGTGATATTTGATTCTTATATACAGGTAGCTCTATACTACACATGTATTCCAAGCGCTTTACAATTTAGTCAGTCATAATTCTCCAGGCAGCGGTCGAGATCAGCGCCGTGAACTTAACTGGAAGTGAATGCAGTGAATGAACACCATGTTTTCATGCTTCTCTTCTCAAATAGCGTTCAGAGAACCAGGTAGAATGTTACTGTAATTCCATTGGGATCAACGGATTAATGTCCAGTCCAAAGGACGGGGTGCACCATTCAACCATTGCCACTTGTCTTAACAGCTGAATGAGGAGTAGGAGCTGCCGACGAAATGCTTCCACTTTGATGTACGGCGTATCTGTCTGCATAGCTGTGGAAAAACTGGTTAGACCTGTCTGAGACTTAAACCTTCAGCATCTCAGTAATGCACTCTACCAACTGAGCTACCTGACTACCTGATCAAAATAAACTCCAATAAATTGTTATTCTAAACTGCACTATCAATTTATGAAGCTATGAGACATCTTATTAGTGAAAATGGAGTTTAATTAAAGAAGACATAAAGTCTGATACAATCATTATTTCATATGATAGAGGATTACCAAAAACAAGAAGTCAAAATCTTATTTCTATCTCAATTTATTCATGCTTAAAGTCAACACATGGGGGCTACCATTTTGTTCAATTCTGTATTTAAATATTGTGAATGATGACATCAGTTTCCCAACAGGAACATAAGGATTATAATGTATTTCTTTATAAATGTGATTAAAGTTTTTATTCCAAAATGATGTGACACAAAGTTTTAACATCATGCTTTGATAATTTCATGTATGTGCTAAAAACTTCTTCACCCTTACATAAGAAAACAATTTTTCATCAGCTAGAAAACTTGAGGTAGATTATAAAGAAATGCAAAGCATTCCAACATCATGCTGGGCTGATGACATCATAACCTACATGTTTCAAAATCAAAATGGCGCCTCCCATAGTACTATTTAGTAGTGACATTAAAGTTTTTGGTAGTTGCAAAAATGTGTTTGTTTGCTTCGGAAGTATGGAACTTGGTCAGCAGATTTGTTATTTTTAATTCTATCAGGAAATAAGGATTATGTCAGACTTTATGTCTCCTTCAACAATTGGCCTTGAACCCAGGAACTTCCAACATCTCAGTGTGTGCTCTGCCAACTCAGCTACCTGTTCTCCTATAGGACCCAACATTTCTGATTGATCAAAATGTTTACACAATCACTGACTGTGCACCGACAAGCCAATTATATACCGCCATGGAAGTGACGGTACTAGTATGATGAGATTTACTGGGGTATGTCAAGCAATTTTCTTGAGAGAGATTCCCTTTTTTTAAGTGAAAAAATTAACTCTTTTTTTTTGCAATCAGTGACATAGTCAGTGTTCGTGGGGATCCAAATGTGATTGACTTTGACAAGATTTTACCTTTTTGACAACTTGGTTTTGAAAAAGGTCAGGGCAGGTTTTGAAAAAGGTCAGGGCAGGCCTTGGGCTTTTTTTTTGCAACCAGTGACATAGTCAGTGTTCCAGGCTGAAAAGTCAGGCCCCTTTCGCTGTCGGGATCCAACTGTAATTGACTTTTGACCCTTACTCTACCAGCACTATTAAACATCCAAGAGATCATAAAGCATTGGATCAGTGGTCAAGCAAATTTATTTGATATGAAAGAAAAGAAACACAATAATGAAGAAAAGTCTTCAATATTTTCTGCTACTAAAGATTAAGGATCTCTCTCATTTGTGGAGACATGACTTAAAATGACTTTGAATACACAGAATAAGAATTTGAATGCTTTCTTCACCATTCTGTTTATTCTGAAGTACTATTTAATAAAAGATGGACATACTTGACCACTGAACAACTAATCCTTTAAGGTCATAATCATATATATTGTACCTCTTGAATCCTGGAGAGATAATTATTTATGTGCATAAGCATACAGGATGGAGGAGCAGGGGTGGGGCAAATTCAGGTAACATTAAATGAAAGAATTTGGGCAAAAAGGTAGTGAAATAGACAAAAGAGCATAAAAACAGTACAACTTAAAGAGAAAATCATTAACATGAATTGTTGGTAGGCTAAATATTTTCAAGTCAAAATGTCACAAATATAAAATAAGTTTTCCAACAAAACACCCTTGCCCCAAGCTTATAAACGAGTCAATCAATATTCGAGAAATTTTGATAATAATTGACCTGTAAACAAAGCATCCATTTCCAAATACTCAGAAATCAAAAGTAAACTCATTTCCTTCCCACACAAACGTCATGCAAGAATGGTAAAACTTCAGATGTACAGTACTCTCAAGCAGACAATCCACTCATACCAAAATGAGCAACTTATAATAAGCATTCCTTTCTCGGAGTCGTAGGACAAGCTGAACTATCAAGCTGAAGGCATTCCTTAATTAATGAGACTGAATAGAGCAATGCTTTACCAAGCAACCAGCTATCACTTCCAAACATTTCTTTTTTTAACACCAAAGTTTTACCGGCAGGGAACCAAGCCTCCCTCAGGAGCTAATTACCAACCTCACCTAGACATCTTTAAAAATGTAAAGGCATCTTTTTGAAGTGACTTTATTCTGAACCTGGCATCTTAACCAATAATAATAACATTGGTAAAGAGATAAGCAGGCATGGGATGCTTGATATAATTGAATAAATGTCCCTGAAGAATGAATGTCTAATATCATCATACATAATATATACATTACAACATTAAAAAGCATGTTTAAAGGTATTTGACAGACATGTAGAAGCCATAACTACAATGTAAGCTGCTTTCAAATAAGATTTTTTTTTAAATCACATAAAAATTAATTGAAGTGACCATTTACAACATTTTTAAATCTCAAGCATCAATTTGCATATACTATGTTATCAATTTGTGATATATTTAATACAGTGCAACCTTGGTATAATTCTTTGGAAAATCATTTCTTTTTTAAATATCTATCATAATTCTTTGAAGTTGTTCATCAACTTGCAAGTACTGTGCAAATGAGTTTTTGCCATACCCCATTACCCCCAATAAAATTCCAGCAGGATCAGTCTTTCCCATCATTTTCAGTGACTAAGATTTAAGAAAGAAATTAAAAAAAATTATATAAAGATTTTTAAATGTCCGCCCAGTCATACATCATGAATTAAAAACTGATCAAACTTTACTCAGCCACAAATGAAAAACTAAAAGTGCTCAAAACCAGACATCACAAACAATACAAATCACCTCGCCGCTAATAACATGCTTTCCAGCCTCTGTCACACCTGCCATCCCACTATCATGTTCCACATGCCATACCATACTACTTCCCTACAGGAAATCATACAGGAAATTCCAAATGCCATTCCACCATATGACACATATGCCATCACACCTGCCTGCAATCAAGATGACATCCTACCATAAATTTGCCACCCTGTCTCATATGCCATGCCACCCTGTCCCACATGCCATCCCTCCCTGTACCATGCACCATACCATGTGCCATCCCACTATGTCCCACATACTATCCCTCCTTGTACCAAGTGAAATCCCACCCGTCCCACAGGCCATTCCATGTTATCCCACATGCTATCCCACATGCCATCCCACCTGAAATCCAGATGACTTCCATTACATGCCATCCTTTCCAACACGCCATGCAACTCTTTGTCTCACATGTCATCCAACCCTGCCCGCATGCCATGACATCCAGCCCTACATTCCTTGGCACCCTGTTCCACATGCCAACCTATCCCACATGCCACCCTGTCTCACATGCCATCTCCCGTGTCCCACATTTCACCATCCTGTCCCCATGCCATCCCACCCTTCATCCCAATTCCTACATCCACCAATCATTCTACCATCTTCCACCCAACATTCTTTCCTCTTAACTCACATCCCCTCACTTCTATCAGCCCAACATGCCCCATTCACCTACCAAACCCCATCCACCTACCATCACCCTTCATCTGCCATCCCCTGTTCATCTACCATCCCCAGTTCATCTACCATCCTCCATTCACCTACCATCCTCTATTCCCCAACATGCTCCATTCACCTACCATCCCCCATTTACTTAAACACCTCCCATTTACCTACCATCATCCCTTCACCTACTACCCCAATCCACCAACCCATCCACTCATGTACTAAATATACTCTTAACCAACTCATCATTCCAACCTTCACTATAACCTTCCCTGATCTATCACCAAATCAAACTAAAAATTCAGTACAGATTAATTTGCAGATTATAGTAAGTCTATCATGTGTCCACTCTATTCAAGCAAAGATCTTTTGTGTTTTTGCTATTCATTCGCAAGACACTTCATTAAAAATTCCATCCAGTCGTCACATTTATTAATCAAGTATTTTTCATCCCAGAACAAATCCTTAATTGCTGCTATTGAAGTCTGGAATGCATTTGTCCTCCTTTATATAAATTTATTTTCATAAAAATAGTTTGACTTCCTTTCCTAGGGCAGCAATCTTTTGTTCCATAGTAGTTGAACAATGCATGAGGCTGGACGGACAGTAGATGTGGACGGACAGATGGATGAACGGACGGACGGACAGACAAACAGACGAACGGACGGACAAACAGACTGACAGATGAACGGTAAAGATGCTATATCCCCTCTTCATTAACTTCGTTGGTGAGGGGATAATTCTAAACTGATCAGCTTAGATTTTAATACTCTTTTAACAATATAAATATTGCTACATAAACCTTTGAAGGACATGTGACATGTAGCAGCAAGTTTGCTTTAAACTGATATTTGACACTCACTGAATACTTAGTAACCACTATTTCTCCTAAGTAATAATTGGAAAAGTGTAAAAATTGTGTTATTTTAAAGTTCAGAATAACCACTTTCTGTAACATCTGCAAATTTATCTACATATGTGACGTTGCAAGTTGTAGACCCCCGCAGAACTGCCTGTGTAAATGCATACAAAGTAATGACAGACCTAAAATGTCATCAGAAAAAAGTTCAGAAATTTCATCATCTGAGACCTCAGATACAGAAGATTCCTTTTGAGAACTTGACGGGACATTATAGACCCCCATGGTATACCTGAAGATGCAATCCAACAATAAATGTTCAACATATTACCAGGGGAAGTTAGCCACTCTGAGCCAGCTGAACATGAAGTTCCAGACCCGTAGGCCTACGTACATGTATCACAACAAACCTTTCACGAATACTTTCACAACACCACAGATTTAAGGTAACTTCCGAAAACATTTTGGAAATGCCTCATCTTATCCAATACATGCACTGATCAATTCCCTCCTTTCGTCTAAGCTATACCATCATGCAATCTATTTCCTAAAAATCACCAAAAGAAAGCTAAAAGTTAAGGCCTACAACTGGTCTCGAGCTAGTACTATAGTAGCCGATAAATACATACCATACATTGTACGTGTAGGCTTATGTACAACCAGTAGGAGATTAATGATATCACTGCCCACCTTGACAAAATTTTGATAATAGAAATTAGAATATGGAGTTAAGTCATTTATATGAGTGGCAAAAAAGGGTTTTTCTGATATTGTATAAAAAAAAAAATCGAACTACATATTAGAAAGTTGTTCCAAATTAAAAAAAACAAAAGTTGATACCAAAATTGCTACATGTCACCAGTCCTTTAAAGGAACACACAAACAAAATGTGAGAGCATATTATACTGGAACTCTATCAAACCTGACCACCCGTTGTTCAGTCTCTTGTACACAACGGTACTAAAAGTCTCTGATGTGAACATGAACTCTGATCTAAACTATCCATAGCTTTCACTTCTTGCCTTGAGTTTTTGGTGGTATGACCTTTCAAATGAAAAGTACTTGGTGGGGGGTATTTATTAAGAGGTAGTTACCCCCCATTTTTCTACAAAAAATGTCATTTAGATTCTTATCTTATGATGATTTAGTCTATATTATTGTTTAAAGTTTGCTTAAGCAATGTCATGTAAGCAAACTGTACATGGTAATGTTAACCCTTCTCTTTAAATGCATCTGCCGTGAGGCTACTTGAAGGTATACATTGTTACCCTCCCCACACTTTTTTTACCCCCACTTATGTTACCCTGGACACACTGCTAGAAGCTGGTGAGGGAAGCAACTGCCCCCTGACTGAAACAAATTTGAAAATTATTCAAGTGAAATTGAATTTTTTTGGCACCATTAAAATTTAAAGGAAATTTACTCAGCAAAAGGTTCCTCTGTTAAAAGATATCCTGTTGAGCAGCAATACTGAATGTAAACACAACTTGCAAGTACTATTTTTCTGCATGTAACTGGAAATTTTTTGTTTCATTTCCCTCCCCCTTCCCCTATCTCCCCGTGCCCTCCCTTCCAAAGAGGCAACACTCCCTATGCCCATGCTCTGGACCATCAAAAATGATATGCCACCATTTCTATTTACACACTTTTTTTTTTTAAATAGCGTCCTATTGGGGAGCTAATAAAGGTGACGTAGCAAGAGCTGGTGCAAGCTTATAGGAGCTACAACATTCCAGCGACTCAAGCAGATTGGTTAGTTAACAAAAGGAAAATTCCCCCAGCAATTGATTGGTCGACGTACCCTGACAAATCATGTTCAGCTGAAATCGTTTTGGAATGGTCTACACAGGAAATGGCTATAAGATCATTACTTGCTATCACCTACCCATAACGGGAACGCCCTCTCCATTTCCACATCTGTTCACTAAATCCATGCTTGTGGCAATGCTTCCAAAGGTTACAATTGTAAAGTCCTCTGCAGAATCGATGATTGTACAAACGGAACTCAAGTCAGTTGATGATGGTATTACGTACAAGTATCCATTCCTCACTACTGCCCTGTCCATTTCAATATTTTCTTCCGGAAATAGTTCGCATAGTTTAAAAATGATCTGAATGTGTTATTTAGGTGGCTTATAAATGTTCAGTCTTCTAAAAACCACCATCCAGCATACAGTACAGTACGTCTCATTATTGTAGTCAAACAGAAAATGATAATGATAAGATTTCAAACTGCTAGTCTTGATTTATAAGAATATTTCAACATTTATCTTATATGAATCACACTATTCATAGAAATATGGTCAAGTACATGCAGACCTTTTGACCCCTAACCGGTAATGTTACGAAAGAACATAAACCGAACATCCTTTTCTTTGAAAAGAAAACAACTTGGGATTAACATCCTCTTTTTCCATGAGAAGTTTTCACTTGTTGCTTTAAGTCCGTTTCAAATAATGTTATCAAAGTTATCTTTTCTCAGGACTGTGGTTGCCACTAGTTGGGGGAAACAGTTTAAACCAAAACCAAAAGTGGGTTAATGTAAAACAGGCATCTGCACTAAGGAAAAACACTATCCTACATTAATATCATAAGAACAAAATATAATATTATAAGAACGTGTTTTAAAAATGGCGCTTTTATTCCAACCACACTTGAAGAGTGACCATAGTATTCTGAAGTAGCTCTAGCCCACACTTTAGAATATTCAGACATGTTAGTGATGATATGTACAAGTGGCTGAAATTGATCAATTTTCTCTTCAAAATAGCTAAGTATTGTCAATTATGCAGAAAATAGGTCAAAATTAAAATAGCTGCAAAATAGCTCAAATTTTCAGCAAAATAGCTGAAAAAATAGTCTTGGAAAATAGCAAATCATGCCTGAATATTAACAAACTGTCATACTGTATCAAGGTTTAAACCACTACACATATATAGCATAGCATAGCAAGGTTTAACATCCCGAAAGCATCCAGTGCTGGACATTATATCAAGATGGCCACGGCCTTTGATAACCAGTTGTGAACTCACTGGTTGCAGACCCACCGAAATCGAACCTGGGATGTGCGGGTGAGAGGACAAAGCATTAACCACTACACCACGGAGGTCTGTTACAAATGTATTCAGAATTCGTTGTTTTGCCACGTGACTCTTGACCAACTTGTCCTTACATTTAATGCTCTGTAACATTACTGCTAAAACCATCAGCTAATGACTGTGCCACTATACCTGGTACAGAAGTGGAAATGAGAAAAATGGGCATTGTTTCAAATTGATCCATTGTTTCCTGCATTTGCAAGGTATCCAATTTTAAAAAATATAGATTATTCAATTTAATACCATTATAGGTCTTTCCACTCAATGGAAAACCACTGCAAGATGTCATTCAGTTTTAGTGTAGTGCTGTCACCACATGGCTGCTGTCACGACATGGCTGTTGTCACAACATGGCTGCTGTCATGACATGGCTGTTGTCACAACATGGCTGCTGTCACGACATGGCTGCTGTCACGACATGGCTGCTGTCACTACATGGCTGCTGTCACGACATGGCTGCTGTCATGACATGGCTGCTGTCACGACATGGCTGCTGTCACGACATGGCTGCTGTCACGACATGGCTGCTGTCACGACATGGCTGCTGTCACGACATGGCTGCTGTCACGACATGGCTGCTGTCACGACATGGCTGCTGTCACGACATGGCTGCTGTCACGACATGGCTGCTGTCACGACATGGCTGCTGTCACGACATGGCTGCTGTCACGACATGGCTGCTGTCACGACGGCTGCTGTCACGACATGGCTGCTGTCACGACACGGCTGCTGTCACGACATGGCTGCTGTCACGACGGCAGCTGTCACGGTCACGACGGCTGCTGTCACGACATGGCTGCTGTCACGACATGGCTGCTGTCACGACATGGCTGCTGTCACGACATGGCTGCTGTCACGACATGGCTGCTGTCACGACATGGCTGCTGTCACGACATGGCTCTATTACGTATCAATTATCGTAGAGAAAAGTATCACAATATATCGTAGTATCGCGATACTTTTTAAACAAACTGATGGTATTTTTGTGTCCATATCAAACTGAATTATTGCTTGAAACAAATAAATAATCTTCAATATTGCACCAATATGTGTCAATTTTGACTGAAAATTAGGTTACTTCTTTTTAGTTTCTCAACCTAATTCTGCAACTAGAATAAACTCCTTAGACCTCTAGTTGACTTTTGAGGGAATGTTGGGGAGGGGATCAAGCTGCCACACCCTTGCTATATGTTTCATTTAATTTGGCCACATTAGGCCTCTGCTAACAGAAAATATGCAATTCATTGGATATAATGCACAATGAATGCTATACATTTTTTTCTTCCGCTGCAAATTATGATTCAAAATGTGTTGCTTAATTAAGTGAGTAATCCAGCAATGCCAGCCAAAAATAAGACATTAATTACAGCAAGGAGGTGCATGTTGGCAGCTCGCTTGTTATAGCTGACATGTGACAGATAAGGTCAATAAACCATGTTGTTGATTCCTTGCCTATCTGCCTTCTAAGAGCCCCTAAAAGCTATTTAAAGCACTTTTTAAAGGTACACAAATTACATGAAATGATTCAACATATCTGACTGTCTAAAGCTTTAAAAATTAGTTCAGTGGTCAAGCATGTCCATCTTATATGAAAGAGGACTTCAAAAGAAACAACATGGTGAAGCATTCAAAACCTCATTCTGTTACGGATATATTCAAGTTTATAGCTCTGGCTTAAATGTGTAGAAATGACTGGTGTAGCAAGTCTACTTATGGAAGATTGGTGCCTTCATCCTCACATTCTTAACAATTGTTAATGTATTTGAAAAAACATTTTTTTTACGATTTTTACTTTTGAATCATTTTTCCTCAAACTTTCTTCAGGTGGTAAAGTATAATTAACCATACCAGATTATGTTTTATTACTTTCCTGACATATCAATTGGTTGCTAAGCTACAAAAATCACAGGACAAATTATGATAGAATACATAAAGTTTTTGAGGAATCTAAGGCTATGACATTACAACTAGTCCGCTTTCAGTTGTTTCAATGCAAATGATACCAAACTTTAAACTTAAATATCTCCTTAACAGAATAAGATTTTTGATTGCTTTCTTCACCATTTTGTTTCTTTTGAAGTCCTCTTTCATAAAAATAAACATGCTTCACCACTAATCCTTTAAGCTGTTACCAAAAATTACTTTTCAATTTGAATAAAATAATGTACCACATGTATGCCGATTATATACAAATTTACATCAGATATGAATCTCAATTCCCCGTTCAGAATTGTTGTTTGTGTGAAGGAGATAAAAACATGGATGCTTGCTAACAGGCTGAAACTAAAGCAAGATGAAACTGAGTTCCTTGTCATTGCCTCAGCCAATAATTTACGCCACTTTCCCGATATCAACCTTATGATTGGGATCACTCACATATCACCGTTTACCAAGGTATGCAATCTAGGTGACCAGTTTGACAGTAAAACGGACATGTCTCAGCATGTCAATACTCTCTCTGTCACACAGTAAATCTTCATATTAGAAATACATTAACCAGGATACCTGTCATGCTATTGTTAGATCTCTTATTCTGTCAAGATTGGACTAATGTAATTCATTACTTAAAGGCATCTCCAAAGCTCTCTCCAGAGACTTCAGAATAAAGCCGCTCGCCATATCTTCATGAAATCAAGCTATGATAGTGACTTCCTACTGAACGAGTTCCACTGATTACTAGTCTCCCAGAGAAATAATTTCAAGATATGCCTCCATGTGTATAATGCACTTGTCAATTGTGTGACTCACCCCTACACCCCCAGGCAAGGTGAGTCATTGCACCAAAGTGGGTGGACAAAACATGTACATTGACGCACCCCTCAGTCACTTAGGTGACTGACATTCTTTGTAAAATGACTTACCCCAAATCAATCACCTCTGTACAAAGTCAATGGGTCTGAAGTAAATTGACCCACCCCAGAATCACTCTGGTGACTGATAATTTGGTACAATGACGCACATGTGAGTCACTATTTCATTTGTCAATGACTCACCTTTGACTGACATTGCCGGGGGTAGTAGGGGTGAGTCATACAACTGACACGTGCATAAAGCTCTGATGGACATGTCACCACCATCTTACATAAGCAACTGCCTCCAATTATATACACCAGCTCGATATCTCCGTATGTCTTCAAAGCTTTTGCTTGCTGTTCCTCAAATGTCATCTCAGACAGGGGATCATGCCTTCTCCAAAGCTGCTCCCAATTTATAAAATAGTCTTCATTTTAGAGTTAAGAGTGCTCGTTCTACAGCTTCCTTTAAGAAACTTCTCAAAATTCACTTGTACAACTTTAAGTTATATTTTACTGTGAACTCCGGTGCATCATCTTTACCTGCGCTTTGTAACCAATGTTTGGACAAAAGGCGCAGCTTATAATACCTAAATGTATTTATGTATAAAATAGACCATAAATTCTAACAAAGGGTAACACAGACATTTGAAAATAACAGAGTACTTAGGTCGTGGTCTAAATTGAGAACAAGCTCAAGATCAGAGACACTGCAGGCGATCAGATCAAACACAAATCTAATTGGTCACTTGATTCTGATCCTAGGCGAGGGTAGTATCATGACCCTAAGCAGGCGATCAGATTCACCTATGAGATTATCAAAAACGTGTGACCTACTGTCCAATCACGTTAGTTACGTAATATCTTGAAATAACGTTTTTATTTTGCGCAAACATTTACCTGCTCCGTTTTCCCCCGAATTTACCATATAGCAGAAATATGTACATGTTGAACCAGGGATTTGTTATACCGCATACACAGGACATACATTTTAGGTGTGTTCAATGACCCACCTTTAAACTTTCAGTTCACCAATGCCACAAGATAGACACTCATCGAGCAAGGTCATCTTTCTGGTATCATGATCCAAAGATTAACGAAAACGCGGCCTTAGTTTTTAAATAGAATCTCTTCATGATAAAATTAATAAAAATGTGATGTTCATATCTTTCGTGCCACAGCTGGTTGTGGATCGCTTATACAAAAGTATGCACTGTATGCATTGTCTGTGCACATACAGTGTGATAATCACTCCCATGACGGTTATTGATTGGTTGTCAGTATTTGTGTCTGACCAATCAGAAACGTTAACGTTTATTGTACATTACTGTTCATGTTAACACAATATCTGGCCTTTAAGATATGTTCTCCTTCTGGTACAAAAATACAAAATCTTTGTCAGCAATAGCTGCAGCAACAAACAATGGGTTATCTACATGAAACTACAGAGGCCTGTTGATTCATACCAGAGGGGGGAAGGGGGAAATTCATACTAAAAGTGGTAGGGGTGTGCAAGCCCACCAACCGAAAAACATATATATTATACAATTTTGATACCCGCAGTATGAAAAAAGTCAATTTTGATACCCGCAGTATAAAAGAAGTCAATTTTGATACCCACAGTATGAAAGAAGTCAATTTTGATACCTGCAGTATGAGTATTCAACAACAATATTGTAAAAATGGACCAGCAGTATACAATTAATACAGAAAAACCTCATTTTTGGGACCTGTACTACAATAGTGATAAAAAAGACAACTGTTTTTTATACTTAAAACACTATATATATATATATATATATATATAGATATATATTTTTATATATAATTTTATATTTTTAGTATATTTTTATACTAAAAAAGACACCTGCACTACGAAAATGATACAAAAAAAGGACCTGCTCGGGCGGCACATATAAACAAAATACAAATACCTCACATATGGAAGTGCACCCTCCCCATCCTTACCCTACCACCTCGGGATTCATGCACCACAAATATGCATACAAATTGCCACAAAGATACTGTAAATTAAAATCTCTGTCAAATGGTCAATTTCAAATTTGTAATCATCAAAGTAAGTAATTTTCTAGGCAAGAAATTGATCTTCAATTTATCAGGAAGAAAGATATCATGTAATACATCCTGATTCATATAAAACCTTAAACATTCAGGAGAAAGAAAAATATTCTTAAAACTTTTCTCAGAATGGAAAACAATGCTGCTTCAACCCAAAAGGGATTTTTTAAGCCTGATAACCTTTGATCCCTGTCTAAAGGGAACCCTTACAAAGCAGACCATGCAATCCACAGAATTGCACAAGAATGGAATATAGAAATTATTAACATGGTGTGTGGGATTACTTTCTAATTATCATAAAAATCATATTACTCAACATTTCCCCACTTCACTGTGAATTTTTCAACAGGTACTAAACAGCTTTTCCATGGTTGTGATGTATTCACCAAACTTTACAAATTACATAAATTTTGTTTCAGATAACCGAAGTAACTTTGATCTTAACTTTACTCTTAAACGTACCTTTCTGATATCATAAGTTTGGAATCACCTCGTAATATTCAGTTATATTGTTTAAATGAGTTTAATACAAGCTTTGAAAACAAATTTCTCAACAATAATAATTCCAAGAATATGTTGAGTTTTCAGAATTTTGTTTTTTCTTTTTCAATTTAATAATTAGTTTTAAAACATGTTTTTATTTCTTATGGGAATCTTCCCTGAATGAACAGTTTACCAAGGGATTTGTCATGGCAAGTACATTATGATTTTGTGAAGATTTGTACAATCAATGCTTACATTTGGTTTGGTTTGGTTCATTGATGTTTAATGGCACTGCAACAGTCAAGAGTGAAATGTGCCAAGAGGGTGTTAAAAGTTTAAGGTGCAAGATTTAGGACAGAGATGGTTGGGGAAGGGAGAGGGGATAGGAAGAAGATAAAAAAATAAAAAATAAAGGTGCAAATAAAGATTTTATTAAAAAAGGAAAGATAGGATTGGACAGTACAATAGAAAATGGGGAGAGTGTGAGATCAGGTGGAATAATTTGCTATTGCGGAAGGTGATGATGTTGGGGGGATTGTTCTTGAATAGGTCAAAATTAGAGGAGGGGGAAGGAGTGATCTGAAGTTGAGGTATTAAGGACAGGTTAAGAGGATATGCTTGATCGAGAGATCAGTGTTGCAAGTAAGGCAGAGAGGTTTTGGGAGAGCCTGACAGGAGGTAGGGAGTGGGTGAGAAAGGAGTGACCGAGATGAATGCGGGTGATGATAACATCCTCTCTACGATTGCTACTGTATAAGGGAGGCTTGATCCCTACTTTGGGATTGATAGTGTGGAGTTTGTTACTAGTCTCTAGATTTCAGGAGTCTAACCAAGTCTTCCTGAGGTAACTGGAAATGTTGAGGCAAAAATCAGAGTGCAGTATAAGGATTAAAAAAATATGGTTCAACAAAGCATTGTTGGGTGCTCTGTCAGCCCTTTTGTTCCCAGGGAAACCCACGTGGCTGGGGATCCAGAAAATGATTTTCTTCCCAAAGGAAGAGAGAGTAAATTTTGTTTAAGATTTGTAAATTGTAAGATAAGTCAATCAGACCAGAGCATGTTAAGGATGCCTGTGAGAACAGAATTAGAATTTTGAGTCAAAGCAGGAGCAGAAGGGGAGTTCTGCAAAGTTGAAAGCCAAGAGGAAACCCTTTGCTTTAGCAGAATTATGGATGCTCCATCCGGTAATCTTGAAGAAAGGGTGAGGCCAGGACAGGCGGCAGTGGCGACGGCTGCAGAGAAACCTTCCCATGTGGAACCGTCAGTAAAGAAGGAGTAGTCATGGAAGTGTCTACTGAGTTGGCAATATTTAGAGCGGAAAAAGGCTGGGTTGTAAGGAGCTTTCGTGTAAGACTTTGGGGGAGGTAAAATCCAGGTGGGGCAGGAGGGACAGTGTACCTGGCAACACAGATAATGTTGATGTCGGCTTTGGGGAGGTGGGAATGCAGCTGGATACCGAAAGGTGGAGGGATGGGTTTATTGAGATTGAAAAGGTTGGTGAAGGAAGGTGAGCAGATAGAATGGAAACAAGGGTTCTGTGGGTCAGTGAGAATGCGAAGAGCGAAGGAGAGACCAGTCTTGGCACACCTGAGGCCATGGGGAGTTTGTTGTCCTCTACATGAAGACTGGTAATGGGGGGTGGTTTGGATGGCACCAAGACAGATCCTTAGGCAGTGATGACCTCGATGTGCCTCAAGTAAAGTTTGCGGGCAGAGCCGTAGACGAAATTGTCGTAGTCCAGCTTAGACCTGAGGAGGGAGCGATTTAAGGTGAGCAAGGTGCGACGATTGGCTCCCCAGTCAGTGCTTACATATACACCAACTTCTTTTTGAGGCAAGGGTACAAAATGTTTTGCTATGTTTAAAGGAATGGTGCAGTAGTCAGATACTGTACATGTATATCTAATCTTGTATGATAAAGCAAACCACACAAAGACATGAAACTTCTGGAATATTGTAAATAATTGTAAAAATACTGAATAAATATTTGAACCATCACACATACTATTATACGACTCTCAATATATGTTACTTCAAACATAAAAAGTATTGCAGCTCATTAATGCAAACAAGTGCTGCAGAACCAGTATCAGTCGCTGCACATTCAATATACTGTACATCAGTCACGGCACATTCAATATACTGTACATCAGTCACTGCACATTCAATATACTGTACATCAGTCACTGCACATTCAATATACTGTACATCAGTCACTGCACATTCAATATACTGTACATCAGTCACAGCACATTCAATATACTGTACATCAGTCACTGCACATTCAATATACTGTACATCAGTCACTGCACATTCAATATACTGTACATCAGTCACTGCACATTCAATATACTGCACATCGGTCACTGCACATTCAATATACTGTACATCAGTCACTGCACATTCAATATACTGTACATCAGTCACTGCACATTCAATATACTGTACATAGCTTTAAAACTTCTTGGTCAAACTAAGCCATGGAAATTTTGAGAAAACACAGATCTTATTTTTTATACTCATGTCAATGAAAATTATTGCGGTATTCATGAGAAATAATTATTTTCATTTAAACATTCATATCAAAGGTGTTCAGTACCATCACATGCCAGTGTGAGCGAATATTCTAGAGACTCCATAATAATACACCCTAACATTTCGGCTCCTTTCAATGTCTCTTTTAGCCCACTTAAAATGAGAGAATTGAATATGAAGTGAATGTAAAACATATGTGATGATTAAGCATGCCCAAGTAATTGCTATCTTTAGTCCCTGTAGGTGATATACTCATCTGGGAATGATAAATCATAATTGAGGCCTCGGGGGAAAATTATAATGGTGCCTCCCTAAAATGGCTACCTATTTACAGGGATATGTTTAAGTAACATACCCATGCTATATAGGTAGCAGTTCTGTATGTGTGTATATGGGCATGAGGGAACAATGGGAATATTTTTCCCAAACATTTCTACAACGGTAGATCCTTACGCTCTTCATCTTATATGTATTTAACCATACCTAAAATAATCACAAATGGATATAGATCTTTTAGTTCTGCTGCCCCTACATTGTAGAAATCTCTTCCCAATGATCTGAGATGTATAATCTTAAATGGGGAAATGTCCGTTGACTTCTCTGTACAATGTATTTTTTTTTCTTTTTAAGTAACTCTGGTTTTCCTATATAATCTCCGAATGTTACATCAATTAGATTACCTTGTAACTAGAATGTTTCTTAACCTGGTAAACTAAGCAAAATTGTTCCTATAACGTACAAAAAAAGCATGTTTTTTGACACAATTGACCCAAATCCGTTCAACAGCATGAGAATCGCGTAATCGGACTAACAAAATGTATGATTGGCACAAGTGCACACATGTAATCAAAGAGCAAGAGGAGCGTACAGATCTACCAACTATTTAAAAGAATCTACCTTTGCAAATGTTGCGCATTATTTGTGCATTTTTATATCTTAGTTTTTTGTCTTTTCTTCAAGCTTGCGTACCAGAAAAAACATTCAAGCGCAATCCACGGTCGTCGCAACGTCTTTACAATGTACGCTATAACAACTGTCAATCATTTAAAATACGCCCGCCCAATCGATCGTGCACGTTTGTAAACGTGCACTTTTGCATGAATTTCTGTGCATGACACCACGTGTTACCAATTTTAACGTACGCGGGGGGAAAATGGGTCCAAATTTTATTTTATTTACCAATTTTCAACATGATCTAGAGCAAATTATATTTCGATAGCCACGGGAGATTGTACAAAACATATTGAAGTAAAAGTCTGAATTTTCATGTATGCTGGTGTTTATTATGATACTGATATTTTAATTGGGCAACTACTTTTGATCGCATATTAAATCCCATTTACTTTTGCTTCAGCACACATTTCTTCTTTTTTTTTTCAACGAGCAATTTCCTATACAGTACATAACAAACTTTGTGGAGTGAAACTGACGAAGGTATAGTTTACTGTACTAAAATCATCTCAGCCTTTTAAATAGAAACTTAAAACTTTTTTATTCTGCAAGACTTGTAAAGCTTTCAATTTCGTTTGGCTTTGACCAAATAAATACTTAAACTTTGATAGATTTGTTTTTCTTAAATATGTATTCTATAGTATACAGTATATGGTTTTGTTGCCCCCTTTCACTTCTTCTATTCTCTTGTAGCACTTTTATTTTTGACATCTTAATCGTCTATTTATATTTTTGTGTCTCATGTGTATTATTTTGAGTATTTATGATATTTTTTAACTTAATATGCACAGTGCATTTGAATATGTTTTACAGTATTTATGCTTCAAAAGCAACCTTCTAATATAATATATACCTGTTGACGTTGTGCACAAGAATTGCCCAAGTTTAGGATCATTTTTTTTCATATACAGGTATGGGGACAGCCACTTCAAGCAGACATAATTCTTATAGCATAGCATAGCAAGGTTTAACGTTCCAAAAGCATCCATTGCTGGACATTATATCAAGACAGCCACAGCCTTTGATAACCAGTTGTGAACTCACTGGTTGCAGACCCAATGGGATAAAGTCTGACTTATGGGGAAATAATCAATTGTCCACTAAATTTGTTTTACGCGTTTACAGAAACATTGACGGGGTATGTTATCATCGATCATGGACAACGATAATTTCAATAACCTGCTTTTGGTGAACACATTACTTTAAGGTTTAAGAACCCCAGCCCCCAAGTCAGGGGCCCCTTCACATGCCTACAAGTATGATTTATTAAAGATGTCTGCTTATTGCCAACATGTATCCCATGGTTATCAAGGAATTTGAATTAATCTGGATGGAATGATTGCTTCTGGGTAAAACATTTTGTTTCATTTTGGATTGATTGGAAAATGTGATGAGGGGATTGGAAGAGCAAGAACATTTCTAATCAACACCTACACAGGTTACTGGAAAATTTCAGAGTGATTTCAGAGTAATTTGAGGAAACAATAAACAATGCAGTGCTACCCAAAAAAGAAATCAAAACAATTCTTACATCAGCTTGCATTGATACCGTAATACATAACAATACTGGAACAAAATGTTTCCCACAATATAAATGGCAAACACATGGCAAGCCTGGTTCCGCTTCTGAGAAAAAAAAATGTTAGTTCCTCAAAAGAAATACTAAATCTGCAACAGAATAGAATTACCCTATTGATGAATATAAAATGTGTCTTGCATTAGTGCCCACACTCAATGGTGCAGGTAGCACAAAAGGAAGATCATGGATTTACTATTATGAGGGTGGGAGCTCCAAAGTGGGATTTAGAAGCAATCATTGAAATGATGCCAAAGACAGCGAATACAGTTTCCTATAATAACTAGTGTATGTTAACTATAATATTTGATGGATAATACGTTGAAGTTAGCTGTGTTATGCTGACAAGGATATCTTTTTAGCACAAATTATATTGATTTTAATGTGGTACATCTGAAAATTGCTTATTTTTTATCCTCTGAATTCCGGGTAGCTTTTCAATCAATTGGTACTTGAGAGGTGAACTGATTTTAAAAATATTTACACATGCTCTAGTAATAGAATAAATCCAACACTTTGTACTAGTCGAATGTCTTTTTTCAAACTATCTTCTTCTCGAGTCAGCGCTACTGTTTTTCACAAGCCAAAAAATCTCTTTCGACAAGCCACAATAAGCTCACAAAAAATATGAATAAAAATGTAATAGAATACATATAGACTTTGAGGAATCTGAGGACGTGGTGTCACAACTAGTCTGATTTCAGTCATTTCTACACAAATGAGACAAAAGTTTTAACTTAAATATCTCCTTCATGGAGTAAGATTTTTGAATACTTTTTAACCTTTTTGTTTACTTCCAATGAATTCCTCATTCATATACAGAACCCTAGCTTTGCTGCTTCACAGGGGCAGCCCACCCCGCCTCTCTGTGGGCCAGCCCTGATCCCCTGGAGATCCGCCCTGCCTCCTGGGGTCCGTCCTGCCCATCATGATAAAAAAATTAAGATAAAATTTAGATTTAACTTTTTTTTAAACTTAAAAATCTTAATTAACCTTATAAATGAAATACCTTACATGGATGCAGAACACAGAATGATACAGTAGCATAGTAAGCAATTGTCCTGTTTGGCTCATGAATGGTCCTTATCAATCAGAATAGTTTCATTCTGACGTATGATTATAGCTAAAATCCCAGAGCTTCTTCACCATGGGACCCCTGGACTTCACGCCGAAAAGACGTAGCGCTTCGCGCGTGCATTAATGTGCACCTCAACAAGTCTAGCACCCTGCCACTTTTTAAATCAAGCTAGGGGTCTGTGACTTGTTAGATTACTTATCCTTTAAAAAGTTAGCTCAGCAGTGAAAATGTATTCTACATGGAAAATCAAAGATCAATTTAAGAATGTTTGTGCTGCATAGTGGTTGGCAAAGATTTAGTAAGTAACATAAAATTATATTTCATCTTTTTTAAGTTTTTACAGAAATCTCCAGTAGCTTTTAGCAAATGGTTTAAGAGGAGTTGAAATTTGGAAAGTTGACCCTTAACCCCTTAGCTAGTACAACTTGTCATATCCAAATAAGGTAGCAATACCACTGTGTATGAAGGAGTCAGCAATAATACACATTGACGATTTTAAAACACTTAACATTAAGATGGTCTTCAGGCCATTTTTTTTTTAATTCAAAAGAATATTCACTTTCTACCTAAGACCTTCTACCACCAAGTTTTGCAATGGCATGGATGTCATTTACTCAGTTAATATCTTACTGTAGCTTTTGTCTTAGTTGTGATGAACAGTTTTAGGTTGAGGGTAAGTCTGTGAAAACAAGAGGGAAATACTCTCAAGCCCATGCAACAATGAATCACGTGCAACAATGAAACATGTGCAACAATAAAACTTGTGCAACAATAATTAATGTGCTGTCAAACACGTGCAACAATGAAACATGTGATGAACAGTTTTAGGTTGAGGGTAAGTCCGTGAAAACAAGAGGGAAATACTCTCAAGCCCATGCAACAATGAATCACGTGCAACAATGAAACATGTGCAACAATAAAACTTGTGCAACAATAAATCATGTGCTGTGAAACACATGCAACAATGAAACATGTGATGAACAGTTTTAGGTTAAGGGTAAGTCCGTGAAAACAAAAGGGAAATACTCTCAAGCCCATGCAACAATGAATCACGTGCAACAATGAAACATGTGCAACAATGAAACATGCGCAACAATGAAACATGTGCAACAATGAAACACATGCAACAATGAAACACGTGCAAAATTTTAAACATTGCATACGGGTATCATAGAACTTTCTACAATACCAAAGTAATACTCGTCTCACTATAGACTCATAATGTCAAAATCTCTAAGACTGAGGGAGGCTGTGGATGTTTTAGGATAAAATGTGTAAAGACTTGCTCTGAAAGGAAATCCAAACAACCAATTTTATGGACTCCACAAAAATCAACTCAAGTGGTTTCTGATATCAAAGAAAATCTAAATAATTAGTTTGTAGCATGAAAGGAAAAAAATTCAATTTAATTCAATTCAATTCAACGTAACTTTATTTCAAGCTTCTCAAAAATAGAGATCATACTAATATGATCATTACATGACAATATATACAAGATAAACATTTCAACATATACCCAGAAGCAAAAGGTTTTGGGTTCCAATGCTTCTATATCATAAGCTGATTGATTTGCAAAATTTGTCCTTACTGTCATGTCATTGCATATCATGAAATATTTGTTCCAGGTTATTTATTAACCTTTACTCTACCACGCAGCGATATTATCGCTGTTTTGGGTGCCCCGTCTTTGACTCCGTCAAAAAAAGTGCTGGTAGAATAAGGATTAATAAACCACACCCACCATGCAGATCAATAAAAATGTTGACAACATTAGCAATTTGCACAATGATTTACAACATTATCATAGCAAAGTATGATGCAAAAACAATTGCTCATTTATCCTATTGCAAACATTTGTCAGTAAGCCCCCACCTACTCACTTATATTTACTATCACAACATTAGAACATATGTACAGACCATGAACCATCTGTGCACCTGATATAGCATAAATCTGATGTATCGTTCATGGGGTACGGTATGGTGTTTACATCATTTAGCACTTTCACATTAAGCCATGCCCACCATGCATATTAATGACATCTGCTGATAACATAAGCATGTACACAATAACCAACAAATTTATCATGCCCAATATGAAGCAAAATGGACATAGTTGCTCATTTATCACTTTTATTTACTACAGACCATGGACTATCTGTGCACCACATATGAACAGAATCCCATGTATAGTTCTTGACAGACTGTCTTAACAAGTTCTTATCAACAAAATCATGTTAATCCCCGCCCACTACGCATATTAATAAAATCCAACGTTTTTACATCATGACCATGTACACACCAGCTAACATCATAAATATACCAAATATGAAACAAAACAGACAGTGGTTCTTAAAATATGAACATTTGAAGATTTTTACATTAAGCCCCGCCGACTCATTAATACAAATTATATCACTACCAAACACACTAGGGCACATCCACAGATCGTGGGCTATCTATGTACCAAATATAACATGCATCCAGTTTACTGTTCTTGAGCTACAGTACTGTGTTTACAAGCTTTTTTCTAGCAAAATTATATTAAGCCCCGCCCACTATGCATATTAATGAAATTCAACGTTTTTACATCATGAACATGTACACACTAGCTAACATCATAATTACACCAAATGTGAAACAAAACAGAAATGCTGTTGTTAAAATGTGAACATTTCAAGATTTGTACATTAAGCCCTTACTATTCATTAATATGCATGATATCACTACCAAAAACAAAAGGGCACAACTACGGACCATGGGCTATCTGTGTACCACAAATGACATGAATCCAGTGTATCGTTCTTAAGATATTGTGTTTATGAGCTGGCCATCACAAACATACCCACACACACACATACATATACACACACATACATACACATGCCATCACGACCTCATAGGTTCTTAATGCTATTGCGTCAGAACCAATACAAAAAAATATGATAACCAACACTGAAGTATGCTTGAAGGTTGAGTGGATTCTCAGAAAGCGAAAAAGAAGCTTGTAAAAGAACCACATTCCCCACCCCCACAGATATAAGCTGAGGTGATGTTAATATACAGTAACAATAGGAAGAAATAAAGAAGGGGAAAATGATATGTTTTTTGTAATGATCTAAAAAGTATCCAATTGTTTAAAAATATGATATTTGTAGATAAATACAAAACTAAGCTTTTACTCACAACTATAGGTAAAATCTGCAGGATATAAGTATTCATCTTTTACCTACACCGTTAGTGGAATGTATGCATGGGCAGATCCAAATGGGCAGTGCACCGCCCCTCCCCACACCACCCACCCCATTAGGTGAAAATGTTGTCACTTTTAAAAACAAAATCATTGGATTGTAAAACCCCCCCCCCCCCACCCACCACCTTACCCTCCTACCCACTCCTCCTTTGAAAAGTCTGTATCCATCCATGATATGGATTGAAAGAAAACATCCAAATGCAAACCTCCACAAAACTAATAGCAACGTTTGCAGGACAACATCACCTGAGAATCCTTACGGATAAGGTTTCGGGTTATTAATGTAGGTTGGTAGGTATGATGGGTTGGATGTTGTGCAGTTTGTTAGCTAAATGAGAGTCACATTCAGTTTGCTAGTGGTAGCAGATGTGGGTGGATATGAGGGTTTGATGTGTGGGTAAGTTTGGAGAAAGGGGTAGGGGGAAATTGAATGCTCACTAAGCAGCTGAATAATTACTAAGGATTCCCAGTGCTTCTCACATTGGTAGGGTATATCCAGAAGAAAAGATCAATTTTGTCATTAAGAGTTGGAAGGGGGCGGAGCTGGTTTAGGAGGTTCATGAAGAGGACGCGAGAGTTTTCTTATCATCGCAGCACAAATCAACAGAATTTGAAATTTATCTCATGAAACCTAAGAGTAAGCCCCCATATGACTGCCATTTTCAGAGTGATCTGCAAAGTGCAAGCTTTAAATAGGACATATTTGACTGCTTAATGGCTAGTATAGTGAGTGACCTGTATAGTGAGTGACCCGAATTTCAACTATCCCAAATGTTATCCACCTTAGCAAAGTCGGACAAACTTCATTACGATTATCAATTGTTAATTAAACTCCATTTTCACTAATAAGATGCCTGCTTGGTAAATAGGCATGGTTAACACACAGCGGTTGAAATTCAGGTAAGTCGCGGAACTTTCAAATTAAGCTTGTATGGTCTACCAGTTTCGTAACTCAAACCGGTTCCGCAAAACCATGATTTCAGTCTGATTCATACTTTATAACAAAAAAAACAAAAAACCAGAAGTACCGAGAAAAAAACAAATCTCTGTAAACAATTTCCAAAAGATGGTAAAAATCGGTTTATGTCGATATACTTGTGAAAATATATGATATTCATGCAGATTTATTCGATAAATACAACTGAGAATGTTCGAAAATAAATAGTCATAATGTACCTGTAATAACAGGTTCAATGATGTCTTTGCATCTTCTTTCCCTGACCACAACAACTGTACCTTTATTTCCCTTTTATTTGAAGTCCTGACCATTCTCTCCCAAGTCCCTTTGTCTTTTAAAATACTTGGGCATCCATTATAAATCCAGAAAGAAATATAGCAAATTAGTACGAGTAGGTATTTAGACCATACATTCACAACCAACACCGCCCTACTCTCTGCCTGGCTTGATACCTGTACTGTACTTCGCTATAATACAAGTTACAACACAATATAGTCCATGCGCTCCACTTAATGGCCCTTTGATACAAATGAAACTTTTATGCGTGGCCATGGGTTCACATATTGTCAAAGTAACATGATTAATAAATGCATTTTTACAAGTGTTGTGAATCATATTTTAAAACTTTCATCAACTTTCAAAAGTTTTTTGAGTTTGAATCTAGCTTTCTGCTGGAAAAAACATTGCCATAAATAGCGTGGTTTAGAGGAGAGAATTGCATGATCATTATGGAATAACCCAATGCAAAATAAAGATAAATTATCCCCGTGCTATCAGTATCACTTACCAGGAAGCTGGTATGATTCACAATGAGATCGCAAGAGAAAACAACCATTCATCCCCTCAAAAAGTTTGTATTCCTTCCCCGACTTCATTTTCATGTGTAAAATATACTTTTTGAACAACAGTCCTGGTCAAAATTGTTCAGATCTAAAAAGAACGAAAGATTTCATGCATTTTGTTTTGAAAAATTTCTTCCGTCCCCATGTAATTAGGTTTACTCATAATAGGACTACCGATGGATTCTTCCATTCCAATCATGTGTTGAATGTAATTGACCCAAGAAACGTATGTTTCACTTGAGGTACAAGCTCAAATGATTTCATTGGTTCAAAGTGGAGCAAGTTTATATATTATTTTTGCAGACGCTCTGGGTGATAGCCTGTTGGCATGCATGAATTTATAATTTTATCTCTGCATCCCGCTCTGCATATCGTTTCATAAGTAGAAAGTACAAAAAAAATGTTCAAATATAGATAATTTTTACCATTTTACACAATTCTAAGTGACCAAAAAAATTGCTTATTGAGCCTAAATGTTTCAAATCAATGTTAAACTAAATTTTATCTTCATAATGCTGAAGAATTCCTTTTGCTTGGGTGCATGGCATGTTTTGGAAAGAAAATGTTTTAATAGGTCCTTGCTGAAACAAGGTCAATTTAAGTGCAGAATACAAAGTAATTCAGCCTAATTTTTAATCATGATGTCTTTAATTCATGTATCGTATAGAGATTACAGGAAATACAATTATTTTTTTCATTTTTATAAAGAAAATATTAATTTGGTGGGGAGTGAGACACTACTTTTCATTAGCAGGCATTTTCTTTTCTCATTTTTAGGTCTTTAACGTCCATCATCTAAGATTGTTCACTTGTCGAAGACCCTTAAAAATTATGTTAATAAGTGAGGTTAGTTTTGTTTTGTCACCTGGTATGTTTATTAAACAGGGGTATACTTTCTGGTTTAAGTGTAATACTTTTATTGATCTGTAGAATACATGTTTTTAGTCTATTTTTAGCTCCACATCCTTTTAAGGGATTTTGCCTTTACACACAGACAGGATTCGTGTGACCCCGACTGATTTACATGTTGTTGTTGTCCAGATACCGATAAGTTTGCCCACATACCAGAGAATGTCCACCTCCGTTTTACAACACATCAAACCATAATCACACATGTTCAGAAAGAATTGTATTGTTAATGGTTGATTGAACTACACAGAGGCTAGTGTAGCCCTGTTTGGTTGATCATGGCGGAGTTATTTGACAGCAGAAAATAATGTCCCTAAGATTTCTGGGAGATTTTACAGAGATTCAACACAAAAATGTATATAAAAACTGTTTATTTAGTTTAGATTTTACTCGGTTGTATGAGTAAGATATGGAGGATTTACAAAGGAGAGATTCAGAAATCTTAAAACATCTATTTTAGTCAACAATGTATAAATTTTAAGGCAAAAAGCAGGTTTTCATTTCAATCCCATAAAATTTGGCTTCAAGAAAATCATGCTTATTAGTCATTTTGAAAAATTTCTTACCTTCTTTCACCAATTTTACTGCTTTTTATTTTCCCATTATTCCAAAATAATTTCTATTTTATACCTTTTCGAGCAAATTTCTTTAAAAAAGGATAATAAATCATGAGCTCACAAATTTTCCTTTCTCGTTGGCCATTTGAACAAAATTAAAGAAAAAAAGCTAAATAACGGTTGCAGAGGAATCTTAACAATGTCGAAAATGTCAAAGTCCTAAAACCTAATCCTAAACCTTAATCCTAAACCCTAATTCTAAAACCCTATTCTAAACCTAACCTGAAAATGAGGATCTACATTAATTATTCGCATGTTCTTTTATTTATTTTTATTTCACCTAAAGTTAAACAGCATAACGGCTTGCAGACTCCACTCATCAGGTTAGTAGTATAGGGCCTACACACTGAAGAGTAAAAGTTTTGATCTAGAAGCCAAAACGTAAGAATTCTTCTTCTTTTCTAAACAAGTTTGGTTTAGTTTCTACTTAAAAGACCAAAATTTAAAAAGGAAAATAGTTAAAATACATTAATACAACGGAATAAAATCAAAATTAAAAAAGAAAAAGCAAAAATCCGTATATTATAGGCCCTAGGCCTAGACTATAGATATTTACCACTATATTAGGATTTCACCACTTAAATCGTATTCTTACATGTTTTGGTGTGTGTGGTAGCAAATAATGGGTACATCACAAACCGAGGTGTCTGTGGCTGTTATTCCTATCTTTAACGTTGGAGTCCAAAGTAGGCCTAGCGTTATGCATGGTCATCACATTCACACTCATGTTTCGAATTTTCGCGCAATTGGGGCGTGTACACTAATAGTCCTAATATGATCTAAGAAAAAGGAGCAGCCGGCAAAAGAAAAAATGAAAGTTGAATAATATTAAAACTAACCTGTTGCTCCAGATAAAACAGACTCCCCACTGCTGGCTACAGTGCTGGTATTATCCTCAGAACTCATGCTAAAAGGTAGCTTTTCGTATTTCTACTGCCATTTTGTTTCAGAAATCTCAACCACAAGAATATGGGCTTTTGTTTTCTTCGCGAAAATATAATAGGGGGCGGAATACAAGTACAAAAAAAAAAACAAATCTTAATGTGAACACAATATGCGACCATCTAGACTTCTAAATTTGTATCCTCTTACCAGGGAGATGTTATTTGGGAACATATCCCTGCTCTTACCAACACTGACACCATCAAGTTGTCAAACAATTCAAAGAAGCTTTTAATTTCTTAGTTGTTTTACAACTTTAGAAATACAACAGGTTACGTAGGGGCCTGGAAAAGCCGGCTTAGGGGAATAATGTCATTGGGGCCCATAGCCAATTTATTCAGTTTCGTGAAAGAAATGTTGGTGACAATTTTCTGTAATAAAGTTAACTTAGTATTCATTTTCGGCTTAACTGCAGAATTCAACGCACTGTTCAAAGTATCCACTACGACTCCACAGAAGCAGTCGCAGTCACTAGATACTAATCTTCATGATGCATCGTTTTTGCGCACTGTAAAATAACATTTTTGACATCTGGAATTAGTTTTTAAATATCTAAGTTTCATTTTCAGATATCCAAAATGAGCACTTCGATCAAATGATCTAATTTAGATTTATTGATATTTAAACTGACCTTTTTAAAAAAAGTAATTAATTAATTGGTACATCAAATTCAAATTTCCTCATATAAATTGCATTCGAGATATCTGATATTAAATATCAGATATCGAAAAGTAGCTGTAATAGATCTCTCAAATTAATTCGAGACTTTCAATTATATGTGGAATTTCTGCAAAACTCGGTGGTTGACTATCAGCAGGGGTATAGGACGCTTTTGAAAAGTGGGGTTAGGGCACGTTCTCTTAGGGGACACGTCCCAAGTCATATGCGCACGTCCGAACCACTGTCTGTAAATAGAATAAACCAGTAGGGCAGTCATTTTTAGAAAGGGACACTTTTCTAATGGAAGCACATTCCGTAGTACATGAGAATGACAAAGTCACGTTTCCTACTATTGGGCGTTTTTTTCATTTTTTTTATTTCAAAGGAATCTGTTGTAATATTGTTTTTAAACTGTGTACGGCATACCGCTAGATCTTGTACTTTTGAGAGTAATTGGGGCACTTTTCATTTAAAAAGGGGTCACTTTCACCATTTTTTTAGAAAACCAGGGCACGTTCCTCATCCCCCCTCCTCCCCTCCCGGTTCCTACACCATGATTATCAGCCGACAATAATGACACCTGCAAAAATTTAAAACATGCCATTGCTCAGTCCAATCTCCAGACGTGCCCAGAAGGTATAGGCAGGGCGGAGGAAGGGTGACCTCTGAGGGCAAGAGCTCACAAAAATTATCAATGACAAGGGGAAATTGCACTGTTAAACTAAGTTTCCATGAAACGTCTGAACGTCTAAATAAGGAAATCTCTTTCAATTTTCGGGAATTTTCCTTAATTTTCATAAAATTTCTTTCATTTTTGGACATTTTTCTCAATTTCAGGGGAAATGATGTCTTATTTCACCCAAGTTTCCCATAATATTACCATTTTAGTCCATCTTATATGAACGCATTAAAAAATCTTATTCCGTTAATTAAAATTTTAAGTTAAAAGTTTGTTATGCAATTTTGTGGAAATTACTGAAATCAGACTATTTTTGACATCACAGCCTCAGGGTCCTCAAAGTCTTTATTTGTTCTGTCATGTTTTGTCCTGCGATTTTGTGGCTAAGAAAAAGTAGTAAAACATAATCTAGTAAGGATGGGCTTATTTATAATGTACCACCTGAAGAAAGTTTGAGGAAAATTGATTCAAATAGTAAAACACTTAAATAAATGTTCTTAAAAATACATTAACAATTGTTAAGAATGTGAGGATGAGGACGCCAACCTTCCATAGTAGACTTACTACATCAATCATTTCTACACAGATAACACAGAGCTTTAAACTTGAATATGTACTTAACGGAATGAGATTGTTTCTTTGAAGTCCTCTTTCATTTAAGTGACCACTGAACTAATCTTTTTATATTTCCGACTTTACCTCCAAACCAGGCAGAAAGTATATAGCCGGACAGGGGAAATCCACTCAGAGGGGGAAGCTTGCCCCCTGCGACCACTTCCTACGCATCTCGGTATCATCGGATGGTATAATGTATAAAGACAGCATTGGCCATTGTGCTTCCAAATTATTGAAAACCATGAAAATAGTAAAAATTGTTCATCCAAAGAAACATATCTTAAATTGGTCATGTTCCTGTACAAAAACGCATGCCCTTTGCTTGCTATCCACTGTAGTTTGGAAATGTTCCACTCATTAGGTGGCCAGATTGAGTATACAAATATAAGTTCCAAGATAATCAGATAATGATCAAATTCGTAAAATAGAAACAGGTTAAACATACATGAACAATTATTATTCAGTTATTTTGGCAGGTATTTTTTCTTCCAATTTGGCTGATGTTAGTACATTGGAAGATTGGCATGTTAGTCATAAAGAAAATTCTGAAATGATCACATAATCACAATTTGATGTTAAAAGGCCATAATTTTGTATTTAAACAAACACAGAATATAACTTTTAGAGTGAAGTTCTAAATCACACCTGACTATTAGGCCTAAATGTGACCCACACATACAGTGGCGTAAGAGGAATCTGTTTGGTTCATTTGAATAAATATCCGAATTTTGGTAATTCATTTGATAGGCCCTATATTAACTTGAATTAAGTTTTTGTATATGCTCAAGAAAGGTAATATCAGAAGGAATGCACACTAAAACGTATACCTGGTAATATCTTATTGAGCATATGCAGGTGCGAATCAAGGAATTACCAAAAGGGGAAGGAGCGCACATAAATTCTGACTAACTTTTGTTATGTTGTGCATAAGGTTTGATGTAGAAATAAAAGACATTGTTCATCTCACACTCTAGCTCTATCTGTCTATATAGACTTATATAGATGTCAGCCATAATTTCAATTAGAATGGAAACTTTTAGCAAAAAGAGACTAAGTGTGGAGGGTATATGTGCCCCACGCGCACCCCTGGATCCGCGCCTGTGTATGTCCAGATATGCAATTCGTTTACTAATTAAAATATACAAAATGGATATTTTTGATAATAAAACAATTGCAGTCTTCGGTCATTAATCCTAAAAATTGACCTCTTGTGATTATTATGTCAAACTGCCCCCTCCCTCTTTTTGTACCAGAAAGTAGTGTGGGCTCCAAGATGTTTCATGTGAGGAACCAATACAGGTTATAGGTTAATCGGTTAAATTTGTGACACGGGGGTCAAATGCGGATATTTTCTCTGTTCATTCCCGTAAGACGCCCAAGTAAGTAAAATAATGTCCAAACAATTTGCTGCAAGGTCTAGATTTTGAAGCGATTTCATGTTTTTCTGCAGTTAAACAAAGCATCCAAGCGTGATATATAAACTCTCATGTTATGTCTGTCCGTACGTCGGATTAAGGGGTTTCGTGATAGGGGTCATTGCAGTCCCCCTCACCCATTTGCACAGCATATACATAATGTTTTGAGCAGATTTTTTACATTTTTGATAAATAGATAAACGTACAAAAGAACCTAAATTATTTAGATTAATACATCAGAAACAGGAAAATTTAAAAATTCAGATTTTAACTTTGCGTTTTTAATTCAGTTTTTGAAATAGTGTACAAAAATCATGTCAGTATGTTGGACAGATGTGTCCATGTTTATCATTATCTAATTATTGAGAAGTTTTACTTCATGATATATGCATGGCGGGAATACTAAATGGATTCAAAAATTCGTTGCTGACAGCATTGACCATTTCAGTAAAACGTAAGAATGATCTGATAAGGAAGTAACGTCAGGGGCAGAGCCAAGTTAAATGTCAAGTGTGTGTGGGGGGGCGGGGACTAGCCAAGTCAAACCAGGGATGATGTGATAACGGGTTTTATGAGCAGTTTTGTCATCATTAATGGAACATAACCTATCTGCATATAGGGACAAACGTGCAGTCATCTGGTCTTAGGAAGCAGGGAGCAGGGGAAAGGTACGCCCTGAAAGGATTTCACCTTCCTGTTGCATGTTTTCTTTGGATTGGGAAAAACATAATATTAAGGAAAATTTGGTAAAATCATTAAGAATTTTGGTAAAATTTGGCAATGTTTACCGACAGTCGCCTGAAAGGGATGGACATTTTCCGAAACTTGACATGCTTGAATTACACGAAAATGAAGGAAATTTCCCAAACATTGAAAGACATTTCCAACGGCGGATCCAGGATTTTCAACAAAAAAAGGGGGTGGGGTCCAATGTCAAGTCATGAAAATGGCCCTAAAATTAATGGTGAGATCCATGCACTAAGCAAGTATGCATGTCGAGTCATAGACGTACGATGAATATTTTCCCTTGAGGGTGGGGGGATTTAGAAACTTCAAACACCCCCATCATCCTTAAAAAAAAACATACTTTGTTTTCCACCTGTATATTTTAAGGTAACTCTCTGGAAAATAGATAACATTTTGTAGTTGGAATGCTTAATTGCTATAATAAGATAATATATTGAATGGTCTGTGGCAAAAATCATTACGTTGTACATGACTATATTCGGACAGCTTTCGACAATCGCGTATTCAGTAGGGAGGGACTGGGGGAGGGTATTCTGTTAATGTAAATATATATATATATATATATATATATATATATATATATATATATATATATATATATATATATATATATATATATATATATATATATATATATATATATATATATATATATATATATATATATATATATATATATATATTTATTTATATATATATATATATATATATATATATATATATATATATACATATATATATATATATATATATATATATAATTTTTATATATGTATATATATATATATATATGTATATATATATATATATATATATATATATATATATATATATATATATATATATATATATATATATATATATATATATATATATATATATATATATATATATATATATATATATATATATATAATTTTATATACATATATACACATATATATATCTTTATTTTGTTATATATATATATATATACATATATACACACGAAATAAGAAATTTTAAACTTCACAAGATTTTATATATTGAAGTTATTTCTTCCCAATTTTGATGTCTTTACTTTGTTCAATTTTTCTTCGTTTTCAATTTCTTCATTTTTTTGATCAATTTTTTCAATATTTGCCAAATTTTAGTCGATTTTGGATAATTTTCTTCATTTTCTTACATTTTGGGGCAATTCTTTTCGATTTCGCGTAAATTTCTTCAAGTTTTGGGTTTAGGCAATTTTTCAAGATATTTTCCAAAAATTGCTCCAAAATGAAGGAAAAATTCCCAAAATCAAAAAAAAAAATGGCCTAAAATGAAGAAAATTTCCGAACATTGCACGAGAATAAAGAAAATTTCCAACAGATTGAAGAGATTTACCGAACATTAATAAAATTTCCCAAAATTTATATAAAAACGTTATTAAAAGTGATCTTTAAAAAAAAAAAAAGTATGATCGGAAAAATATTACGCCATGGCATCCGGCCCCAGTTCAACCCTTCCCCGTCTGAATCCGCCCCTGAGTAACGCATCGGAACCACGAAATTTAACCTTCGGTTTTGTATGCATGTACAAACATATACATTTCTGGGAATTTGGGGGGAAAAAAGTGCTCAGCATAAGAAACTGCTATGTCTATATTTTGACAACTTATTTTCGGGAATATTTTAGGCCATGTTTCCATCGGCGACCCCAATGCAAAGGGTGGCTTTGGTACAATTCCACCTCCACGAATGATTTTGTTTTAAATCTTATGAAGTTTTTTTTCATAGCCTTACATCTTTTCTGTTACACCCTAAGGTTTATCAGAGCTTTTTTTTGTTACAACACTATAGCATGCTGTTCACAACTTGTGAAAAATCAGAGATTTTAGTCAGAAATCGATCAAAAGCTTTTGTTCATGATAAAATAGCTGCGCTCTCAGTCGCATCAAACGTAATCAATCTAATCTTATTTTTACGCATTTTCTTTTTGTCTGATCAAGTCATAAATCCTTAATTCTAAAGCCATTATATTTATTTAAAAATATAATATATTTGATTGAATTATATTTGGTTATGTTCTATGCACATACATGGTGTCATAGATATTTTATATGACATTCATTTTAAAATGCTTGAAAATGGTGACGTCTTATAGTTGCTTGATTCAAAATTTGTGTCCTTAATCTGAAGACATCGCGGAATCCAGCTGTTGGATGAGGGTGATACTATGGAAAGAATTGGTCAACTCGTTTTGGGGACAAATTTAACAGCTATATTTGTGCGATATTGGTCAGTTTTTTTTTTCTCTTTTATAATTTATATTTGATATGAATGAACATTTTGATTACTCCACCTATTTTGGTTGATTTTTGCTTCTTATTTATAAATTTCAATAGCCACTTGTGATGAAAATGTTAGATTGATAATATAATTAATAATATAATTGAAAAAACCTTTTTAAAATAACATGTATTATATATTTAGAAACTGGATGCAATTATAATGGGCGTCTTTGATTATTACTTTTTTTTTTTGTGTGGTGTTAGTTTGGGCTTTTTATGGAGTGACTAACCCTTCTTAACCCGTAATCTTGTTATGTTATAGCATTACACATGTACTTTCAACACATTGGTGAAATGTTTGAAATGCAATAACTCCTAAGTTTTCAATTTGTCAATCATATACATAAAAATTCACGGGTATATTTCTTTAAAATCCACCATAGATATTGTAGCAAAAATTTAATTCAAATTCGGTAAAACATTGACCATTTTACAGCGTTTTAAAAGCTCAGGCATCAATTTGCATATTTTATGTAAATTTTGTGATGTATTACATGGCGATCAAGTTTATCAGGTTGGTAAATTATTTTGTTTAAATGTCTATCATAAATGATGCAGCAAATTCTTACCAAGAGTTAAATATTTTTCATAATTTTCAATGGCTAATATTTAGAAAAGAAATTCCAAGATTGACATTAGATTTTGAGCTATACACACACAGTCATGCATCACAAATTTTGCATAAATTAAAAACAGATCAGGCATAACTCAAAACTAAAAGTGTTTTCTTTAAAATTTATAAATTGATCTATAATCAGATTTTAATATCTCTTTAAACCAGAAATTATCCGTACAAATTTAACATGTCCATAGACAAATTACCTGCATGAACAAAAAATATAATTGAAACCATGGGTGTAAGACATATTTTAACATACTAACTGGGAGAAAATTCCCCCTCCCCATTCATTCTAATTTCCCTTTTTTGACCCTAGGAAAATATTCCTATGAAAAGAATAATATATTCAGATAATAAGTAATAAATTAAGAGTCAGACATCAAGTTGGCATCTTTTCTTCTGCGAAAATCTTAAATTTTCGGGAAATCTTCTTCAATGTTCGGGATATCGCATTCACTTTTCGTAAATTTACCTTAATTTTTGTAAAATTTTCTTCAATTTTTGTAAATTTTTCTTCATTTTAGTGAAATCTTTTTCAATTTTGGGCAATTTCTTTAATTGGGGGGAAATTTTCTTTAATTTTTGAGAGGTTGTCCTCAATTCAGGAAATGAAAGAAGTTATTGATCAACATGTAAAGTCAATTTCCTCAGGACCGATTTTGTTTTCTTTCTCTCAGGCCGATTTTGGCGCCTCCATGTAAACAAAATGTGACCTTATGACGTCAGCTGAAACACCCTTATAGGCCTTTTTGTCAAGATTTGACTGATACAAATTTGAAACTTTTTAATTGAAGGTCTTTGAACAAATGTCTACTGTAGAAAATGTATAAGACTAATGAGAATGTCTAAGCCTATATTAGGTAGATTTTGGCCTGTCAGGAAGGTGGTGAGAATTTTCCAAATTTCTGCAGGGCAGGCTGCAATCCCACATTAAACTTCGACAGAGAATTAATAAACAATGGATTCACATCAAAAAATAGTTACGTCTGTCGTCAGGTCATATTTAAAAAATGTACATGTTTAAACTTAAAAAAAAGCGACTTGGAATTTTGCTATTTTAAAAATATTTTAATTCTTTATAATTATATTTTATTCTTTTATATTTTAAGTAATGTGACGACGCCCTTCTTTTACAAATAGCAGAATTTGTACAACACTTGCATACAAACTTGTTTGAAGTCTATTCTAAATATTCATTATCTATTCATATATTCATATATATTTTTAGGCTCAGGAAGCAGTGAGCATTTACCACTGCAGATAAAATAGCGGACGGATTTCAAGGAAAAGTTGCTCGGGACCAGTATAAGCGCTCAGAACCAGGATCAAGAAAGGGATCAGGACTGGAAGCAGGAGAGGGATTCGGACCTGAGGATGGACTGGGACCTGGGGATGGAGCGGGACCTGGGGATGGAGTGGGACCTGGGGATGGACCGGGGGACCTGGGGATGGACCGGGACCTGGGGATGGACCGGGACCTGGGGATGGACCAGGACCAGGGGAGGGATCGGAACCTGGGATGGACTAGGACCTGGGGATGGACTGGGACTAGGAGATGGACTGGGATCTGGGGATGGACCGGGACCTGGGGATGGACCGGGACCTGGGGATGGATCGGGACCTGGGGATGGACTGGGACCTGGGGATGGAGCAGGACCTGGGGGATGGACTGGGCCCTGGGGGATGGACCGGGACCTGGGAGATGGACCGGGACCTGGGGAATGGACCAGGACCTGGGGATGGACCGGGACCAGGGGAGGGACCAGGACCTTGGGAGGGATCTGGATCTGAAGAATGGACGGGGACCTGGGGATGGACCAGGGGGACCTGGGGAGGGACCGGGACCTGGGGAGGGACCGGGACCTGGACCTGGACCTGGGGACCTGGACCTGGGGACCTGGACCTGGGGACCTGGACCTGGGGACCTGGACCTGGGGACCTGGACCTGGGGACCTGGACCTAAGGACCTGGACCTGGAACCGGGACCTGGGGACCGGGACCTGGGACCGGGACCTGGGACCGAGACCTGGGGACCGGGACCTGGGGACTAAGACCTGGGGACCAGGACCTGCAGGGGACCGGGACCTGCACGGGAACGGGCCCTGCAGGGGACCGGGACCTGCAGGGACCGGGACCTGCAGGGGACCGACCTGCAGGGGACCGGGACCTGCAGGGGACCGGGACCTGCAGGGGACCGGGCCCTGCAGGGGGACCGGGACCTGCAGGGGACCGGGACCCGCAGGGGACCGGGACCCGCAGGGGACCGGGACCCGCAGGGGACCGGGACCCGCAGGGGACCGGGACCTGGGGACCGGGACCTGGGGACCGGGACCTGCAGGGGACCGGGACCTGGGGACCGGGACCTGCAGGGGACCGGGACCTGGGGACCGGGACCTGCAGGGGACCGGGACCTGCAGGGGACCGGGACCTGCAGGGGACCGGGACCTGCAGGGACCGGGACCTGCAGGGGACCGGGACCTGGGGACCGGGACATGGGGACCGGGACCTGCAGGGGACCGGGACCTGCAGGGACCGGGACCTGCAGGGGACCGGGACCTGGGGACCGGGACATGGGGACCGGGACCTGCAGGGGACCGGACCTGGGGACCTGGGGACCGGGACCTGGGGACCGGGACCTGGGGACCGGGACCTGGGGACTGGACCTGGGGACCGGGACCTGGGGACCGGGACCTGGGGACCGGGACCTGGGGACCGGACCTGGGGACCGGGACCTGGGGACCGGGACCTGGGGACCGGGACCTGGGGACTGGGACCTGGGGACTGGGACCTGGGGACCGGGACCTGGGGACTGGACCTGGGGACCTGGGGACCGGGACCTGGGGACCGAGACCTGGGGACCGGGACCTGGGGACCGACCTGGGGACCGGACCTGGGGACCGGGACCTGGGGACCGGGACCTGGGGACCGGGACCTGGGGACCGGGACCTGGGGACTGGGACCTGGGGACCGGGACCTGGGGACCGGGACCTGGGGACCGGGACCTGGGGACCGGGACCTGGGGACCGGGACCTGGGGACCGGGACCTGGGGACCGGGACCTGGGGACCGGGACCTGGGGACCGGGACCTGGGGACCGGGACCTGGGGACCGGGACCTGGGGACTGGACCTGGGGACCGGGACCTGGGGACTGGGACCTGGGGACTGGGACCTGGGGACTGGGACCTGGGGACTGGGACCTGGGGACCGGGACCTGGGGACCGGGACCTGGGGACCGGGACCTGGGGACCGGGACCTGGGGACCGGGACCTGGGGACTGGGACCTGGGGACTGGGACCTGGGGACTGGGACCTGGGGACCGGGACCTGGGGACCGGGACCTGGGGACCGGGACCTGGGGACCGGACCTGGGGACCGGGACCTGGGGACCGGGACCTGGGGACCGGGACCTGGGGACCGGGACCTGGGGACCGGGACCTGGGGACCGGGACCTGGGGACCGGGACCTGGGGACCGGCACCTGGGGACCGGCACCTGGGGACCGGCACCTGGGGACCGGGACCTGGGGACCGGCACCTGGGGACCGGGACCTGGGGACTGGGCCTGGGGACCTGGGGACCTGGGGACCGGACCTGGGGACCGGGACCTGGGGACCGGGACCTGGGGACCGGACCTGGGGACCGGCACCTGGGGACCGGCACCTGGGGACCGGCACCTGGGGACCGGGACCTGGGGACTGGGACCGGGACCTGGGGACCCTGGGGACCGGGACCTGGGGACCGGGACCTGGGGACCGGGACCTGGGGACCGGACCTGGGGACCGGGGACCTGGGGACCGGGACCTGGGGACCGGGACCTGGGGACTGGACCTGGGGACCGGGACCTGGGGACTGGGACCTGGGGACCGGGACCTGGGGACCGGGACCTGGGGACCGGGACCTGGGGACCGGGACCTGGGGACCGGGACCTGGGGACCGACCCCTGGGGACCGACCCCTGGGGACCCAGCCCTGGGGACCGACTCCTGGGGACCGGCCCCTGGGGACCGGGACCTGGGGACCAAAATCGGGGACCGGGAGCATGGGGACCAGAAGCATGGGGACCGGGAGCATGGGGACCTGGAGCATGGGGACCGGGAGCATGGGGATCACTGGGGCCATGTGACCAGGGGATGACCAAGGGGATGACCAAGGGGATGACCAAGGCGATGACCAAGGGGACCTGGGATCTGAATCAAGGTGACCAGAGGAGGGACCAGAGGAGGAACCAGGAGAAGGGATCAGGAGAGGGACCAGGTGAGGGAGCAGGGATCGTGGTACCAGGGATTGGGATACCAGGGGAACATGAATCAGATCCAGGTGACCAAGGATCGAGACCAGGGGACCAGTGATCAGGTCCAGGAGATTAGTGATCGAGACTAGGGATTGAGACCAGAGTTCGAGATCAGTGGACCAGGAATTTGGACCAGTGGATCGGGATTAGGGGATCAGGGATTGTGACTAGGGGATTGGGACTAAGGGACCAGGGATTGGGACCAAGGGACCAGGGATTGGGACCAAAGGTCTGGGGACTTGGATCGTGACCAGTGGATCAGGACCAGGGGACCATGGGGGCCATGGGACCAGGGGAGGACCAAGGGGACCAGGGATCAGAACCAAGGGGACTAGGGATCAGAACCAAGGGGACCAGAGGAGGGACCAAGGGGACCATAAGTGTGACAAACGGGACCAGAGGAGGGACCATCTTAAAACAATTTGCATTACAATATATTAATTACGAGTATTGAAAATCAGTATTTAAAAGTTATAAATATACTAGCCTGTTGGTCTGAAATTGATTAAAATGAACTTAATTAAAACTAAACATAGATGTGCATGGCACCAACCACAATAAAAACACTCATGAATTTTTAATAAACCTAATAAATATGTTGATTTATGTTCCTGAAATTTGGTGATTACACTGTCAGGGAGCTTTAAACTTCAAAATATAGTAATCCTGATCATTCATACATTCTATTTTTGCATAGAAATCCGCAGATAGCATTCTCTAACTGTAAAATTGCCATTTTTGACTGATTTTGATGAAACATTTTGGTCTTTTTTCTGTTGCTAGAACTTAAGAATTTGTCGCACTCAGTTGTTTTCATTTTAAACAAGTTTTGTTATGGTATGACGTCACTCCCAAGAAAGGCAAAAAGATTGACGAATGCAGAGGAATCGGTATCAAAATGTAATTTTGAGGACATGAAAACTTTACATTGCAGTCGGTAAAAATAGGATTAATTTTACATTTAACTTCTGTTTCTGTTTTGGAAAAGTGTATCGGAAATATGGCAGAAAAAGAATTTGACTCTTCAAAGCTTCCAGTTCAAATTCGTGAGAAGTTGACAGAATTAGAAACGGAATTGAAAGAAGGTAAGCGAAAGCGTTAGGCCAAAATTATCTTATCATTGATTTGCTCAGGCTATAGGCCTACGTAATTAACATCCCTCAATACGGGTTTGATATTGGGATTGCCGTATGAGGGTTTTTTTTTTTTTTAATTCACACGTAGAAAATTTATGATTGAAAAATAACTTACTTTTTGGATATTCATATATCAATTACTATAATACACTTATCCAAAAAAAAAAATCATAAATCTTTACCTATTTAGCACCAATTCCTAGGCCCATGTTTTTTTTAAAAATTCTTATGTAGAAAATTTATGATTGAAAAACAACTTACTTTTTAGATATTCTTATATCAATTAGTCTAAATAATACACATTTCCAAAAACCTTTTTCTAAATCTTTACCAATTTAGCACCACGACGGGATGTTTCACTAAACTGCAGGTTGATTTTTTCGCTGCCAACATTTGTTGTTCATATAAACTTTTATTAGGCCCAGGCCTAAATACTTTGGGTGAAAACACTGTGTGAAAAGAAATAAAAAAATGAATAAAAACTGTTTAGACTTAAGATTATATAATTGTACTTTATAAGTAATATTTTAATGTTTTCCTAAAATAATTGAAAACATATTACCCCTGCTAAAATGTATACATTAACTTAACATGGCAGTGTCTTGAATTTTGACCGTACTTCAGTGAGCTTGTCAGACGAATTTTATGGAAAGAAAAGTAGTCTAAAATACTTTGATAAAAGTAACTAAAATCACCTTTACAACAGTTTTTGAAGACATGGATGGGCTTCAAATATCGATTCTAATCATTGTTGGCAAAAAAAGAAGGTTAAACGGTTTCGTTTTCATAAAGATCTTAAAACTGAGATTTTCCTATACTTTTAACACCTCGCTTAAAACAGTACAGGAGGGTATAGGATTTTGTAGTACCCTCGGACGGCCAGCCATTATCAACGGCAGCATTTAATCATGGCTGGCATCAGTCTGACGGTACCACAGTGAATACTAAGGCCTACATAAGGTTCTTGGTCATGTGTATATGCATTACCTAGGCAAGGGCTTAACTTAGTAATGTTATGAAAAAGTTAATTAAGGATTGTAACTTTCTCTGACTCACCATTCATTATCTATTATTTAGCAATTTTATTTAGGCTGAAAAGATGGTCCTCATTAGGTGAGAAATTAGTGAGCAAATATAATAGTATGTTGAGGATATCAGGATAAAATATTTATGGATAGTAACGATAGAATTTGTCAGTTTCAAAATTGCGACGTCCCGGCGGTTTTTGTTTTTTGTGTACATGTAGCCACAGTATGTAGCTTGAGGTATGCATACCATGCTTTAACATCACTTTGGTTAATTCATGTGTTTAATTATAAAATTATTTAAACTCCCTAGGCGTAAAACGGTGTAAATCATGCGCTCTAGTGTGATAATATATATGTAAGGTTGCTATCGTCACCATGCGCAGTAGGGTGATAATATATATGTAAGGTTGCTATAGTCACTGTTGTTTAAATGAAAAAAAGATGCGAGTTTTCACCTTCTTATTGGTACGCCCTCTATTCTTACGAACAAAATGCAAATAAAACATGCCTTAACCCTTACTCTACCAGCACTTAAAATGCGCTTGGGAGGCAGGGTCAAAGATAGGGCACCAAAACGGCAATAATATTGCCTCGTGGTAGAGTAAGGGTTAAACACAGGCTGATTATTGAAAGGTCCTCGTGTCTTCCAAGCAGCAGAGTTGGGCTTGTTCTGCTTCAGTGACCCAGTGGGCCACCCACCGGGACCATGCTGCATACATTTTTGAGTTGGCACACTTATCGCAGGTTGAGTAACCCTTACTTTACCAGCACTTTTTTGAAAACGTGCTTGGGAAGCGGGGTCAAAGATGGAGCATCCAAAACGGTGATAATATCGCCGATTATTGCCGCGTGGTAGAGTAAGGGTTAAACACAGGCTGATTATTGAAGGGTCCTCTGTCTTCCGAGCAGCAGAGTTGGGCTTGTTCCGCTTCAGTGACCCGGTGGGCCGCACACCGGGACCATGCTGTATACATTTTTGAGTTGGCACACTTCGTCTCGGCTTGATTAACCCTTACTCTACCAGCACTTTTTTGAAATCATGCCTGGGAGGCGGGGTCAAAGATGGGGCACCTAAAACGGCGATAATATTGCCGCGTGGCAGAGTAAGGGTTAAACACAGGCTGATTATTTAAGGGTCCTCTGTCTTCCGAGCGATAGAGTGAGGCTTGTTCCGCTTTAGTGACCCAGTGGGCTGCCAACCGGTAGCATGCTGCATATATTTTTGAGTTGGCACACTTGTCTCAGCTTGGTTAACCCTTACTCTACCAGCACTTTATTGAAAACGCGCTTAGGAAGCGGGGTTTAAGTTGGGGCACCCAAAACGGCGATAATATTGCCGTGTAGTAGAGTAAGGGTTCAACACAGGCTAAGGGTCCATGGTCTTCGGAGCAGCAGAGTTGGGCTCGTTTAGCCTCAAGTGGCCCACTGGGACCATGCTGTATACATTTTTTGAGTTGGCACACTTGTCACGGGTTGATTAACCTTTACTTTACCAGCATTTTTTTGAAAATGTGCATGGGAGGCGGGGTCAAAGGTGGGGCATTCAAAACGGCGATAATATCGCCGTGTGGTAGTGGTAGAGTAAGGGTTAAACACAGGCTGATTATTGAAAGGTCCTCTGTCTTCCAAGCAGCAGAGTCAGGCTTGTTCCACTTCAGTTACCCAGTGGGCCGCCCACCGGCACCATTCCACATACATTTTTGAATTGGCACACTTGTCATGGGTTGATTAACCCTTAAGTCTACCAGCAATTTTTTGAAAATGCACTTGGGAGGCGGAGTCAAAGATGGGGCATCTAAAACTGTGATAATATCGCCGCGTGGTAGAGTAAGAATTAAAATACTTACCTTTATGGAAAAATAAGTTATAAATTTGTATATTTCTTTTAATTTAGGCTCCTTTTCTCGATACATTGAAGTACATATTTTGAGATTTCGGTTGTTTGTGTTCCGAGTCACTCACTAGTCGTTCGATGGCTTATATAGATCTATTGTTAAAATGCATGCAATTTGCTGTGGAAAGCCCATGATGCAATCACTGTGCGCTCAATCTACATTGCTATAAAAAAAAATAAAGCTACAGTATTTAATTAAAAAGAAGATATTTTCAGCTTCAAAATGATGCATGTAATGCACTTGTCAGTTGTATGACTCACCTACTACCTCCAGCAATGTCAGTCAAAGGTGAGTCATTGATATGAAATAGTGACTTACATATGTGTCATTGTACCACATTTTCAGTCACAAGAGTGACTTAGGATGGGTCAATTTACTTCAAACCCATTGACTTTGTACAGAGGTGATTGATTTGAGGTAAGTCATTTCTCCAAAAATGTCACAGTCACCTATGTGACTTAGGGGTGGGTCAATGTACAGTACATGTTTTGTCCACTCACTTTGGTGCAATGACTCACCTTGTCCGGGGATGTAGGTGTAAGACACACAGTTGACAAGTGCACAATGTTTTATATTTTTTTATGGGGTTCTTTATAAGAATAAACTTACTTTTGATTTTTTGCCTTTTTTCATTTTAATGATGTTTTTTTCTCATCATACACATTATTAGAAAGCCTAATTATTTCTCCTTTGATTAAGACATCGTTTGTATCGCTAAGTTACTGCTGTAGCTTGCACAAAGCAAAAGTTGGGGTAAATATTTTTTCAATTATTAGTGCAATTAGGTTATTGTATTGATGTGTTAAGTATTAACTTTTCATTATGATGTTATATTTTGATAAAAGCTTAATTTTGGTCCATATGATAAGTAAAAAATTGAATTTAACTTTTCTGGCTGTAAGAGAAGACCATAGGTCATGCTTCACTAACGTTACTACAATACTAATGTTAGGCCTAGTGAATCATATGAATTGAAATGTAAGTAGACAGTAATGTCCTACCATATGTTATTATGTAAAATTACATAATTTAGGCCTGCTTGGCCTACAACATTTATAATTATTATTAGACCGAAGCATTTTTTTAATAGTTTGTGGCTATTGACCAATGCAGTTTACCAAAGGTATATTATTAATGATTCACGTATATTAATATACATGATGATGTATGATATATTTTGGATTATTCGTTTGTCTTGGCATTTTGTTGTAGGCTACATTTGTGTATCCGTGACCATTTGTTGGTGAAAACTTTGCAACGATTTGTGCGCAATTGGAAAAAAATGCATCTGTTTTCAAACTTTAAAAAATGTTCTATACAAATACTCAACTATTACTACCTGCAAAGTGCATTACTTATTATTAGCTACATCATATTTTTTAGTTTAAACATAAATTTGTGCACATATTGTAATTTTGTATGTAAACCAAGTATGACATATATACTTGTCATTGGGAATTAGGGTGCAATTTATTGGTAAATTAACAAAAATTTACTTTGTTTTAAATCTTAATAGTATATGAAGTGTACACCTGTTATGAACTTTAAAATGATGATTTTTTGGAACATATGCCACAGTTGACATTCTTGACTTTTGATGGATATCTGCTTTGTTAGAGAAATTGCTAATTTCATTAATTCAAAATTTCTTAATGAATCATTAATTTTTGTTGAATTTTCATTTTAGTCTAAAATGGCGTACAGTTAAAATTTCAAGCTGATGGGGTATTAAATTATGAAGTCATAGATGATTGAAAATGCAGGTTTCTACTTAATTAGGCCAATAGGTCAAATAGGCCAAAATGTGACATGTAATTAACATGTATTTTCCAATTTTTGAACTCGTATAAGAATTTAAATGTATAATTCATGTTGGTAAAGTTTGATTTTTGTGGGAGAATGTTGCCTATTCTGCTAGATTGGCAAGTTTGCCCATATTCTGAATTACCAAATGAAAATGCAGGTCTTTTGAAAAAAGCATGTTATTCCATCATGGCAACAAATGCGCATATTATTAGAATTCAAAGGACCATAACGTTGGATTCCTTTAACCAATTTCACTCATTTTTTTGGTTTAAAATTTCTTTTGAAGAGTTCTTTCCAACCATGTAACTTTTAAATCCATATCATAAACTTTTATTTTTTTTTTTTCCAGTAGCATCCCTAAATTAAATGTATTGTTATATATATATATATATATATATATATGTATTTTTTTATGGGGCATATTAAATATTAAGCCAGGGCTTTTTCAAAGAAATTTTTAGTGGGAAAATAGGGTGGGGGGTGTGGGAGGGGGAGAATACACAAAAAGGACCTTTTCATAATTTTTTGGCTCGTTTTGACTACTGGGGAAGGGGGGCCCACGATTGGTTCCAATGGGCTGGAGGTGCCGGTCATTCCACCTGGAGCGGTATGTTTTATGTGGGCAGTATACTTATAAGGGGTAAGAACTCAAAGAATGTTTTATTCACAAGCTGACAAAAGGGAAAACCATCTTATTTTTTAAGGTATGGACCCATATAATATAAGTTTCCAAGACCATAGAAACTTAGTGGCATAGAGGAAACTTACATTTAGAACATGTACGTGTACATGTCTACTAAAACCAGTAAATGTTTTCAGCTCTAGCGACAAGCCAATATCATGTACAGTACAGTAGGCCAAGGGACATATCATGCACATGAAAATATTTTCTGTTTATCGTCTGTGAAACTGACAGAACTTTCTGAAATTCATCACATAGAATGTCATAGACTTGTTGCATTGACCTTTTTTCAGAGTTTTTTTTTGTTGGGATTCATATTTGATACAGCTGTGTAACTCCCTTCTTTATTAGAAGGGAGTTAGGAGGCTCAGTTGGCAGAGCGCATGACTGAGATAACAGAGGTTCAAGGTTCGAGTCTTGAGAGAGATATTGAGGGGATTGTTCCACAGCCACACAGACAGGTACGCCTGAAATCGAGGGCAGAAGTGTCTGTCATCTGTGTCACCTGTGCCTCATCTTGCCTTCCCGAGATGTGGACAATGGCTTGAAGACGCTTACCATCCATTAGATTTAGATGTTTTTTGTCGGTTCTAAAGGCAGGGCAGTCGCCTCGTGTGGTTCTGTGAACACTATTCGGGTAGAGTAAAAACACAAGTGTTCATTCACCTCCTATCCAAACCCATTCAAGTTCCAAGATCCTGTGTGCTAACTCGTCTGGATGCCGAACAAGTTGGTTAGTGCAAAAGGAAACTTCCGTGAGAGTTGCTTGCTATAAGAACAAAGTCATATCATATCATACTGTATCAGATGACAAGATAGCAACCAAATGCACAGAGAAGCATCGGCAATGCATAGTCAACCAGAGAGTGTCTCAATTATTCACTGACCTCATTGTCCTTGAACTTAAGCTACAATCATCATTAGCACATTTTGACTGAAAGTGTTATGTGTAATTATCCTTTGTTTGTAGTAAATGGCTAGTAGAAAAATGATGAAGAAAATGAGAGTGAATATTAGATTGAGATAACCAACTTCATGATATTTACAGTAGTAGAAAAAAGTGATTGTTTCATGGTCTTAAAAATGATACTGTAAATTACTGTATTATTATTATTTGAAGAAATAAATGAATTAAATTGCAACTTGCTACTGTATTAGCAGTAAACAAGAGGGTAGTGAGCCCTTGATTTTTTTCATCAGCTCGACTATTTAGAGAATAGTATGAGCTATTCTACTCACCTAGGCGTCGGCTACCGCGTTGGTTAATTTATTTTGGGAGCACGGTCTATAAAACAGCATTGGTTAAAGTATTTTTTTGAGCGAGGTCTATAAAAAGCTTGTCGTCATTTGAAAATGTACATTATTTAAAAGTGGAATAGATACATAGAATGTGCATATTGTCTGAATTTTAATTTGCAGTGTCATAGATATTAACCAAAATAACAAATAATTAGGCTTCAAAAGAACTGAAAAGTTTAAAAATATTTGAAATAATGTTTTAAAGATTTTTTAGTGGAAATTATTAGACTGCCTTAATTATTAAAGTTGATTGCTAATTTGCATAGAGTTGTTATGTGAACTTAATCATATTTATGTATCAGCACAAACAAACATACAGTAGTATGCAATTTACATTTGAAAAGGGACATAGACCATTGATTACTCTTTTCATCCACTCAAGTACACAAATAACTTCTACCAATGCACTACAGGTAGCCAGTTATTAAATCAGGAATATTATGCATTCATTCATCAATGAGATGTGATTCTTTGACTAATTTCAGAAGTGTTTATTGCACTATTAGAATTGGCACTTGAAATTTAGAACTTGAATATAAGGATCTTAAAAATTGGCACTTGAAATTTAGAACTTGAATATAAGGATCTTAAAAAACGACATGAAAGATGGTAATTACATATGGGAGGGATGGCATTGGGGAGGGAGGGATGGATGGTATCAGGGAGGGATGGCATCAGGGAGGGAGGAATAGATGGCATCAGGGAGGGAGAGATAGACAGCATCGGAGGAGGAGGATGATGGATGAATGGCATCAGGTAGGGAGGGATGGATGGCAATGGGGAGGATGGATGGAAAGCTTTGAAAAGGGGAGGGATGGATGGCTTCCGGAAGGAATAAATGAATGGCATCGGGGAGGAGAGGGGTGGATGGCATTAGGGAGGAGGGGATAGATGGCATCAACAGGAAAGGATGATAGATTGATGGCATCGGGAGGAGGGTGGGAAAGATAGCATCAGGGCGTGAGCGATGGATGCCTTTGGGGAAGGATGGATGGCATCAGGAGGAGGAATGGATGGCATTGGGGAGGGATGGATGGATGGCATTGGGGAGGGATGGATGGATGGCATTGGGGAGGGATGGATGGATGGCATTGGGGAGGGATGGATGTCATTGGGGAGGAATGGATGGCATCAGGGAGGGAGGGATGGATAGCAATAGCGAGGGATGGATGGCAACAGCGGGGGAAGGATAGATGGTATCAGGGAGGGATGGATGGCAGATGCCATTAGGGAGGAAAGGATGGATAGCATTGGGGAGGGACGGATGGAATCAGGGAGGGGATGGAGGAATGGATGGCATCAGGGAGGGATGGATGGCATGAGGGAAGGAGGGAGGGATGGATGGCATGAGGGATGGAGGGATGGATGACATCAGGGAGGGATGGAGGGATGGATGACATCAGGGAGGGAGATAGGGATGGATGGCATCAGGGAGGGATGGATGGCATCAGGGAGGGATGGATGGCATCAGGAAGGGATGGATGGCATCAGGGAGGGATGGATGGCATCAGGGAGGGAGGGATGGATGGATGGCATCAGGAAGAGATGATGACATCAGGAGGGATGGAATAATGACATTGGGGATAGGGATGGATATCATCAGGGAGGGAGGGATGGATGGCATCGGTGAGGGATGGGTGGATGCATTAGTGAAGGAGAAAGGGGTGGATGGCATCATGGAGGGAGGGATGGATGGTTGGCATTGGGGAGGGAGGGAAGGATGTTATCAAGGAGGAACAAATGGATGGCGTTGGAGGGGATAGATGACTTTTAGGTGAAATTCATCAAATTGTTGACATATACTTTGCTACAGTAATTGCAGTGCCTATTAGATGTATGTCATCATTTGATAAATAGGCATTATTCCAAAAGTGAATAAATTAGATATCGTGTTTACAATCAAAGCATCACACCCACACACACACCCATACCCACATACACACACACCAACACCACTGAATAGCTTCCTGGTGCTGATAGCATCGGAACTAAAATGAAAACAAAAAATTAGATACTGTAAGTGGACTTCCCTAAAGCTTAGCTTGTTATTAGAATTTTTTTCACTGGAAGTTACTGGATAAGTAACTGCTTACTTCCTTCAAGTAGCACACTCTCCCTGCAGCTTCGAATAGTCGAGCATGCTGTTATTCAGACAGCTCTAGTTTTAGAGATTGTGGATTCCCAATTTTGTTCTCATTATTAATAATGTAGGTCTACTGTTTCTTCAAATTTCAATATCTTATATTGAAACAAGTGAAACTTGGGATTAATTTCTTCTCTTGAAATTTTCCTTAAATTCAATTAGGCATATAGAATCTCCCACAGAACCATTGCTCTTCAAATTAGAGTCGTTTGACTCATTCAGTGCAATACTATAAGGAGACAGCTTCCAAACACCTTTGTGTTTTTCAACTCTTCGTCAACATTTTTTGAATGGGAGCAGTTGAATGTTTTGAAATTCCATCATACAATCAATCCAAACTGAGCAAGAGACAACTGACAATCTGATGATTTTTAATTTAGGATATAAATTGATCAATTTAGAGAGCTATCTTCTTACCTTTTAATTCATTACAAATTCTTCAAATTTCAAACCCAAAAGGTCTTTAATGTAAATACTAGTCTGTTCAAAATTCAAAGCTTTTTTTCTTTCTTTTTTTCTCTCAGGTGAATATAGAATTTCTAAATGTCCATGTATCTCAAATAGCATTTTTCCATAAAAGCCTTATATACAACTTCAATTAAAAAGGAAAATCAATGAATAACCAGTCTGAAATTACAGCAGGTCTTTTTATTGTACAGTTTGAAGGCTAAAAGCAATTTGCAACTGATAAGGAATCTGATATCTCACTGCACAACCCTCTGCACACTTGAACCTCACTTACTCGGTTTTTCATCTCAAATGCAGCTGAGAAGAATTTAACCTATGTAGCGGGTGAAGTGCTTACAGAAAGCGATTAGTTGTACAACATTAGTCATGGATTTACTGTCATGGTTTTTCACATGTTAGGTGAGAAACTCAAGTCTGAAAGCGGTCATCTGATCAACTAAAATGATGGAATGAATGATGAGGGAATAGGTTATGAACAGAGCTTATTGTGGTCTGAATTTCAAGATTTATTATTTTCCACACATAAAACTCATGCAATTTGTATTGGTTTCGATGCGATAGCATCAGGAACCTATGCGGTCATGATGGCGTGTGTTTGCATGTTTGTGTGTGTGTGTGTGTTTGTGACAGCCAGCTCATAAACATGATATCTCAAGAACTGTACACTGAATTAATATCTTTTGTTGTACACAGATAGCCCTTGGTCCGTAGATGTGCCCTATTGTTTTTGGTGTGATGTCACACATATTACTGAGTGGGGCTAAATGTGAAAATCTGGAAATGCTCATATTTTAACAATCACATATATGTGTTGTTTCATATATGATATAATAATGATGTTAGGTGATGTGTACATGTTTATTGTATAAAAATGTTGAATTTCATTAGTATGCATAGTGGGTAGGGCTTAAATATAATTTTGCTGAAAAGAGATTGTAAACACGGTATCTCCAAGAACTGTAAACTGCATTCATGTCATATTTGGTATACAGATAGCCCATGGTCTGTAGATGTGTCCTAATGTTTTTGGTGGTAATGTCATACATATTAATGAGTAGGCAGGGCTCAGTGTGAAAATCTGGAAATGCTTATATTTGAACAATCACATGTATGTTTTGTTTCATATATGGTATAATAATGATGTTAGCTAGTGTGTACGTAGGTGTTCATGGTATACAAATGTTTTATCTTTTTTTAAAGGCATAGTTGGCGGGGCTTGATTTTGTAAACAAAAAGCTTGTAAACGTGATTTCTCGAGAACTATGAACTGGATTCACGTCAAGTGTGGTACACAGATATCCAACGGTCTACAGATGTACCCTATTGTTTTTGGTGGTGATACCAAGCATATTAATAAGTGGGTGGGGCTTAAAGTGAGAATTTTGAATTTTGATAAGTGAGCAACCATATGTCCATTTTGTATCATACTGGGCATGATAATATTGTTGGTTATTGTGTACATGCTAATGTTATTAGCAGATATTAATATGCATGGTTGATGTGGCTTAAAAGATTAGTTAAGGGGGCAAGCAAGTCTATCTCATATGAAAGAGGACTTCAAAAGGAACAAAAAAGGCATTCAACAATCTTATTCCCTTATGGAGATATCTAAGTTTAAAGTTTGGTATCATTTGTGTAGAAACGACTGAAATCAGACTAGTTGTGATGTCATAGCCTCAGATTCATCAAAGTCTTTATATGCTCTATCATATTTTGTTCTGCAAATTTGTGGCCCAAAAACCATGGGATATGTTACAAAAGTAGTAAAACTGAATGTTGGAAGGGTATTTAAAATATACCACCTAGACATAAATATGGATTGCATAATATCTCACTGCAAGTTGGCACGGTTGCAGTCCCTGGATCTGACTATATCAGGAACCTTGGGGCCTATTTTGATAACAGTTTATCAACGTCTAAACATGTGAATCAGGTGTGCAGCAGTGCCAACTTTCACTTGTGGCAGCTGCGTAGAATAAGGCCTTATCTTACTCATAATGCATGTAAGTGTGCTGTTTAATCACTGGTGATCAGCAGAATTAATTATGCTTTTGGTTTACTGAGTGGTTTGTCAGGTGGCCTGTTGAACAAACTTCAACTTGTTTAGAATACTGCTGCAAGACCGATCTCTGGCATAAGTATGGGATCTCATATTACTCTAATAATTTCCCATTTGCATTGGCTCAAAGTACAGTCATGAATCAGGTTTAGGCTTTATGTTCATCTTTTCAAAATTCTCCATGGTCTTGCACCAATTTATCTGTCTGAATTAATTCATCTGTATGTCCCAGATCCCAGACTTAGGTCTGCCTCTAATGGCCCACTGATAAGGAGACAGTATGGCAGCAAACAAATTAGTCGTTACAACTTTGCTGTCACTGGAACATCTCTCTGGAATAAGCTGCCTGTCCACATCAGATCTGCAAGTGACATTATCAATTTCAAGAGGCAATTAAAAACACACCTTTCTACCCAATAATGTAAAGCGCTTAATTTTGTTCTCAATATAAGCGCTCTATAAGCATCTACATAATAATAATAATAATGGTAATGATAATGAAAGTTTGAGGAAAAAAGATTTAAATAGTAAAAAAAAAAAAAATACACTTCCTTTAAAATACATTAACAATTGTTAAGAATATGATGATGAAGACACAACCTTCCATAGTAGACTTTACTACACAGTCATTTCTACACAGATAAAACAGAGGTTTAAACTTGAATATCTCCCTAAAGGAAAATTCCCATGTTTTTTCGTAACCTTTCATAAGAAAGAGAAAAATATTACAAACAATTTAGTACAAAAAACATGTTGATATGTTATTCCTACCCTACTAGGAGATATTCAAATTTCAAGGTTCGCAAAAATGCCAATAAACGAATAGGAAAAGGCTCAGTATGTCATCACAGCAACACATTTTCCCACAAAGTTGATGTATTTTATTAAAATCTATCATCCTTTTTTATTAGTAAAACCTGCCAGAAAAAGAAATTGATGTAACTTAGGTATTTATATACATTGCCAAATATACGCTACTTCAATAACTTTTTGAAAATCATACTAAAACAACCAATTAACATTGAAAGAAATACATAAACATTTGCATTTGCCATGCAATTGTCTCTATGACATCATCAAACATGTGTTCATCCTACTGTACAAAAACTTTAAAATGCAATGGGAAAATCTTTTAAAATCCATCTCCTGAACAGAATATCATATCAACCTGGTTCTTGTACCAAATTGGCTCTAAAAGTATACTCTTTCAGATAACATTTTACAAAAATTCATGGGAATATTCTTTTAACGGAATAAGATTTTTGAATGCTTTCTTCACCATTTTGTTTCTTTTGATGTCCTCTTTTATATAAGATAAACTTGCTTGACCACTGAAATAAATCATATGTGAAAGTGCTAAATGATATAAAGACCATATTTTATGAACAGTATATCGCATGTATGCCATATGTGGTACGCGTACAGATGGGTTATGGTCTGTACATATGTTCTTATGTTGTGGTAGTGAAGTCATGAATATTAAGGCGGGGCTTACCGACAAATTCTTGAAATAGGATAAATGAGCAACTGCCTTTGCATCATACTTGCCATGATAATATTGTTACTTATTGTGCAAATGCTAATGTTGTCAACCATTTTATTGATTTGCATGGTGGGTGTGGCTTATGAATGAATATCATGGAACAAATATTTCATGATATGCAATGACATGACAGTTGATACAAAACTTGCAAATCAATCAGCATATGAAAAAGCATTGGAACCACAAAACCTTTTGGTTCTGGTAAGTCTTGCATTCATTAAGATATATTGGCAGTGATATGCATTTTACTGTGGAATGATACATTGAATTTGTGTTTGTATTTTTAGCGTGAACAGAAATGTGCATCAATAAAATGCCTACATTGTTGATATGTGAATTATGTTGTGAAGTACTAATAGTGACATCTAATGTTAGCATAATCAAAACTTCTGAAAGTGTATTGAAACAAACATCAAAATAGATTAAAAGCTGTACACTTTTTTCTATTCAAGAAAAATATTCAAATCTGTGATGTCATCTGTTGAATAACTCATTGCTTTGTTATGTAAATCCAGTGTTTAATATCATTTTGCCGTAATATTTTCAAGGGAACATAGCTTTTTTAAAGTGAAACTTAAATTTAAAATTCATTAATTTTTGCTTAATGAAATTTGGTATATGACTTGGCAACCTACCAGCAAATTATGTTGAAAACTTTTCTCTTTGTTAGGTTTTCACAGTTTTTGGGCCTTCAACTTACCTAAATATACACATTGAATTTGCCTGTATTTCCTAATGGCCCCTCTTCCCCAGTATTGTAATCTTATGTTTAGTGTTGTGGTCAATCAGAGGACAAACTCTGACAAAGATAGAAATAGAACTTTGACTTTTTGTTCCTGATAAAAAAAAAAATCTTTCAGTGGTATTGGGGGCTTTCATGAATTGACAATTCTGCATCAGTGATGTCTAGTTAAACAATTGCAATTACTTGTACTACAAAACTACTTTCATATGAATAACAAGACTAAGTTATTACCAGTACTTAACTCACCCAGATCTACTTGAAGTAAAACTGAAAACAGAAAGTAAAAATTAATGGCACCGCAGAACTGTCAAAAGGAATTAAAACTGTGCAGATTAGTGTATCCAGCAAAATCAGAGAAGTGCCATTTCTTCCTTGGCAAAATTATGTGAAAGTGACTCTCATTACAGGGACACAGTGGGGGTCACCTGGCCACTGTTTTATTTATAAACAGTGACTACCACAATTGGTATGGCATGAACTCCTTGGGGTCACAGACCAAGGTACATTATGTGTCACACTAAATTAACCCCTTAAATGCAACATTAACTGCTGCAGTAATGGGCTTGTCAGGAGGTAGAGTTCAGTGAAAATTGAGAACAAAAAAATGATTAAGTTGAAGGGAATTTCTCCAACCCTTCAATATTTATCCTTCTGATGCTTAAGGGTAATGAAAACTAGTTAATAAATGTACTCAAATCTTTGTGTTGATAAAATGAGAAATGCTTTTGAGTTATAAGAGGGAGGGGGTGGGGGGACGGGGTCTTCAACTGTTGAAAACATGTACATACGTGTAGGTATGCAAATAAGGGTGTTGTACACAAATGGAAATAAGAAGACAATTTTTACATTTTTCTTTTGGTTGAAAAGTTTTATTTTCAAAGCAACTGACCAAGTAGCATGCAATCTCTTTTTGTATACAGTAATATATTGTTCCATGCTCACCTCAAATGTTAATAAACACATGCTCACCTCAAATGTTAATAAACATTCAAGAATCATTAATGAGTGTTAGACACAACCCCATTCAAACATACTATATGTGGTGAACCAAAGCACTGTAAGTGAAATCTCATTCTTTCCAATGTGCAACGATCAAAATCCATCAAAAAGATTGTGTTTACAAAGCAGCCAACAAACCCAGGTTCACTAGGTTAAACCTTGATATTTGCAGGAAATCTTTGCTTTGTAGAAAATGATTCAACCTTAATCCAGAGTTTTATTATCACAATGCACACCAGGAAACAACCATCTGTAATCCAGTTTACACCCACGGTTTGATTATTTGCACTTTCTTTCTCAATTTTGTCTGAGGTTTCTCCCAAGTTTTACTAACAAGGATATAACCCACATATTACGTCCAAGGCAAGGTATGAAGAAGAACAGTATAAACAATTTAAAGGAATATTTCCATGGATTTCCATTTTTTCATATATGATCATATATGATGGAGAAATTTTGTAGAAACAATGTGGTAAAAAAACTATATTAATATCTTATTCGTTTAGAAGTTACAAAATTTAAAAAAAAAATTGAATTTGGACTGATTGGCAACATCTGTGATGTCATAGAGACAATTTAAACAAAACATCTTTTGTATTTCTTAAAAATGGTTTGGATTTTTTTTCTTTATAAATGTGATGTACACCAAGATAAAAACAAAATGTTTTCTTGTAAATAAGTGTATATATTCCACCCTATCTCTATAATGAACCAAAAATGCTGTTTGATAATGTAAAAAAAGTCATCAAATTTATAAGAAATACATAAGAATTGTGCAGGAATTGCCCTGATGACATCACCAAGCTGAAGGACATACTGTATGAGATGTTTTTAAGAACATTTTTCTACTCTTTAAATTGTTATAACTTCTAAACGGAATTAGATATTAACATAGTTTTTTCACCACTTTCTTTCTACAAATTTGCTCTATCGTATATGAAGAAATGAAAATCCATGGGAATATTCCTTTAAGATGTGATGAACTCTTCAGTGACGTAGATCAATATTAAAACGTGGAGGAGGAATTGTAAATATTCTTTGTGTCAACAATGGTGACACTGAGTATGAAGTAGGAACCTACAACATGGAGTATTGAGGTGCACTTATGGGTAGGACTTGGGGGAGCAAAGAGGATTTTTCCCTCACTTTTTTCCAAATTTGTAGGGTGATTTTGTGTATCTTTGGGGGATTTTGACCTTGCCTCTATTTTTGATAGGCAAATCCCGCCCATGGGTGGCACTTGACAAAGCACCAGTGAGGCTCTTGAGTAGCCAAATAATAATATTTTGTCCAAAATGATTGTTTCATACAACACGAGAGTGGTCTTATTTGAAAAGAATTGATCAGTTAACAGAGAATTATGTAAAGAAAAAAATTAACATCCTCAAACAGTTACATCAAGTTATTTCAAAGACTTAATTAAGTGCATAAATAGGTATGGAGAATACCTTGTGAAAAGTGAGGGTTATAATGCACTTATCAGTTGTATGACTCACCATTACCACCCCTGGAATTATCAGTCAAAAGGTGAGTCATTAACATATGAAATAGTGACTTACATGTGCATGTGCATCACTGTACAAAATTGTCAGTCAGCGGAGTGACTCTGGGGGTAGGTCAATTTACTTCAGACCCATTGACTTTGTATAGAGGTGATTGATTTGGGGAAGTCGTTTCACAAAAAATGTGAGTCACCCAAGTGACTGAGGGGTGCATCAGTGTACAGTACATGTTTTGTCTACCCATTTTGGTGCAATGGCTCACCGTGTCCAGGAGTGTGGGGTGAGTCACACAATTGACAAGTGCATAATGTCGCTATCACCTGGAAACTATGTTTTGCTTGGAACTCTTCATGCCATACGCTATACAATAAATTTGAGTAATTCATGCTGCAAGAGAGAATAATATAGAGGCAATACCCAAAATTGTCAAAAATCTAGTTTTTTCACTTTCAAATCTGGCAATTTATGTGGTACCGTACAGCATGCTGCTTTCATTTACAACATTCAATAATGAAATTTCCTCATCACACGATACATACTTTACTATAAGTATATACAATCATCTAAAATATGAATGTGTAATTTATGGAACGCCAAAAGGATCACCAAATATGTTTGCAAACAAATATGGTTGCGAAATATACATTTTGGAAAACAAGTACTGTATGCTCGGAAAAACGCATGCTCGGAAACAAATATGTTCGGAAACTAAATTTTTCGAATCAATATCTTCGCAAGTGTAGAGATATGTTCCCAACTTTTAAGCTCGCAAAAGAACTGTGTTTACAACCAATTTTTTCGCAAGAGATAAGTTTGCAATTTGCGATGATCATATTTGGTCCTTTTGGCATGCATCATGCTGACCAAAAGGTTCACCAACATTCGTCGCAAAGTATTTTGCAAAGTAGTTGGCAAACAGTGGCATATGCATATGTTATGAATTGGTGAGGGTGGAAAATTATCCCTGCATCTAGCCCTCCGCTAGTTACACCATCCACTCAACCGCACCACAGTATGACTTTTTCTGGGAGGGGTGCCACACCAATTACTGCCCCTCAACAAAAAATGTGTGGAGGGGAGGGGCTTAAGCCATGTTTATCCCCCCAAAAAATGTGTTCTTAAATGTAAACAACTAAACTTTTTTGGGTATCACCACATCAACACAAATTTGCAATCTGGTTGATGTAAGTTGACTGCGTTCTTCCCAGGAATACATACAATCACAGAGCTTAAGGGGTTTTCCCAGCGATGTCGGAACCCTCGGCCCCCTTGCTGTAGAGGAGTAAATGAAGCAGGAGGAACCCTTTCAAAAGTTGAGAGTGGACCAGAGCAGGAGGTAACCTTTGAAAGTTGTATGAAATTATTCTAGGTTATTCTTAAAGCTTAAAAACAATAGAAATCCACTCACTCACAGATCCTACCTAGTAATAGAAGTTGTAATATACATTTAGTATTTACTTCACACAGTTAAAGTTATGTCATTTACCAGGGACCCAGACATCGAGGACTGGTGGGAGGGAGAAAAAGTGTGTGTTTGTTTGTGTGTATGTGTGAAAGGGGATCACAAAATTTATGCTAAAGTACAACACCTCTTCATACAAAAGTAAACATCTAGGGCAAGTTCCCCATTGCTCCACAGATCCTGCTTGTACTTAAACTATATGTGTTGGAACTGGGGGCCAGGGGGCACTTTCCCCCCCACTTTTTCAAAAACTGACAGAAGTGCCCCTTTTTGAATATGAAAAGTTCCCCTCAATTACTGTCAAGAAAGTGCCCTCACTTGTTTTTCTGCCCCCTTCCCCCGAGTTTCTTCCGAAGCCCCTGACTTTCCCCCTGGCCCCCTACATAGTTTTGCCTCTCGACCCCACAAGTCCATCTTGTATGAAAGAGGACAAACAAAATGGTAAAGAATGCATTCAAAATTCTTATTTCGTTAAGGAGATCTTGAAGTTAAAGTTTGGTATCATTTGTTTAGAAACGACTGAAATCAGACTAGTTGCATTTTTATTACCTGTCATTTCATTTTTAACTTTCAAAACATCCATTAATAGAGGCTACTTGGTCAGGTTCCTCATCTACATCATACAAAACTGTTAATAACTCCATGATTAAAACACATGGCCGGTCCAGCTGATTATACTTGAGATTCCTACAATCCGACTCTGGGATTCCATGTATCATTGAAACATGAATATGCATACGCCACTGTTTGCGAACTCACTTTGCGAAATACTTTGCGATGAACGTTTCTTAAACCGAGCGTATGTGAAAAGGCTAACGATATAGGTTTGCAAACTGTGAGAGCCAAACTTAACTGTAGCGAAGGTATTGATGTCGAGCGAATCTTTTGCGAACTTATAAATTGAAGATGCTGTTAGCCGAGCATATTTGACATTTTTGATTCTGGGACATATATTTGTTGAACATAATAATTTCCGAACATAGATTTTGCAAGCGTTTTAGTTTTCGAACATGTTTTTTTGCGAACGTATTTGGTGGTCCTTTTGGTGCCATAGTAGTTCTTCCAAATCTTACATTCCATTTTTTCGTTCAATTTGAAAATTCACTGGGGTATACATTCCAAGAATATAGAAACAAGTAATGTTAAGTACATACAGTTCACAATGTAAACTAAATGGATCTCAAATCAATATATTCCAAGAATTTAAAAACAAGTAATGTTAAGTACATACAGTTCACAATGTGAACTAAATGGATCTCAAATCAATATATTGATCTGATGGGTATGTGTAACAAGCATTGATTTTCTATGGATGACTTTAATGGGAGATCCAAACGCAAAGTCTTTAGAATCCTGATGCTTTGCTTGGATAAGGCACTTGACCTTTTCTAGGACAGGTGACTCAAGATGGAATATAAAGTAAAATTAAGCAGTTTTAGTTACAATCTCTAATTACAAAGAACATCATCAGGATGAAGTGTTTATAGGACTTATATCTTGCTTCCGATTCTGAATGTAAGATCATGTGACAGTTTTTATATGAAACAGCACAAATTTTCAGTACTAGTACTTGTACTCAACTTATTGTACTTGTATTCATATTGTCTCGTACAGTACTCATGAAAAGAAGATGTCAAGTACGCATACTCGTACTAAGCTTGCAGGGTGTACCAGTTTTGTAACTAAAACCGGTTTCAGGAAAATGCGGTTTCGGTCTGATTCATATTCTATGAATAACCGAAAAACCGGAAGTACCGAAAATAAATAAATCACTACAAAAAAACAACAAATTGCCAAAAGGTGGTAAAAATCTGTTATATTTAATTAAAAAGAAAGTTCGTGCTTAATATGAACATGTTTTTTGTATTATCTTTTGATATATTTGTGAAGATATGTGATATTTATGCAGATTCAATCAATAAATACGATTGAGAATATTTGGAAATAAATAGTCATATACCTGCAGATAACAGGTTCGATGATGCTATTATGTATTTGCGTCTTCCTTTCGAACACGACCTCCGACCTCCGGTGCACGAAGGCTGTCCTCTCCTTTGCTCTCTGCATCCTCACCAATCCACGTAACCCCTGCTTCCATTCCATCTATTCTCCCTCCTTCACCAACCTCTGCAATCTCAAGAAACGCATCCCCCCCCCTTCCTTTCGGGATTCGGATGCACTCCTACTTCTCCAAAGCCAACATCAACATTTTCTCGATCGCCACATACACCATCTCATGCTTCAGGGAAGCTCTTCACAACCCAGCCTTCTTCCAATCCAAATTCTGCCAACTCGGTAGACATTTCCACGACGACTCCTTCCTCTTCATTGACGACTCCACACAGGAAGGCTCTTCTGCAGCCACCGCCAGCTGTCCTGGCCTCACCCTCTCCTCAATGTTACCCAATGGCACCTCAGTCTACTAAGCTGAGGCGAAAGCCATCCTCCTAACCTTAAACTTCATAGAACTCTCTTTCCGCCCCCGTTTTGTCATCTTCTCTAACTCTAAATCCGTCCTCACTGGCATCCTCAACATGCTCTGGCCCAACCCTCTCATTCTACAAATTCTCAACAAACTCCACACTCTCTCCTCCTTAGGTAAAAATATTATCTTTTTCTGGATTCCCAGCCATGTCGTCATCCCTGGCAACGAGAGAGCCGCCAACAAAGCTCTGTCAAACATTGCCTCTCCTTTTCCTTTTCCACACTCAGACCTCAGTTTCTCCATCTCCAACTACATCAAAAAAACCTGGCAAAGCTCCTGGAATCATGAATCCAGTAACAAAGTCCACACCATCAAACCCAAAGTCAGGACCAACACCCCTCTGCACAGTCGCAACCGCAGGGAAGACATTGTTGTCACCCGCATTTGCCTCGGCTACTCCTCTCCCACTCACTCCCATCTCTTATCCGGCTCCCCTACCCCTCTCTGTGCCACTTATAAGATCGATCTCTCTATCAAGAATATCTTCATAACCTGTCCCCTATACCAGAACTCCAGATCTCTTCTCTCCTCACTATCCTTTATCTCGGACTTTTTCGAAAACAATTCTTCCTCAAACATCATCAATTTCCTCTGCAACAACAACTCTTCCCCCATGTATTTCAGTTTAATTTTCAATCCTGATCCGTACAGAGATTGCAGGTAATACCCTTTAATTCTTTCATATTGATGAAGAAAATAAGAAAATTTGGTGGGGAGTGGGACACTACTTTTCATTAGTGGACAATTTCTTTTCTGCCTTATTACACTCTCGTAATTTATGCAGTTTTATAGCGCGTTGAAGAAGGCGAATACCATATAAGGCTATAGGGTGGGAACCTTTCGTGGCTTAAGTATAATAGGAAATGCCACTGCGATGCACAAATGGGGCCTATTTAAAAATAAAACATAGCAAGAATGATTTTTGGACTTGAAAATAACAGGTATATGCATGATTCTTTCAAATAGGAGCCATGGCCTGGCTATGGTTAATGTCTGAAAGAAATGTTGAGTATTAAGTGCGTGTGATCTGAACTGTAAGATTTTCCTGCCGTAGGTTATGTGCAAATCAGCAACAATTGTACTGCGTGATCAAGTATATGATGGCTAGCATCGCATTGTAAGATTATGCATTTAGAGGCTTAATTGATCTGTTTTACAAGTACCCAACAATTTTTTTTTTTTTTTTTATATGAAAGAAATTTGAAATCATAACTATGAATTAGAAATCATGAGCAAATAAGGGCATATACTGTAGATGGCCTGTCGACAGTCTTTTTCACAACTTTTTTTATGTGACTGTCTTGGCACCTAGACTGACAAAGGGGTAAAATCAGCATAATTTGAGGGGCAAATGGCATATATAAAATCACTTTACATGCAAACAACATTAAAGTTTAATAATACATTTTATTTATCAATGCTGCTGTTATCATTTTCAACATTATTTACAGAAAATACTGTGATACAAATATTGTTAGCAGCTATCAAATAACAGTGCAGTACACCGCAGTTATAGTTACTGTAATGCACTTCATGTTCAAAGCCTGTTTACATTACGGGTAAAAAAACGGTTTTCCGGGTAAAATTGGTTTTGGTTTTAAAAACGGAATGGTTTCACGCCGGGGCAAAACCATGCAAGGTTACTCATGGGTTTGGACTCATACTCATGGCCATGTACACGTACTCATGGAAATGTGCTCCACTGCAAGATGATTTATGCCGGTAGTTTTCTTCATAATTGGTCAATTGTGAAAATGTCCATGTTTGTGGTTTGGCTAATATCATCAAGAAAGAGCTATATCTGCATTCTTAAACTGAACACTAAGCTTTTTAAGTTGAAACTTGTCTGACTTATTTTCAACCTTTAGAAATGAAATGATCTACAGTAGATGCAGTATTACTTAGTATCGCTAATGGTAAGAAACAACCCATGTTAAAGTTCGTATCCATATAGGACTGTACTTTGGAAACGGTTACTCACAAATTGTCCACCATACATATTGCTCATCAAACACAAGCACATAAGTCTGTGTACTTAGGCATCACTTATTAGTTTATTATGAAACACCCTAGGTTAAATACAGTAGATTTGTTTACTTTTGCAAGTTTATTTGTTTGTGTTAAAAGAGTTCTACCAGCATTTGTACTGTTGTATGGGGACCGGTAGAGAATTAAAATCCCAGCTTTCTGACTTTTAGTTCTCATATTTTTCTCAATCTCCCCTTGTTTTCTTTCCTTCCTACCTCTAGAATGTTCTAACCTCTCAGGCACAATTTGACTCCTGGTACTCCCAAATTTATAACAAACTCCACGTCATCCAGCCCACCATTCCAATCAAATCCACCATTCACAACCTATTCCGTGTCGACAACGTCCACATTACCCGCCTTAGAATAGGTCACACCCACCTCACTCACTCCCACCTCCTTATTGGCTCCCCCACCCCTCTGCAACAATTGCCATTGCATCCTCACAGTCCATCACATTCTTCTTGCTTGCCCCCTGTACAACCTTCCCAGAGCTTTCCTTGCTGCCCACAACTCAGTAGCCAAGCTCTTCCAAAAAAAACCTCCGGATGAAATTATCTCCTTCCTTCATCATGCTTCCCTCTACAACCATATTTAGTCCTCCTTCCCCACCCCTCTCTCTCTACATTATTTTTTCACCCATACACCTCTCTTGATCCCAGCTTTCTGGCTTTTAGTTCTCGTGTTTCTCTCAATCTCCCCCTGTTTACTCTCCTTTCTACCTCTGGAATGATCTAACCTCTCAGGCACTGTTTGACCTTTGCTGTTGTGGTGCCGTTAAACTCTCATCAAACAAACAAATAAATAATTTGACCCTTATTGTTGAGGTGCCATTAAGCCCTCATCAAACAAACAAACGCAGAAATAAAAATGTATAATTTAATGTTTTTGAATGGTCTAAAAATTTGCACAAATACTGACAGTCAATACATTTTTTTAATTATATATGAATTGCCTGTAGTGTACAATGTATGATGTAAATGGCACAGGGTTTTAGTAGTGAGACTGTTTCACTGTACTGTAAATCACACTAATGCAACCAATCACATCTGAATGTATTTCAGTCCTAAATTGCTATTTTTCCATTTCGACAATAACAAATCAAAACTTTCTACTGTGTATTTCTTTCATTTCAAAATAAGAGGCAATTTTCTAAAACTGCTCAACTTGTCTAAAATTAGATCATGAACTCAATTTAACAAAGTCGCAAATTGAAGCTATATTTCAGGGATTGTCAAACGGATTGTAAATAACAATCGGAAATTTTCTGTAATTGAATCAGGAAGTCATCAGGTCATGAACGGCCAGGTACCTGCAAACGTGACATACACATTGCAGGGGTGATAGGAGAAGTCTTTTCCTATTCAGCTAATTTTTGCATAAATTGTTAGTGTTGTGGGGTGCAAGTTGAAGGGACTAATGATTTGTACAGAAAGAAAAGTAAACTTGTGTGGTTTGTGTATTTATGATGTTTTTTGATGGCTCCCATGAGGAACATCATTGTGTGAGGTTGTGGGTGATGGTAACTTGAGTGAAAAAAGAAAGAGGAGGGGGAGGCATGATGAGGTGACTGGTCTAAATATTGATAAAATCTAGGTGCAATGTTGATGAAAACTTCATTAGAGATTAATAGAATGTCAAGTTAAGGTTGATGCATTCTATTCTGGATTAATAATGTGAGTGGAGTTGGGGAGGCTCGAGGAAGGAGAGATGGATGCATGGCCTGTTCTATAAAAGCGGCAGGGTCTCACCAAAAATGGCAGGGTCTCACCAAAAGGGGCATGGTCTCACCAAAAGCGGCAGGGTCTCACCAAAAGTGGGAAGGTCTCACCAAAAGTGGCATTATAAGGCATAAAGGTCACTTTGAAGGCACTTGAAAGGTAAATAAGTGAGTATTCAACACGTTATTAAAGTAGTGTCCCTGTATCTTTTTATATTGAAGAATTTCAATCAGCATGGAAAGACGGCACAATAGTTTCAAAAGTATGTTTTTGTGAACAAAATGTATAGAGTGCTTGGGGAAAAGGTGCAGGGTGGAGCCAATGAGGGGCAAGGTAGAGCCAATGAGGGGCAGGGTGGAGCCAATGAGGGGCAGGGTGAGCCAATGAGGGGCAGGGTGGAGCCAATGAGGGGCAGGGTGGAGCCAATGAGGGGCAGGGTGGAGCATGCCTCAGAAAAAGTGAAACTAGGGGCATAACATTCCTACACATTTATTAGAATCATGTGACATGATGAAAAGATTACAGTTGATGGGGTAGAATAGGGTTCTTTTCAACTGTCTTTTAATTAGATTTCTTGAAAAGAATGATAAAATGCTCATCTTATTTGGAATCACGTTCACCATTGGTTTTATGAATTGGTTTTAGAAACCTACTTAAACACTATTCTCAAACATGTTTTTTTAGCCATAGTTTCGTTCAGAGAATCCTCACTTTTTGGTAGAAATTTGGTTCATTTTTGATGTTTTTAATGGAGAGAAATTAGGTTTGAAAACTTATCACTTGGCTCCCCTTTTTATCTTTCTTGAAATGTCTGGGTCTGTCCCTTATGGCAATGGTATTATAAAAACAGATTGGCATTGATATTAGATCATGCTTCATTGCTGAGCTGATGTTAATCAAAACCTAATTACCACTGGGCAGTTCTTTTTTATCTTGATCAGTTTGAATCAAGTCTTGCTGATGTCCTTAGCAGTCTGGTTCATGCTCCCAATTGGGAGATCGAGATATGCACAGTGACCATAATTTAAACTGTTCAAAATTTTGGCAGTTAAAACTTATTTTACTTTTCAAATTCTGTTATTCTAAACTTGTATACTTTGAAAATGATATTGAAATTGTTATTTCTGAAACTTTTTTGTACAATTTGAGCTTTTGCTGGTGACTTACATTTTAAAATCTGCTCTTCAGAAACTATTGAAATGAATTTTTAAAGATTACTTTAAAATTCTTTGGTGAAAGTCAAATTTGCGCTGGTGAAAATGGAGAAAATAATTTTATCGTTCTCTTGCACCATTAAAATTAGATTATTTTGCATGCATTTTTCCTACCTTTGGTTTGAACCTATTTTACTTTTATGTATTTGGAAAATGCATTGACAGATATAATGACAAGATATCTCCCAATTGGGAGATCTCCCAATCTGATCGGGAGATCTTCCAATCTGATCGGGAGCATGAACTAAAATGCTTAGGGGTGAAATGAATTGATAAACAATCTACATTCGCTGTTGAGCTCTTCAGTTTTGAACTTGGAATATGTTGTTTGTGTATTAGAAGTAGTTGCTGTCCATGCCAGAATGAGAATTACTCAAATATTGTTAGGAACAGTTTCCTTGTTTCCCTATTTTATTTCCTTTATTAGTGAAATTAATGGACCAACATTTTTTGGCAAGTTCTGTTTTATGAATTGGGCGAAAGAAGCTGCAGAGCCCCAGTGTGATTGAGAAATTTGAGTTGAGTGGAGTTTAGTCAGTCACATTCCGCACAGAAAGACCTTTTGACCAACGTGCAAAGAATCTTGTTGTCACATTCTTTAGTGCACTCATACTCTTTAAGATTTCTAAATTTGTAGGTTGGTGATAGGGTAAGGTTTTTGTGTTGTAAGTTCAATTTTAGCAAGAGAAGAAGTCAGTCGAGGAAAAGTTATAACCTCTGCAAAAGAATCCGGTCAGATTAAAAAAGCTTCCTTTTTCCCCTCTGAAGATAGAACATATAATAAGTCCTCTTAGTATTGGAAAAGGCTTTTGAAATATGAATCCTTCAAACTTAACCAATTTATTTCCTGATAACTCCAGGTAATTAAAATAATTCCATTCAAGTGTACTCTGAAATTCACTGCTCATTTTTGCATGTGGAATTTATTGTATTGTCTCTTTCCGTTGGCATCTCTTGCGTATCTTAGTTCTTTATATGAAGTGCATAGTAGTAGTTGATAATGAACTCAATAGGGACTCATCACGTTATCATTAATTGTCACCTGTAATGAGCAAAGCCTTTCTGTTTCTATATAACGTCCAGCACTGCACTTAATAGATATTTCCTTTTAGCTTTCTGTCACAAGAAGGAAGTTGAATGAACTATTTGAAATGTAATTATAAAGTCTTGTGTTTCAACACCTGTTGGATGTTTTGATGCTTAATATGAAAGTACATTGAAGTTGAATAACGTGATATTTGGTTTGTATCAAATCTTGTTAGAGTTCATTGGTTACTGTAGTAATTTTGTAGCTATGAGGTATTTAGTACTCGTCGTCATCGAGTTAGTGAACAAAAATGTCACAATGTTTTTTTCCTTCCCTGCTTGAAGGGGAATTGTCTTTTTTGGCTATGATGCTTAGTATGTTGTAAATCTTGATATTGCTATTTGTCATTGTTGCATGTACCGCGCATAAAGCTTTCTTTTCAAAATGGAATTGTAAATGCTACATGAAAGGTAAATGGTGTTAGGGAAGGTTTATTTGGTGTGCAGTATTCAGAAAACCACACAGTATGTATGAATTACAACTATAGTTTCAATTTAATATTTCTTGAAATTTTGGGGGGAATCTTAGGGAGGATCGTAAATAAAATCTTTTTACCTGATTGACAGGTTGTGAGTAATATTGGGAAATGAAAGATGATGTTTTCTCAAGATTGATCAGGTTTTTTATATGTGGAACACTGAGCACACTGTAAAGTTTGTGTGGTGTAGGCATCAGGGAATATACCCCAAAAACTCTAAATGTCCCCGAATGAGGACATTCATCAATATTTGATTCTTGAACTACTGTACCTTGGCTCTCTGGCACTATTTACCTCACTTTCAAGTCCCATGAACCAAACAAACATCTAGTGTTGATTGGGTGACATGTAATGTATACATATGTTCTTGGTAAAAGAATGACTTGTTCAGCATATTCATAGAATGAAACTTCTAAAATAAAAAAAATTCCTCCAATATAAGTAATCTGTATCTGTCTATTTTCATAATTTTGAAAATTAGGAGGTTATGTCATTCTGTGATTGCATAGCACTCATCGCATTTCACATGTACGGGATATAGTGTCAAGGTACTCTCTATTTGAAGTTATCACAGTATTTTCTTTCTCTAAAATATTTCCTTCTACTGTGCAATTGATCCAACGGCGACGACGAGTGAACACACAATTACAATGACGGGGTCGTCGCCTGCGTATAGTAACAATGCTATCACGAAACGCTTAATATGACCCGAACGAGAACACTGGTATGACGTACTGACAGACATAACATCGACAACCAAGTCGATGTCTACGGCCTTTGATAACCAGTTGTGGTGCACTGGCGTGTCCACCCAACCCAGGCTTGAAGCCAGGGCCTCGTGGTCTGTAGACAGGTATGATAGATAACCACTACACCATAGTAGGTAGATACAATTGATCCCTTTTTTTAGTCTTTCAAATAGTCCCTGATTTTTGTAACTCTTGCTCAATTATGTAGGATTTGAGAACAATGGGGCTGTATATAAATAAATCATTTGAAGTTGATTAACTTAGTTGTGGCTTCTATAGTCATTGTCACTAAGTAATGAAAAAGATATTCATTGTTGCATCGTATCATGCTTTATTAGTGAAGTGAATTTCACACCCTCCGTGGAAGTAATTAAATCAATCTGACAACTTATTGTCGGTGTCTGTTGGGGCACTATAATCACTGGAGTAATAACTCCCTGGTATGAAAAGGTTACTAAGTAACTTTGGAGCGATTAACTTTCAGTTAATAGCTCCATGTTTGGACATAGATATATGGCCTTTTCCATCTGAGATGTCTTTGTTCTCGTTATTTATGTCTGGGTTCATTTATCTAGATATTAATTGCAAGCTATTGAAAGTCATGGGATGTAAAAAAGATGGGAAAAACACGAAAACCTTTTTTTCTTTGTGATACAGTAGTTTAATTAAAAAAAAAAAAAAATTAATAGATAATACATAGGGAATGTATCCCAATAATACAGTGTGCTTCTTAAAGAGGGAATCTATTCCTAAGAAATTTGCTTTTCTCATTACCAGTGGTGCCGTCAGAACACTTGGTGTTATTATTATTACTATTTTTTTTTTTTTTTTTGGGGGCACAAATGAAATTGTATGTAGAAGGCGCACGATGTATGGATTCCAGAGTTGAAGCCCTGGGTGGACCCAGGTGGAAAGCCCCTCGAATCCCTATGTTTTTTGTTTTCCAATTTATTGACAACATTGATGAATTAAAGAGGGACAGAGGACTATAAGTTTTAAAGTTTCAACACTGTTTAAGGAACAAAAAGTGTAGCTGTTTCTGTCACAAGGTTTTACAGTAAATGTAAAGATTGTTGGAAATTCTTTCCTTGTTTATTTTCACCAAAATAAAGACTAAAAACTTGTTTTTGTGCATTTTATGTGCCTTTCATGACATTTTTTCATCCCCAATTTCTTCTTGAGTATGCATTTTGTCATGGACTATCAAACTAGAATATGCTGAGGCCTGGTCATATATTCTCTATACAAGTATGTGATATTCAGATGATGGTTAATGTACAGTATACAACATGGTAGTAAAGCAAAATCACAGCTTATCTACAAAATAGGAATTGGAAGATCCAAGTTTGATCAAAGTTGAAGGTATGATGTGCATTAATAGTGATTCCACTATGTTGATCATGCCATCTGCTTTATCTACTGTAGTTTACATTTCAAGCTATGCAGACAGCTGTTTGGAATCTGAAAGTAGTTCAGGATCATTACTCATTGAGTCACAACTCAATTGCTGAGTTCTTCCAGAAAAACTCTCTGGATAAGATTATCTCCTTTCTTCATCATGCTTCCCTCTACAACCATATTTGATTCTCTTTTCCCCTCCCCCCTCTCCCCCTCTCTACTTTGTTTTTTTTCATCCATGCATCTCCTCTCTCGATCCCATCTTTCTGGTTTTTTGTTCTTGTATTTCGCTCATTCTCCCCCTGTTTCCTCTCTTCCTACCTCTTGAATGATCTAACCTCTCATGCACAATTTGACCCTTGTTGTCGTGGCTGCTGTTAAGCCCTCATCAAACAAACAAACAAACAAAGTCACAGATCCAAAAGCAAAATGGTCATTTATAGTAGATTGCAAAAAAAAAAGCCTTAGCATCATTTGTTAATTTAAAGGAAAATTCCTGTAAATTTTGTTTTAATTTATATGATATGATAGAGTATTAAATAAACAAATGGATAAAAAATTCATGTTGCTATCCTATTCCGTTTTGGAGTTATTAAAGATTTTATCAGTGTGATCCTACAGTGTAAAATGTGATGCCATGAAGGCAGATTTAAGACTAATTCTTAGATATTTTTATATTAGAAATTAAACTTTTTTTTCCTTTTACATTTAAGTATAACTAAGGTTTCATGAGCAGATAGGCAAATCAAGTGCTTATAAAATGCATAATATATTCTATCTCAATAATTGAACACAAAATGTTTGCAGTAATTTTAGGGAGAGGCAATTAATTTGAAAAGAAATACACTATATTGTCTTGCAATCCTGGATTTGCCTTTATGACATCACACTGTACACTGTGGGGTCTCTTTTCAACACACTCCCAAATTTTGATATGTAATATTCAGGTCAGAATTAAATAAAGATTCACTTAGCATAAAACTGTATACATCATTAGCATAAAAGAATGTGGAACCAATAAGTAGCAATTGTATTTATAGATATCTTATTTCTCACTCAAAAGAGTATCCTGGCACTTTGGAAATAAATCAATATTGATGATGATAAAAACTTACAGTAAACAGGAGTATTTCTTCAATATGGCTACAGTAATTGTATTTCTGGACCGTACATTCTATTGATTAATTTTCATATTCTTGATGATGTCATAACCTACATCTCAACAATACTTGATATTTTAAAATTTGTCAGATATCAGATTTTATTTTAAAATAATACAAACTCAAAATTGAGACAAAGAAATAAACATTAAACTGAATGCATTTGATTTTGTACACTTTGCTATATTAAAGAAGTTCTGGAATCTGTGCATGATTTCTCGTGTTCCACTCTGCACATTTCCCAGTTTTTATTAGTCACTACTAAAACCCCTTCTGGAGTTGCCATTTCTTCAGAAATATTCCTCAGAAACAAAGATTGTAATTTCCTCCTGATGAATTTGTAACATGAAATTAATCTTGGCAACTGCTGGAGGCAAGGTTGGTTTCAAGTCTAGAAATTTAGGCTGTAATCTGATCTTAGTCCAACCAATATATGCTGTAGGCACACAAACATAATTTCCTTAATATCATGTCAAAAGATTCATTTTTTTGTAGCAGCTTAGGTTTCTTGCTATAACTAGCAGACTTCACAATTCCCTGGTTTAGTCATGTAGGGGGGAGGTAAACGTTGAAACACTTCAGGGTGGTAAAATGTTTTGACATTCGGAACTGATCGTGAAATTGTAGCCTGAAAATTATTTCACTGAACAAAGGAGTAATATAAGGATGTGGGTTAAGGTGATTAACTTATTGTATGGGGTCAAAATGTTTTGGTAAAATTACAAGAAATGCTCTTTAGAAATTTTTCCTGTTTTAGAACCTTTATTTTTGTAGGGGTGGGACTTTTCACTTCCAGTTTTTTTTTAATGAAGAAGCCAAAACTTTTAACATTTGTATCATTGTCATGACCCAGCAGTGTAGGATAATATTTGACATTGGGGGCCAAAATTGATTTTTGTACCAATTCAAATCTTCAAAAATGTATGGTCTTATGATCCAAAAAAGCTAGAGGGGCTGGGGGGGGGGGGGGGGGGGGGGGAGGGCGTTAACTTCTAGGTAACATTTGGCCACATTTGCCGAAAAAGAAGGAAATTTCCTAAATATGAAGAAAATTGAAGAAAAGTTCCCGCAAGTGAAGGAAATTATCCGAAAATGAAGTAGTAAACTTCCTGAAAATTAGGGAAACTTTACAATTTATTTTCCCAAAAATGAATTAAATTAACCGAGGATGGAAGAAAATTTTCCTAAAAGTAAGTGACATTTCCCCCTAAAATGAAGGAAATTTTCTGAACATTGAAGGAAACTTTCCAGAAATTAAAAGAAATTTTCACAAGAAATGTAGGAAAATTCCCAAAATTGAAGCAAATTTCACAAAAATAAAAGAGATTTGATTTTTCTGAAATTGAAAGTAGATTTTCCTGAAATTGAAAGGAGATTTCCCAGAAATTGAAGAAGATTTCACAAAGAAAAGATGTGAAGGGAAAATGTATATTCATTAGACTTTCATTATTGGGGAGATCAGTCTTGATCCCCGATTCCTACGCCACTGTAAATCGCTCATCCTTTATGCTTGGCCCCCCCAAAAAAAAAAAAAAAATGCAGTTTACAGAAAGGGGAAGAGAGAAGGGCATCAAGAAACTTCTGCCCTCGCTAATTTGACTAATAGTAACAGCTACATTGTAGTAGTAAACCCAATAACAGAAAATAGTCTGTTTTCCTCCCTGCTTTGGGGCTAATTTTGTGATACTTTTCTTGATTTTGGCCCTTTGATTTGTTTCCCTGATGAACTACATCACTGGTAACACATTGGTTTATTTTTTTGAATAAGTGAGGCAGGCTCAGATATCCAAATGCTGCAATGTTGTACATTTTTTGTTTGCAAATGTTAAAGGAACATCTGTCATTGCATAATTTTCAGTCAAATTTAAATAATCCTGATAGAGTCCCAACTTTTGCCACTTTCCATTGTTTTGAAATATATCCAAGGGTGTCGTCATGCTTACTCAATTCTTATATTTACGTTGGGTACAGTTTCATCAAATTCATTTTGAACTTAATATTTAGAAACGTCCCTTTGTCTAAGGAAAAAGTGAACATTTTGGAATAAAGATAATAAGAAACGTTTGTGGTTGAAGTAAAATTGACTCCAGATATTTGACTGAACTTATATTCAAAACACCTGTTTTACTTCCATGTATATTTAATTGCACTGTATATGTAATCAATTAAGCTACAGTCCACTGGTAGCACATTTTGTAGCTCAGGCTTAATTATAAATAGATGCAATATCTGTGGAAAGTGTTAAATTTGTCACGAAGTATTCTGTTTATGTCATTGGGACAATTATATATTTGGCTCTTTGCATGCTATATGTTTCAAAACCTTTAGTAACCATATGGGAGGAAGTACATACATGTACAGTAGGGTTTGTAATAGCTTTGGATTTTTGGTAGGAATATTCCCCCTTTCAAAAATTTGTTGGTTGGGATTTCAGGATTCTGGTAGGGAATTTCAGAATTTTGGTAGGCAATTTCTGAATTTTTGTAGGGAATTTCAGAATTTTGGTAGGGAATTTCTGAATTTTGGCTGGGGAATATCTGAATTTTGGTAGGGAATTTCTGAATTTTGGTAGGGAATTTCTGAATTTTGGTACAGAATTTCTGAATTTTGGTAGGGAATTTCAGAATTTTGGTAGGGAATTTCAGAATTTTTGTAGGAAATTTCTAAATTTTGGTAGGGAATTTCTGAATTTTGGTAGGGAATTTCTCTCATGCGTTTTCTTTTTGGAGGCATAAGCTTCATAGTTGTATTCTAACGTGTAGACAGATGATACCAAAGTTTGCAAACACAATTTGTCAACAAACGTAACCTCCTGGCTCTGCAAGATGTTCATTCATAAAAAATCACCATATTTACAGTCGCTTTACAAATTATTTTCATCACTAATATTTTATTGTATACAGTGCTGGATATTGTAGTTACAGAAAACGACTGTAGTTGGAAACTAGTTACAAATTTCATCAACTACATCAAGGCTGCGGTCATGTTTTGTTGTATGCATTTAAGTACGTAATAAATTCGTTCATAACTTCGCAAGTTATAAGAATTATTTTACCAATACAAATAACCTTTTACTTTTTGTGTACTTAAAGGTAAAACTCTTTTTAAATTATACTTCTTTCCATAATTGCATAAATATTTCATGTCTAATCGCTAAAATTCATGTCATTAACTTGAGGCCTAATGATATCACTGAATGTTGAGCACGGATTTGAACACTTGTCTTAGCCAGCAGCTCCCGGTAGCTGTGCAGGACCATCCCACATTGCTTCTAATTTTGTGCGGATTGTGAGAATTGATTGTGCTATTCCCGCAAGCCCGGATGTACAGTAACCGTGGTGATGTAGAATGGGGTTATAATTCATTTACCAGAATTCAAATTTATAGTTTTCCGAATGTTTGGAAAGTATGCTGTATAGTTGCATGTATTTCATTAGTATGGTAGTAAATACTCTCCAACTTCATCACCTTTCTCTGCAACAGCAATTTATTCCACCTGATCTAAACCTCCCATTCCTTCCCTTCTGCCTTACCTTCCTCACCTTCCTTTTATTTCCTTCCTCACCTTCCTTTAATTACCTTCCTCACCTTCCTTTTATTACCTTCCTCACCCTCCTTTTATTACCTTAAGTTCTTTCCCTTATTCACCTTCTCTCCCTCCTTCCCTCTATCCCACCTCACTGTCCTCTCTATCCCACCTCTCTGTCCTCTCTATCCCACCTCTCTGTCCTCTCTATCCCACCTCTTTCCTCTCTATCCCACCTCTTTCCTCTCTGTCCTAACTCAAGCGCCTTAATTTTAACACCCTCTTGGCACATTTGACTCTGACTGTGGTGGTGCCGTTAAACATCAACAAACCAAACCAAGTATATACACTCTAGACAGTTCTCTCCTGATGTAAGATGTATTACTCATGTTAAAAAAAAATCAGACTGGCGCTTTGGTTTTGAGTCAGTGATTTATGTATAGTACTCTGAAACTTTGCAGACGTGCAGCTAGAATCTGTGGGCTAGTGGGGAATTTGACATTAAGATCCCATAGAAAATATATGTTATTGCTTCAAGCAGGGATATGTTATCTTAGCTAAGTAACATATCCCTGCTTCAAGCAGGGAGTTCTTAACAACTCCCTGCTTCAAGTGCCCCTGAAGTCTATTGCTGTGCTATTGCTCTGATAATTCCCACCTCTTTTTATGCCCCCTTGTTTGTATGATCCTATGCCTCCAAGTTGACTCTTCAGTAGCATATACTCCATGTAGAGGGAAAGTCGGATCAATTTTCCACATGAAAACTTGAAAATAGAATACGAAGGGAGTGTGTGTGTGTGTGTGGGAGGGGGGGGGTTCATGTGATCATTTGACCAGTGCTATCAGGGAAGTGTCCAGAAATGACAGCTCCCTATTGATGTTAGTTCCTATATCTGTTGCATGGTCGTGTGCTGTTAGTATACCTCCAGCTGGTAGCGCTGTGTTCTGTTAAAGGAGCACTAGACCAAAAAGTGGGGAGAAAATGAAAACAAAATACTTATCTAGCACGCAACAGTAGAGCACTTTTTGGTTAATATGAATATTCATGTCACCTTTGGCCTCACGTTGTCTGTGGGCTATGGAAGCATGAAGTTTATCAACCTGTTGTGGACAACATATCTGTGAAATTTGCAAAATGAGTGCCATGACTTTTCGATCTAGTGCTCCTTTAATTTGGTCTATGAAGGACCTCTGCTGAATTTCTTGGCACCTAATTTCTAGCAGATAATATTTTAAGATAAAAAGTAAATACTATTGTACAGTAGTATTTTACAGAAATTTACCAGAATCTTTTTCAAATTCATCATATAAAATATCAGTCGTGTAATGTTACAACAGGAACCTAAAATTTCATGTCATATATCTGTTGATTGCTCCCTTGGCAATTACCAGATATTTTGTAATGGAGATTTTTTATCTTAGAACTGAAGAATGTTGTGTCATGGCCTTTGTAGCGGTTTGATCAAAGTGTTGAATTGGAGGGTATTTACTCAACTGAACACTTGACTTCTTCAATAGCCCCTCGAATCTTTTGAAAGAATTTCACTGAAGAGTGGAAAATGTTTTTGTGGAAGTTTATTGTTAGGGCTGGAAATTATATGCATTTAAAGTCTAATAGGGGAAGTAGGTGTACTTCATTGCAAAGTCATGTTTTCACTTTAATCACGATTTTTTAAAATGGTTATACAAAGACTACTGCATGACTCTTCTTACAGAAATGGCAAGAAAAGTTGAAAAAAAAACACTTTTACAGAAATGTTCTTTGATTAGTCATTTTTCAAAGTCATCATTCAAAATATCAGTCCTGTAAAGATACAATAGGAACCTAGAATTTCATGTCATATTTCTGTTGATTGCTCCCTTGGCAATTACCAGATAATTTATAGTAGAGATTTGTCATCTTAAAACTTAAGAATGTTGTGTCATGGCCTTTGTAGGGATTTGATACAGAGTGTTGAGATCAAGAATGTTTACTCCACTTACACTTGACTCCTTCAGTAGCCCCTCGTAACTTTTGAAAGAATTTCACTGAAGGATGTGGAAAATGTTTTTGTGGAAGTTTATCGTTAGTTCTGGAAATTATATGCATTTAAGGTCAAACAGAGGAAGTTGATTGGAAAGTCATGCTTTTCATTTTGGCGGCCATGATTTTTCAAAATTGTCATGCAAAGACTCCACCTATGGAAATGACAAACTTGCTTTTAACTTGGCACAGGCTCGCAGCGCAGCGGCTCAAAATTGGAAACATCTCAAAGTGGTTCTGTTGACTTTAACGACCTTGTAGTTCAAATAAACAGTGAGCTTGTTTGAAGCTCTAGCAAAGCAGGTGTAAGCTCACCTCCAACATGTAAAGGTGAATATGAGCTTTAAAGTAAACTCACATTTCTGTAGGGGTTAATAGTTCAACTTAATACTAGACTTTTTCATATGAGCCCTGTTACCACTACTAGAATTAGACTTCCAGACGATGGGCTTTATTGATATTGAAACCTACTGTAGGTATATAGTATGCCATTTGTCATAATATTTCAATAAACTGAAATTGAATTTACGTTTTGCTTTTTTGTTGTGGATGGTTGCGGTTTTGCCAAAAGGAAATTAGAAATGAATCCTCATCTTTCGATCCCAGCTTTCTGGTTTTTAGTTCTCGTGTTTCTCTCAATCTCCCCCTGTTTACTCTCCTTCCTTTCCTGGAATGATCTAACCTCTCAGGCACAATTTAACCCTTGCTGTTGTGATGCCTTTAAACTCTCACAAACAATGTTGGACATTGACAGCTGCGTTAAAAGGTTGTTTTGGCATTTGGCTGTATGAAACAGAAAGAAAAAATGATTGTTAGGCATGATTGCGTAGGTGCTTCAATACACAGGTGTTCCTAGCGTTGTGGCATTGACATTAAAAGTTGTTTTGGCATTTGGCTGTTTGATTGTTAGGCATGATTGCGTAGGTGCTTCAATACACAGGTGTTCCTAGCGTTGTGGCATTGGCATTAAACAGTTGTTTTGGCATTTGGCTGTATGAAACAGAAAGGGAAAATGATTGTTACTGATTATTGCCTAGCTGCTTCAATATGGTATTAGTTGATCAAGGACTAATATGAAACTACAAATGACAGGCTTGTTGGTTTTATGTTTCTGGTCACATTTATGTTATTTTGTTGTTTCTTGTTCTAAGTAAGTCTGAAGCAAAATCTTCTGATGTTGAGGTTTATGTTACTTGTTTGATGTTTTGCCAAATAAAATTAGAAGTGAATCAATTTAAAGTTAGCTATTGACAAAAAAATAGATGTTTGTCTTAGTATTTAACTGTAAAAATAGAGGGAAAATAGTTGTTAATTACTGCATTTCAAGTGTGTTCTATGTGTACACATTATCATTCACTGGTTATGACAGTTTGATTGACCACCTTTTCACTTCCTACTTTTTGTTTTGGTTATCTTTGAGTAAACACTTGTTATCTTGAGTTGTATTTTATTAAATGTTACATTAATGTTAGCTTATGTTATGAATGTCTTGATTTCTCCAAGCTTGAAGTATCAATTAAGTGGTCAAGCAATATCATTTATATGAAAAAGGACAATGAAAGTAAGAAAATGGTTAAGAAAGTATTCAAATATGTTATTCTATTTAGGATATATTTAAATATAAGATGCATCAGCAGCTACATGTAGAAATGACTGATATAAGACTAAACATGTCATCACAGCCTCATAAGCTCCAAAGTTTGCCATTTGTTGCATCCTGCACCATCCACTCTCCTTTATGTTGGTGGAATTTGTCACTTTGTCAACATAGATTTAGGCAGACATTAAGTGTACAGTTCAAGCAGCAAAGGCTCTCTCTGTCTCTTCTGACCAGTAATTGTCCATTGGCTTTAGTGTGTGGTCAGCCTTTATTTTTGATTATCTTTGTTTTGTAACCTTTGTTTCAACAGACCAAATAACAGATCCCTGCTGAGAGCAAGCACTGATAATGTGTTATCTTCATTGTTTATTGTGAGCGGTCTCTATTAGTCATAATAAGTTGATGGACTAACAATAATGATACTGGTAAAAGATTACATGAGGTTTAAAGGAATATTCCCATGGGTTTTTTCTAAAATTTTATTTGAAAGGGAAACTTTTAGAGCTAATTTGGTACAAAAAGCAGGTTGATATCATAATCTGTTCCTTGCCTTCCTCACCTTTCTTTTTGTACTTTAACTTCTGTCCTTTATTCACCTTCTCTCCCCTCTTTCCTCTATCCTACCTCTCTTTCCTCTCTGTCCTACCTTAGTTTTTAACACCCTCTTGGCACATTTGACTCTTGACTCTGTTCTACCTCCATGCATCATAGGTATCATTCCCGGTTGGTGCCGTTGACATTTAAATAAAAAATGACAGCCAGGTTCTTGACTTTAATGAAAAGGGTCTGACATTCTAATTTATCATCGTAATGACATTGAGAGTTTAATTTTTAAACAAAGTTACGGAAAAGTAGTTTAAAGTACTTTTAATGAAATTTTCTAAGAGATCAGTTTTCAGTTTTAGTTTTGAAGCTGTCAAATTGACACAGCTCAAGGCCGTTCTGTAATTTTCAAAACCAGCTAACTACTTGCATTTGTTTTCATTTCATAAAAAGTGTAGTTGTTAATGAGGTGATTGAAATCTTGTGAAATATATTTTTGCATTGGTAACTGTTTGTGTCTGCGTTAAAGGAAAGGTATCGTCCCATAAATACATTCAGAAGTGAACGTCGCCGTGATGGTAACGTTTCTTCCGATTTTCAACTTCTGCTATTGATTGTGAGAAATCTGCGATGTTATCGATCACACATCTGCCAGACTGAACGTAGAGGACATGTGTTTTCCATAACATCAAAGATTTCTCGCAATCAGTAAGGAAACTTGAAAAACGGAAGTGACGTTATTTGCACGGCGGCATCACTTCTAGAACCTTAGCTGGATTTAAAAAGGGGCAGGGTGCTAGGTTTGTTGCCTTAGCTGGATTTAAAAAGGGTTAGAGTGCCAGATTTGTTGCCTTAGTAGATTTAAAAAGGGGCAGGGTGCTAGATTTGTTGCCTTAGCTGGATTTAAAAAGGGTTAGAGTGCTAGAATTGTTGCCTTAGCTGGATTTAAAAAGGGGCAGGGTGCTAGATTTGTTGCCTTAGCTGGATTTAAAAAGGGGCAGGGTGCTAGATTTGTTGCCTTAGATGGATTTAAAAAGGGGCAGGGTGCTAGAATTGTTGCCTTAGCTGGATTTAAAAAGGGGCAGGGTGCTAGATTTGTTGCCTTAGCTGGATTTAAAAAGGGTTAGAGTGCTAGATTTGTTGCCTTAGCTGGATTTAAAAAGGGGAGGGTGCTAGATTCGTTGCCTTAGCTGGATTTAAAAAGGGGCAGGGTGCTAGATTTGTTGCCTTAGATGGATTTAAAAAGGGTTAGAGTGCTAGATTTGTTGCCTTAGCTGGATTTAAAAAGGGTTAGAGTGCTGGATTTGTTGCCTTAGCTGGATTTAAAAAGGGTTAGAGTGCTAGATTTGTTGCCTTAGCTGGATTTAAAAAGGGTTAGAGTGCTAGATTTGTTGCCTTAGCTGGATTTAAAAAGGGGCAGGGTGCTAGATTTGTTGCCTTAGATGGATTTAAAAAGGGGCAGGGTGCTAGATTTGTTGCCTTAGCTGGATTTAAAAAGTTGCAGGGTGCTAGATTTGTTGAGGGGCACATTAATGTGCATGCAAAGCGCAGAGTCTTTTGAGCGTGGAGTCCAGGAGCCCCCTTAAGACTCGAGCAAGCTCTGGTGAAGAAGCTCTGGGATTTTAGCCATAATCATATTTCGGAATTCAAACTATTCTGATTGATTAGGACCAGTTATTTGCCAAACAGGACAATAGCATACTATGCTATCAATCTGTGTTCTGTATCCATGTGAGGTATTTCATTTAGGAAATCATTTAAGATTATTAAGTTCAATTTTTTTAATTTTTTTATAAACATTTTCTTTCCGATGAGAGGCAGGCAGATCCCAGGGGTTTGGGGATGGACCCATGGAGGGGAGGGTGGCTGCCCTTGTGAAACAGCAGAGCTAGGGATCTGATTGTGAACTTATTTATGGGAATATACCTTTCCTTTAATAATGCATTCATATTTCGGAAGAAAACAGAAAGAAAGTATAGACGCTGAATGACTGATCCGAGACGAAAAGATGGTACTTTTTTAACCAAAAAAAAAAAGGATTCTTTCAAAACATCATACACGAGGGTGATAAGCTAATAATTTTAGAATTTAGAACATTTAAGGGGAAAGTAACATCTGAGGGCACATTAGCTACGAATTGTTTGAGAAATAATTTCAAAACTTTTTCAATTTTCAGTCGGATTTTCAGGCTGTTTGGTCATTTGATTTGAAAAGCATAACACAAACAAGAGGTAACAACTTGGAAAATATTTCCATGAGGTTGTTTATGAAGGAAATGAGAGATTTTATATCTGGGTGGAAACGTCAATGTAAAGCTCACATTGCGTTTGCCATTTCAATTCAGATTTAGTTTTTTTTTTACAAGAAGTTATCAGTCTGTGAAGCTGGTATTATTCAAAGTATTCATACTACTCCAGTAAAAGGAGAGAAAACCCAACTGATCAACCTTGTGGAAACCCCATTTGTCACACCAAATAATAGATAGTATCACTGCATGCATTGAAAAGAGGCGGTGACTCATCTTTAGAATTGGTTTGGAAACAAATCCTTTGTTGGAAAGAACTGATAAAAGAAAGGGTATCCTTGAACCAAATTAGCCTTGCGTGTTGTAACATCTGTGCAAAACGTTTCATAAGGAATCTTTTCCTGACCACTAAATGCTATTTTACTGTAAGTAGTACTCGCCGAAATGTGAGGGTGTGTTGTTCTGGTGTCATGAATATTCAGACACACTTTGAGCACGGTGATGGTCATGATAATCTTTGATGTGAATGTTCAAACAACTGTAATTACTTCTAATTAATACTTCAGAAATTTTCCAACAAATCACGAGTATTAGAAATTAGACCTGTGTTGCTTTAAAGTTCCTATGAATTAGCAAAAAAAAAAAAAAAGAAGAAAGATGCTGTCACATTTTGACAGAGAGCTTCTTTAAAGTGGTGTCTCATCGAAATGTGGCAGCGTTATTTTTTGTTGATTCATGTTAATTTTGATATAACAGAATTCTCATTTTACTCTGTCCATATTGAAAATGAATGAATATGCATGTCCTTTATGATAATTGATTCTGTTGATTTTGAATAATCATATGACTGACTGACTGGTCACGTGAAGTGGCAGAGCACCCGCATTTCAGCCAGATGGTTGCGGGTTCAATCCCAAGTCGAGTCATACCAAGGACTTAGTGGTCAGCATATGGGATTGGGCAAGGTGTATAAGTACAGGCTCAAAATTTTCCATTGTAAAGCGCTTTGAGTACATATGTGCATAGAAAGGATCTGTAGAAGACCTAACTATTGTCATTAATGAAAGGTTATCGTGTAAGAAAAGTGAATTCAAAGAATCTTGCAGATGTGTCCTTTGTGTCAGTAACCTTGAAACAGAACCAGCAGCGCATTGGGTTGTCAACCTCCGTTAGCTAGTAGACTTCCTTATGACCCGATGGTTATTCATCTTTGCATGGGGCATAGTGATGGGTGAGGCAGAAAATATTGTTTCAGAAGCAATTCATATTTTGTTCTTGCATAGGTTATGTTCAAAGCAAGGGTTATATCTCTGAATACCAGATTCAGTAGTGTCCAAAAAGTACAGAAGCCAGTATCACTTGAAAACTAGCTAAGTTTATTATTTTCATTTTGTACCTTTAAACAGCATTATTTTAATATATATTGATGAATGGGCCAATGCCCTAATACAAATTCATACTTAACAAACATGGTTGGTTGATTTTACTATTCATATCAAAGAACTGCAGTAGGCTACTGTTACATCTTAAATATGTGTTTAATGTTTAGGTAAACAGTGTTTTCGAAACATGGGTGAATAAACATAATAAGTAAAAAAACAAATCATATGCAAATTATATGGGGAAGGAAAATGTAGGAGCTGGGTAATATAACATTGGACATACATTATATGAATACAAATCATGAAATTCATGTTAATAACATCTAACAATTTTGTTGAAAATAAAATGGAGGATATAAAAGTTCCCAGCCTAAGCTTCTCAGCTTATGAAGCTTTTATATACATGTAGCATTAGACAAACTTGCATTGCTAGTTATTATCAGGGAATTGTGTTATTATTCAAACTGATATATTCTTCAGTCTAATTTTCAGGTTAACTCAAAGTGTTCAATCACTTCCTATTCAGATCATCCCAGGGCAATTGCGATATTCAGTGTCCTGGATTTTATGTTTGAAATTCAAAATATCTGTGTAGTTGTACAGTATATCTATGAAGTGGTTATCGCTTTTCAAAATGATGCATTAATGTGTACTTTTATTACTAGGAGTGAGTAATAGGAATGAGTTATTCATATTACGTACACAAAGTAGAACTTGGAATATAGACAAACACAGCTAGAGTCACATTCTATGACAGTAAGAAAAAATAAAAAAATAGCATTGAACGATATCATTAAAGGATTAGTTCAGTGGTCAAGCATGATTATCTTATATGAAAGAGGACTTCAAAAGACACAAAATGGTAAAGAAAGCATTCAAAAATCATATTCCGTTAAGGAGATATTTCAGTTTGAAATTTGGTATCATTTGTGTAAAAACGACTGAAATTAGACTAGTTGTGATGTCATAGCCTCAGATTCCTCAGTCTTGATGTATTCTATCATATTTTGTTTTGTGAATGTATGGCCTAAAAACCATGGGATATGTCAGGAAAGTAGTAAAACTGAATAAAGGAAGGGTATTTATAATATACCACCTGAAGAAAGTTTGAGGAAAAATAATTTAGATAATGAAAAAATTGAATAAACTTTCTTTAAAATACATCAAGTTTTTGAGGAGTCTGAGGCTGTGACATCACAAATAGCCGCATTTCAGTCATTTCTGCAGAAATGATACCAAACTTTAAACTTGAATTTCTCCTTAACGGAATAAGATTTTGCAATGCTTTTTTCACCACCGTTCTATTTCTTTTGAAGTCCTCTTTAATATCAGATGGACATGCTTGACCAATGAACTAATCCTTTAATGTATAAGAATAACGGATTTACTGATGTTTTTCAAGTTCATTTAACGTTTAAGTTTTACAAAACATATCATGATTTATGTGTAGTGATTGCTTTTGATTTAATTTCATCTTGTAGTGGAAATGCATATTTAACTGCAAAGACCTAAAAGTGACCAAACAAAGTGGATCGAGATGTTTGACCAGGAAATTCTTATGAATATGTTGTTTATAATTTATTTCTCAACATAAAGTAAAATTTTAAAATGAAAGTTGAATATTCCTCATGACATAGTTCTTTATAATCTTTTTCAGTAAGCGTATGACTTGGAAATATCAACCTGTAGATTTACAAACTTTATTGATAGTACTTTGTAGTTTTCGTAACATATTTGTGTATAACAATATCAAATTGCTGTAAGACCACATATAGCAGGCTCGAAATAAGCATATTTGTTTTTCACTAGCCAATCAGGCTTTCTCTCCTCACATTTTACAAGTTGACTGAACTTTCCACAAGTCCTGTTTCTTTAAGTCTCACATAAACATACCAGACTGATTATAGGAGTAGCCCGTTGTGCTTGAAGGATTGTAGCCCGTTGTGCTTGAAGGATTGTAGCCCATTGTGCTTGAAGGATTGTAGCCCGTTGTGCTTGAAGGATTGTAGCCCGTTGTGCTTGAAGGATTGTAGCCCATACGCAGAAGCATCTAGCCCCGGACTAGCAGGCTTATGCTAATTTCAAGCCCTGAAATATAGCTTAATGAGGTTAATTCTGCTACATTTTAACCACTGCCTCAAATGTTTTACATATTTTTACTGTATATTGGATGTCTCAACATTTTCTGGGATGTCAAAAATTTTCCAGAAATGAAAAACACTTGTGATTATGTTTATAAAATGTATGTTTTTGATAAATGACCCTCCTTAAATATACAGTATGAAACACAAGAAAAATGCAAAAAAGTTTGAAAATGATAATAACTATTGAGATTCTACATGGTTCAATATCAACAGCAATGAACATGCACTGTGAAACCTCAATCACAAGAAGCATTTTCGTTTAAATAAAATGTGGATCAATATAATGTATGTGTTTTTTGCCGAGCAAGTGAGGCAGTATTTGTCCGCGTGGAATTGTTGCTGTTGATATGCTTTCTGGTTCTGATGCGATAGCATAAGGAACTACTGTATGTAGTCATGCTAACGTGTGTATGTATGTATGTATGTATGTATGTATGTATGTATGTATGTATGTATGTATGTATGTATGTATGTATGTATGTATGTATATATGTATGTATGTATGTAATGTATGTGTGTATGTATGTCTGTATGTATGTATATCTGTCTCTCTGTCTGTGACAAAAGCTTGTAAACACGATATCTCAAGAACCATGTGGTGGATTTATGTCATACTTGGCATATGGATGTGTTGTAGTCTGTAGATGATCCGTAAATTGTTTTTGGTGTTGATGTCATGAATTTTAATTAGTAGGCAGGGCTAAATGTAAAATTTTGTTAAAAAGCTTGTAAACACGATATCTCAAAAAGCGTGCAGTGGATTTATGATATACGTGGTATATGTATGTGTTGTTGTCTGTAGATGATCCTTATTGGTTTTGGTTGTGATGTCATGAATATTACTTTGTAGGAAGGACTAAATGTAAAATTATCTTAATAAGCTTGTAATCATGATATCTCAAAAACAGTGTGGTGGATTTATGTCATAGTTGGTATTAAGATATGGGTGTATTATTGTCTGCAGATAATCCCTATCGTTTTTGGTGCTGCTGTCATAAATATTAATGGGAAGGCGGGAATTACTGTGAAATTCTGTTTCTGCTCATATTTCCACAAACCCATGTCAGATTTAATTTAAACTTGGTATGATGCTGTTGATAAAAGCAAGGATGATACAGGATCCCATAGAATGTTGAGTTGCTGACTTCCTCATCATTCATGTCAGGCAGAGCCAAATACAATTTTTCATTGGTTGTTGTGATTGTGGCTTATAGCTTAAGGCAAAAACCTTAACACCTAAACAAGAAACAAAAAATACATAAATTTCATGTTCCAGTATGATAAATAAACTAAACATGTAAGAACACAACATTTAAAGATATACGATAAAAAAACAATCTTCTAATCCAAAGTTAGCATCGGAACCATGTGGGATTTCTGCCCCTGGTTACTTATTTTCTGTCTGTATCGCTTTAAGATCAGCTGTTATTTATGTTGCTGTATCTAAGGCTCCTGCCTGTCTGTCTGTAGTAAAAATAAAGCCTGGTAGGTCAGAGTTTGCAATCGTTGTGAAAAAATTGATGCAAAAGAACTGCTATAAGACCTACATTTTTAAATCTGGAGAATAAAGAGGATTTGTGCTTTTGTCTGCAAAAAAGAGCTGCCATGTCTTTGGTATTTACCCAGCGGCATCTTTGTGTACCTAAGCTCCATGTATTTACTGACGTAATCTATTCTACATGTACTGTAAGTTTCTCTGATATTTTGCAATGTTTATCTGTGAAAATGATTTCTTTAGAACGATCCACATTTTTGTGCTGTATATTTATTCTTTTAGTTTCTTTCTTCATACTGGAGTTGTTTTTTAAAGTCTAGTGGCATTAAATATGGCTGTGTGATAAAGATTCCAATTCTAAATTCAAAAGATACTTGCATTTAAAAGAATTCTCAAACCGTTATTCTGTATATGTTTTGTACGCTCCTTTCAGAGGTAAGTTCAGTGGTCACGCATGTCCATCTTATATGAAAGATGACTTAAAAAGAAAGAAAATGGTGAAGGAAGCATTCAAATATTTTATTCCGTTAAGGAGATATTCAAGTTTAAAGCTCTGTCTTATATTTGTAAGATAAATGGTGTAGTAAGCCTACTATCGAAAGTTGGTGTCCTCATCATCACATTCTTAGCAATTGTTCATGTATTCTAAAGAAAGTTTATTTAAATATTTCACAATTTAAATTATTTTTCTTCAAACTTTCTTCAGGTGGTGCATTATAAATATCTTCCTAGATTCAGTTTTACTACTTTCCTGACATATCCCATGGTTTTTAAGCCTCAAGATCGCAGGACAAAATATGATAGAATACATAGACTTTGAGAAATCTGAGGCTATGACATCACAAGTAGTCTGATTTTAGTCATTTTTACACAAATGATACGAAAATTTAAATTTGATTATCTCCTTAACGGAATAATAAGATTTTTGAATGCTTTCTTCATCATTTTGTTTCTTTTGAAGTCCTTTTTCATATAAGATGGACATGCTTGACCACTGAACTAATCCTTTAAACCATTGTGGTAGAGGATAAAAAAGCATCAGATTTACAAATAAAAGTGGACAGCTCTTCAACTGAAGACATAAAAGTGACTAGATCCTTGAATAATTAGGCCTAAAATAATTATGTAAATGGCCTATTTTCAACCGATAGGGCTTTAGTGATTTTCATGAAATTGAAAAACTGTAGCTAAAATGTGGGAGTGGGAGGGGGTGGGGAGGGTTATCTGGGAGTAACACCTGAGGGTTTTTCCTTCCTGGTACTTACTTTTTCTTAGCTGGTAGATAGAATAAGGAATAAAAAGAAAGTAGAATTACTCCACAGACTTATTTCAGAAGGTTACTTCTTCTGTGAACAGATTGACTGTAACATCCATAATTGCAAATGACCTTTTTTTGACCTGGAATTTGTGGGTTTTTGCCCTCCCTGAGTGTGGTGACCCTTCCTATATGCCCGTACCAGAGCCTGCTAATTAGGGATCACTTGTTCTGAAATCAGGATACACTGAGAGCCCAAGTGAAAAACAATGCTATTTTCCTAAATCCTACTGGATGAATGGTGGAAAAAATAGACTGAAAAATCTGAAAAACACTCAATTACTATTCCCCTAAAACCAAAATTTGATTAGAATTTTCATTGCTACCTGTATCTATGTGCACAATAGAATTTATTACATGTAGTATTGCAGGGTTTTATGTTGAAATATCCAAGCCCTCACGCCTTGTTAAACGTGTATAATTAACTCGTGATATCTTTCATGTGAGGAATTACAGACGAGAGCAGTGTAATTCACAGCGTTCATACACACATAAATTTCCATTTGGCAAATACTTCATTCCCATCCTCAGTCACGGATGCTTTTACGAAGATACTCTCATATTTCTTGGCAGATCTCATAGCATCCTCGCTATATATAATCTGTGACTCACGAGACATCCAGGCATGATATTTCACAAGTGTAGTTAGTTGTTGGGATGTACGCGGTTCTCTAGACTGTGTGGTCTTGAATTACAGAACAGCTGGCCCAGTGATTTCTTGCTTGTGGATTAGGTGAACAACTCCCTGAATGAACACAGCTGTCTTGGGTTTTTTATGGCTTGAGCTGTCTTGGGTTTTTATGGCTTGTGGAATCCATTAGAGTGAATTATAGAAATCTTCAAGATAAAAGATATACACTGAACTTGAACTTGAACTTGAAATTCCAAAATCGCGGAGCCAGTTGAGTTTTACAGTTTTGTTGACTGTTTCTTATCAAATAGCATTTTAATATGAATAGTTTCATCAGCTTATATATTGAAAGGTCTTTTGGCACCCTAAAACATTTCTTTTAACTTTCTTTGATAATAAGTCTCATAAAATCATAAGCAAACCAGTTTGAAAACAGTATGTGTAAAGAGGGAATCTAGACCCGTCACCAATATATTTGATACTTGTCGTTTATTGATTGGCTTTATTTTCATTACTTCTAAATATTTTGACCCATTAGAAACTTTGTAATTATGTATTTACCATGGTAACTGCCCTTAATTCTGAAATCTTAATGGCTGATCAAGATTGGATAATTTTTTACCATATATGCAAAATTTGTGGTGTACAGTATGAATGCAACAACTGCTCAAGGTATTTATTTATGATTACAAAATCTTATGTAAGATAATGCAGAGAGTCAGACACTATGTTCTTTTAGGAAATATGGTACTAAAAGTAATTGTTTTGGTTGCACTGAACTAGGGTGAATATCAGGGAAACACTGTTATATTGCTAAAACCTGAAGAAAACAATTGGGAAGAAATTTTGGCAGACTGATAAGAACTGCACAGTTGGATTCCCAGATGTTTTTTTCCAAATTTGTGGAATTATATCTGTACTATCCAAAAAGTAGAAGTATTATTTTTATTACATTACCTGCTGGTCTTTTTGTCTGTAAAATTTTGTGTCTGTTAAAAACTTGTAGTCAAATTTAGAGAATGCCCAAATTTGAGTATATAGCTAGAAATTATACCACAGCATAGTTGATCATTTTCACTCCTTCATGGTACTCCCCCTCCCCAAAAAAAAAAAAAAAAAACGTGAAAAGGTCAGAAAATTGTGAAAAGCAAAAAGATCCAAATTTCTTGCAAGAATTAGAAAAGCTTATACGGGCAAAGCATTCTTTCCCAATGGGCATGTACACCTATGCTAGAGACTCCAACCAGGGAGTTGCCATCCCTGCTCCAACTTATCACCCTATTTAAGCAAGGAAATGTTCAAAAACAATTTATAACTGTATGTGCTGTTATCAGCATGAAATCAATCTATCTGCCACTCTTCCAATATCCATTATTTTGATTGCAGCTTAACCAGCCAAGCATACATACAAATCATGAGGAATTTAAATAGCACTTAAAACATTTATTTGTAAATCTTTGTTTGGTCTTATTTTGATCCCTATTTGTGTATTACTGTGTCAGTAGGGTGAACATCTAAGTTGTCCTGTTGTGATTTGTTTGAATAACATTTGGGTATAAAGTGTGAAATATATCAAGAAAATGGAGTGACAAGATATTAGCTGATCTTGTCAGACATATTGAATTGTAAAAGATTTTTGCAAGTACAGAACCTGGTATCAGAAATTCCAAAATTGTAAGAAACAGGATGTCACATCAAACTCCAGACTCCCATTGTAAATTTTATGACTCCCATTGTAAATTTATGACTCCCATTGTAAATTTTATGGCTCCCATCGTAGATTTTATTTCTATATTATATGTTTGTTCCCTGTGTAAATTTTGTTAAGGGATTGCCTACATGTACTTCCTTAAGTGTTCTTCGTTTTTATATGTAAAAACAAACAAAAATATGTAAGCATAGCATAGCATAGCATAGCATAACGTCCCGAAAGCATCCAGTGCTGGACATTATATCAAGACGGCCATGGCCTTTGATAACCAGTTGTGAAGTCACTGATTGCAGACCCACCGGGATACAAACCAGGGACGTGCAAGTGTTAGTACAAAGCACTTACGACTACATCACAGAGGTCTGTACATACCAAGACTGAATTAAAAGAAAGAACAACTTCCTTTTTGTTGTCGTAAAGCACTTCTATAGAGTATGTTGCTGAACTGTTTGATTGTAAATTGGTCGTGACACAATGCACTTTTTCAAAAAATAATTTTACTTTGTCAAATAGGCCCACAGCAGTGATTTAGTGTAATTATGTTTACAATTTGTTTTATGTTGTTAGCTAGTGTCTACCTGTTCATGGTACAAGAATGTTGAATTTCATTAGTATACTGTATATAGTGGGCGGGGCTTAAAATGATTTTGCTGAAAAGAGCTTGTAAACACAGTATCTCAAGAACTTTACATGGGTTTCAGTTTATATGTCGTACAGAAATAGCCCATGATCCACTGATGTGCCTTACTGTTTTTGGTCGCGATGTCATGCATATTAATGGGGTGGGGCTTAATTTTTAGAATCTTAAAATGTTCAGATTTTAATAACCGCATGTCTGTTTTGTTTCATAATTAGTGTAATTATCTTGTTAGGTGGTGTGTACATGTTCCTGGTACCAAAATATTGAATTTCATTAATATGTGTATGTGGGCAGGGCTTAACATGATTTTGTTGAAAAGGGCTTGTAAATACAGTATTTTAAGAAAGATACATGGGATTCAGTTCATATTCATATGTGGTACACAGATACCCCATGGGCTGCCGATGTGCCCTATTGTTTTTGGTGGCAATGTCATTCACATTAATGAGTAGGTGGAGCCTAATGTTAAAATATTCATATTTTATCAACCGCATAACTGATTTGTTTCAAATTTGGTATGATTATGTTGTTAGCTAGTGTGTGCATGTTCATGGTACAAAAATGTTGAATTTCATTAATATGCATAATGGGTGGGGCTTAATACGATTATGATGAAGAGAGCTTTGTAAACACATTATCTCAAGAGCGATACTGTATGTGGGATTCAGGTCATATGTGGTACGCAGATTGTCCATGGATTGCAGATGTGCCCTATTGTTTTTGGCGGTGATGTCATTCATATTAATGAGTAGACAAAGACAAAGTTAAAATCTTAAAATGCTCATATTTTAACAACCGCATACTGTTTTGTTTCATATTTGAAATAATTATGTTGTTCGCAAATGTATACATGTTAATGCGATCAAAATGGTTGCATTTTGTTAATTATATATCCATTCTTGTGAGAACTGTGAGTTAATTGTCATTGTTATTTTGAGCCCATTGTGCAATAACATTAATCATACAATAGTTCAAACTTAAATCCAAATTGCGTGTCAGAACCTGGAAACCTTTGGTTTTCTGGTTATCAGTAGGAAGAAATTTTCATGTAGGACAGTAATGTGTCAATTTTTTCATAACTTAGGTATACTTAAAGGATTAGTTCAGTGGTCAAGAAAGTCCATTTTATATAAAAGAGGACTTCAAAAGAAACAAAATGGTGAAGAAAGCTCAGCAACATCTTATTCTGTTAAGGAAATATTCAAGTTTAAAGTTTGGTATAATTTCTGTAGAAACGACTGAAATCAGGTAAGTTGTGATGTCACAGCCTCAGATTCTTCAAAGTTGTTATGTATTTCAAAAGAAAGTTTATTTAATTTTTCACTATTTAAATTATTTTCCCTCAAACTTTCTTCAGGTTATATTATAAATACACTTCTAGATTCAGTTTGACTACTTTTAGACATATCCCATGGTCTGTAAGCCACAAAATCGCAGGACAAAAAATGGTAGAATACATAAAGACTTTGTGGCATCTTGAGGCTATGACTTCACTACTAGTCTGATTTTAGTCGTTTCTTCACAAATGATACCAAACTTTACATTTTAATATCTTCTTAATGGAATAAGATTTTTGAATGCTTTCTTCACCATTTTCTTTTTTTGAAGCCCTCTTTCATATAAGATAGACTTGCTTGACCACTGAACTAATCCTTTAAACTTAAATATCTCCTTAAGATTTTTAAATGCTTTATTCACCATTTTGTTTCTTTTGAAGTCCTCTTTCATATAAGATAAACATGCTTGACCACTGAACTAATTCTTTAAAGTATACTTAAGAAGTTGTAATAGCAATACTTGGAAAGAATTTTACATGTTTTACTTGACAAAATGAAATGGAAAAAAATGGATGAAATGTTGGAAACACTTGTAATCCCTGGATTAAATCATCCTATGAAGACTTTTGTTTGGTAATTTACTATACTCTCACTAGTCACTTAAGCTTGTTGTTCAATGAAAATTAGCTTTGTCATGTTGTTATGTTATCATCATCATCATCACAGTTTATCTTATAAGTCAAATCATTGAGACTCAAGTATAGAAATCTGCTTCAAATTTATGTCCGAAATCTCTGAGGCTTTGTTGCACAAACATACGATATTAAAAGGCTTTGTTCAGCTCTTAAAAAACATACCTTAAAAGCACACACTCGACATTCTAAGCAGTTTGTGTGTATGCCTAAAGGAAATTGCACCACATATACGCAAAACTTGTGCATATGAAATGACCTTCAGTTTTTGCACAGTGCAATATGGGAGGAGATGATAAATGGGAGAACATTGCAAACGACTTTCATGAAGGAGATGCATTCATCCAGGTAGAAGTGTCTGATTTGAAGAAGCAAACATTATATTCCCATGGGAGGTTTTCGTGGCGGCTCATTGTCGCGATACAGTAAGCATGGTAATGAAGGGAGCAATAGTATTCTGAACCATGCTATTGAACATATCTTTCATTAAATGGTATAAGAAGGTGTAAACAATACATTGAGGAGTAGAACAATCTGACTGGATTGGTTCTATAATGGGTTGTAGATTATGTTAGTGCATTACGTGGGCGGCTGTTAGAGAATTAAGTTAAAGAGGGTGGGCAGCTGGTAGAGAATTTAGTTTGAGAGGCAAAATATGACGGGAAGGGGGGCAAGATACCAACATTTTTTTCAATAAAAAACAAACAATGATTAACAAATCTTTGGGGGGGGGGGGAGTTTTCCCCTTACCCCTATAGCGAGTCACCCATGAGCAGCATTGGGTGTAAAATTTGGCAAGAAGCAGCATTTAAAAGAGAAGAGAAACTTCTAAATTTTAAACCCGGGAAGTACTGTACATTCAAATGATACTTCCCTGGTTAAACCCGTATCTTTTTTTCTGTGTTTTTTTCTTTCATCAATGTCATATTGTACTGTGTAAAAAAGAATTCATTGTCAATTTTACAGTCATTTCATTAGCCTTTCTTATCATGAAATTGAGCACTTACATAGTATTTTAATCTTAAGGTTTCAATCTGAATTCCTTAAAAGTTAGAGGGGTCAACATGCCCCCTATTAACAACATTAAAGAGGGAGGCTCGTCTCATTAAAATACGGTAAAATTGGGGATGCGATATTTTGACGTCACTTCCGGTTGTGGACGCAAGATCTGATCCACTGTCTGTTTGTACCACAGTACAGCCAGACACTAGCATGTATGTTGTGTGTGCCGAGTAACATACACAGTGCATTACGTTACTGTGACGAAAAACTTGTTTGTTTTTTCCCAATGCGTTTTTGTCAGAAAGCAAAAGTGAAATATTAGTATCATAATACTACAATAATAATCATTAAATGAAAATTACTGAGAAAAAAAGAGAAGAAGATAAAAGGAAAAGTCGCAATAAACGATTCTACCGGAGCCGAACTCACAAGTGTTGATTTGAAAAAAAATTGCTTCCGATTGCCATAACCAACTAGGCCAACTCGTGCAATGACCTTCAAAGCGTTTTAGATAACTACATACCTTGCAATAGGAGACAAAAATCGCACAGCAAAATTTCAACCAATCAAAGGAATTTTAAATATTGTGCATATATGACGATTTCGCCTCTTTATTAAAAACTGGTAGAACTTTGGTATGATGTATACCTTGAATTTAAAAAACAAGTGCATTTTTTCTACTGGGAAGAAAGTAATCAGACCAAGCTGTTGGTAACGTTCCCACTCTATGCTTCATTTACATACAAATGTCTTAGAGGAATATTCCCATGAATGTCTACATTCATATATTAGTGTTTACACGGTGACTCAAAATATCTGGGTACCCGACCAATTGTGTTGTTACCCGGTTCCGAAAATACAACCCAGGTATGGATTTTCAAAATATTACCAATTGCAGACTGTTTCTGTTTCAGAATTGTTTGTTAGAAAGAATAAATCTTAACTTACAAGAATTATAAAGTGTACGTTTCCTTTCTATTCCAACGCAATACAATAAAACAATCACAAAATATTGTCACAGATCGCAGAAAAGATGATGAACGAGCGATGTGGCTACATGTAATAATGTATGTAAGCTAGTAGTACTTCACGTACTAGTGGCGCAAAACTTAAACTCTCTAAACTTCGTTGTGAAAAAATTATCCAAACCAGTGCGCAACAAGCAGTGTGTGTAGTATGCTGTTGAAAAAATATATTGCAGTTGTACATTACCAAACTGTTTTGAAAGCGTGTCTGCTATTTGCTGAAAACAATTGTACCACCTTTTATGAACCAATTACAAGTTGTGTTCAAATGAAATAGTTACATGTTACTGAGCGTGCACGTAACAGATTGTGGAATCAGTCAGTAATTCCCAGCATAGCATTAATGAGGTGGAATTTGTATTTAATATTCAAGAATACCAAGTGACCTGTCTAGTGAAATTTAGAGGAAGTGCGTATATTATTATTTTACGGTATTTTATGAAGATGGGTAAATAAAAGAGACAAGAAACATTTGTATTCTGTTTCTTTATTCACAAAAACAAAGGTACGATTGAAAAACAAGAAATATTAAACAATTTTACAAGGTACTGTACACTGTTAGATTTTAACACATATACTACTTCTGCAAAAATATTGAAAATGCTTTGTCTGTACGTCAGATACCCAGATACCCGGCCGATAATGCAGGTCGGGTTCCCGGTCCGATTTTTGGACCCTATGCAAACACTATCATATATATGATAAATGGACTATTAAACAATGTGGTGTAAAACCCATGTTAATATCTTTTTCCGTTTAGTAGTTATAACATTTCAAAGGTTTCCCCAGTGTGTTGAAAAGTGATCTTGCAGTGTAAAGTGTGATTGTCATAATTGCAGACCCAAGACAAAAAAAAAAAAAAAAATGAAAATTAATTGCCTTTTTCTAAATTTTTCAAAACTTTTTTGTTCAAAACAATTATTGTGATGGGGTGTAACATAAACTTCACAACATGCTTTGTTCATCTGTTTATGTACCCTACACTCTAAAACAACAGAAAAATGTAGATTCTTTCTTGAAAAAATACATACAAAAAATTGTCTTGGATATGCAATTATGACATCACACTTTAGACAGTAAATCACTTTTAAACACACTGAGGAAATTAGTGCTGTCATGATATGTCGATTATTGCGATATCTCTTTTCCCACGACATGAAATATGCCTCTCAAGACATATTGCGATACCAAAATCCAATACAGAACTAAGAAAATTGTGCACAACTAGGCTAGGCTATTTCGTACATTACGGTATTGATGTTATGGTAGTAAATTTTAAGTCAAGTTTAGGCCATGATTGTTTCTGAATAAACTTTAAAAATGTGCGAAAATATTGTGAAACATAAAATGAATGAAAAAATTATCAAAAATTGTGCTCCACCCCACACTGGCACGCTCCAATGTAAGTTGGGAAAAAGAAAGAAAAATTGGTCTAGAACATGCCTCTCACTTTGATGATTCATTGTCATGTTACCTGAATTACCAAACATGTGCATGTGATGCGTGATGGAATCTAGAACGTAATAGTCATGCAATCATGTCGTCTGCTCGATGGAAATCATTTTTCTTGCTTTAATCATTCATGCCTATCTATGTAAATGAAGTACCGATATTAACAATTTGTGTCGTGAGTCGGTTTTCTTGAAAAACATCGCGATATACCAATATATTTTTCTTCACGATAATTGATACGTAATACAGCCACATCATGACAGCACTAGAAGATATCATTGAAATGAAATTACTCCTAAACAGAATAAGATATCAGCATGGGCTTTGACCAATTGTTTCTTTATTAGTACTCTATTATATATGAAATTGGTCATTCGTGGAAATATTCGTTTGATTGAATTACTTGTTCCCGTTGTTCCACTTGTAGCAACTCGCTTTCCTTTCAGTGAATCACCCCATTCATTTGCGTGTGTAATCTATCGTGTAGAACTGATCATTATCCATGCTCTCATTCTTTTCCTTCAAGTGATGCGTTGCACTAGGCAATGAAGATGATTTCTTTCAATGTTTAGAAGTATCTACTTTATAACCCTTTGATTATTGTAGAAAAAGCTACAAATTACAATGAAAGTTTTGGATGATGAAGCAAGCTTTCATCATAAATTATTTAGTGCAATTGTTTTTTCTGTATTTCTAGGAACTTATTAAAAACCCTTAGAAAAGGCTTTGTTGTTTCCAGTAAAATTTTGGCCAAAATTGTTATTGATTTCCAGAAGAGGAAAAAGGCAGTTTAAATTCACTAGAAAAATGTGTTTTGAACAAAAGTTAAAGGATTCATAAGATTGGAAAAGTTGGAATTAAGAGGGTATAATTATTTTAGCTGTAAATATCTATTTATAGATGTTTAGAGGTGGGGAGCCCATATTTAACAGTACTTTAAGTTTTAAAACAGTTTTTGGGTTGTGTAAAAGCTCTTTTAGTTTTTAAGTTAAAGTTCATCAAGGTTGGAAGGTAGTGGCATAAATACCAGGGGGTGGGGGTGTCTTACTCCCCACTCCAATTTGTTTTTAAGACTTGTCGGTACACTTTGAAATTAGTCGGTAAATTTGGTATCAGGTTGGTAAAAATACCGATTTTATTTGTATTATTTTTTTACGGGGAGACAGTTTTTTGTCAAATGGGATGCTAATTTTGGGCCGTAGGTAAATAGTATATTTTATCCCCCATTCAAAATGGTCTACTAACACGCCTTTTGGAGGGTTTTTTAATATATGCTAAATTAATGATGTATGACTGGGTGAACAGTGCTAAGTTTTAATGTACATGTATACATTTTCCTTCTTAAATCTCTGTTGCTGGAAGTGATGAGAAATTATGTTCTTATTGGGAGTATGGTAATGACTCAAAACTGTTGGGTCAGAATTTGCTGCACCCGTTGAAAGAATTATGACAGTTAAACCATAAAGGATTTGAATGCCAAGTCACCCAATTATACATCACAAATTTGCATAGGGATTTGCATATTTATGCGTGAAAATAAAATAAAAAACGTTAAAATGGTCAATTTTCAACCATTGTAAGGGAGTTTTGTACTTCCAAAGTGTTTTTAATACAGCATGGGGCTATTAACCAAAATAGCTCCATGAATACTGTGAAATGATAAAATGCTGTAAACTTTTAAACTAAATCATATTACATGTACCACAGTCACATACAGTGTCTTTATTATTATTGAGTCAAAATTGCTATAATATACTTACATCTTGCATTCTTACAATAGGAAAAAATACTCAGAACAGAATCATTTTAAAGGAGCTTTGAGCCGAAATGTGAGGATGCTCGTACTTGCGAATTTCTTAGTTATATTACCCACAACAGATCGATAAACTTCATGCCTCCATAGCTCACAGACGACCTGAGGGCAAAGGTCACTTGAATATTTATATTAACCAGAAAATTGCTATACCGTTGCGTGCTATATAAGCATTCAGTTTTTTTGGGGACCCACTAAAATGCGGCCTCACTTTTCAGTCTAGTGCTTCATTTAAAACATCATTTCTTCAAAGAGCAGTTGTATTTTTGCTCATCGCAACACCTTGTTACTGTTGCAACACCTTGTCACTGTTCTACCAGTCAATGTTGCAGTAGAGCTTTGCTCACTGCATATCATTCATGTCATTGGTTTCTGCTTCATTATTTGAACATTGTCTTCCTTATAAGGAAGTCTCATCTCGGAATTACCTCTCGTATTATCTACTCATGTGTAGTGATGTGATGCCATTTATCTATTTACTCTTTACCAAGGAAGAACGCCTTCTCTGATGTATGCTTATAGTCGGTGATCGATGCGAGCAACTACTTGTTCTGTAGCAAATTCTTGTATTGTAGCCTGTAGATGGATGGATTTCTGCTCGCTGATCAATTAACATATATATTGGTGACAATCAGGTCTGAAGGTTTAGATATATTGTTAGGATTAATAGAAAATGTCCCATTATATTTGAATTTCTTTTGTCTCAAATCTTAAATGTATTTTTTGCAATTTTAAAAAGAGAGTTAAATTATAGGTTGGGATATTTTTGAATTTTTTTTTTTGCAGGAGTTGAATTGATGTTGGTGGATTTTTCTGATGTGTTAATCCTTTAAAGTGTTGGTTCATATGTTAGGAAAGTTAACCTTATTAAAAAGTGATACAGATATAATTAAACTTGATTTGAAATTGGGAGGGATTTACTAGCATGGGGCAAATCTTATAGATAGTTGTAGCCATGCGTCTAAACAGCATCTACCTCTCATTTTGGGGCATCGGAACTTCAGCATATATCTTGTGTTCAGGTAATTACTTGAGTTTTTTTATCCAGGTTTGGAATATGCAATGCATATAACAACTATGTAGTATCTTCCTAACAGTCTAAATGCAAAGTAACACATACGGACTATTTGCCTTTTAAAAAATGCTAGTAGATGGGAAAAGTGATTTTGTATTAGAGACATTATTAAAATACTTGTCAAGGACAAATTCAGATTGGGAGCTTTCTAATTACCAGTTTCCCACGAGTGATTAACAAGATTCTTCCTGCCTTATCAACCTATACTGCAATTAAAGAAGACATCAGATGTGTCTAGCACAAAGATGTTAAAGCGATCCTGCAAGAGTTGCTATTCGCAATTAAATGGATTTTATAGTGTGAGTGCAGCAGGATGAAGATTGCTGTTCTATTAGCCCTCTTGTATAGCAAAGATCTTTGTTTTGATTGGAGTTAATCGTGAACCTGCAACAAAGATGTAGACTTGTACAGGTCAAAGCATGAAGATCATCAGGTTATGAAAGCTTTGTCATGTCTGGCTGGCTAAGGTCAATCAAATTTTGAAATGATATTAGCAAACTGGGTGAAATAGATCATATAGGCATTTGGTTGACAAAACTTACTTTTCTTAAATTAAGTTTTAAAGTGCTCTTGCTCAAGTCCACTTCAAATTTTATGTTTACATGGAACAATCTTGGTTTACATTTATTCTCTGATAGTGAAAAAATTCACCAGAATCGGCACTGTCCAAGGGTTGTTTTTTAAATAATTCCCACACTGCCATTGGTAAGCTTTTAATTTGGGGAGGGAAGGGGGTAGGGGTAGGGGGAGGGGGTAGGTACAGATGTGCAAGTTGCACATGATCTGAAGGAAAACTTTGAGAAGGTCAGCACTTATAACTTATTTCTTAACCAAAACACATATTTTCTGTAAAATCCAAGACAGACCTCCGTGATATAGTGGTTAGTGCTTTGTCCTCTCACCTACACGTCCCAGGGTTCATATCCTGGTGGGTCTACAACCAGTGAGCTCACAACTGGTTTTCAAAGGCTGTGGCGGTCTTGATGTAATGTCCAGCAATGGATACTTTAAGGACGTGAAACCTTGCTATACTATGCTATAAGTTTGATCTAATTATTATCTAACACATAGAAGGAACAAATGGAGGGGCACTACTTGCTATTTTGAAGGCGGTTTCGCCAAATTTACTTCCTCAATCAGACATCAATAAAGCATGTCTTTCCTTATTTGCATTGCACTGTATGCCAACTAATTTTTATCACATTTTCTGTTTTCAAACTTCAAAGACTATTTTACATCGTTTTGGTAATAATACTAATTAAGTGCTTTCTTCCTCAAATTGAAATATTTGAAAATAATGTCAAGTCACACAAACGTCCTTCAGTCATTTCCTGATTGTCTCTGTTTACATTAATTTTATTCAGGCTTGAAGGTTTTAATTGATTTAAAATTTTAAATGTTTCCGTTTTGGAAAGTGCGTATGCCACTTTGTGATTGTAACTTTGCGTGATATTGATTATTTAAACAGAACAATTTCATGTACATTTAGTACGAAGACTGCACATTGGTACGTTGTATACAAAGCATGAAGTAATTAGTAAAGTATCAAATCAATAATATTCATTTAGATAATGTGTTTGAGCGAGGACTTAATGGATTGTTTCATGTGGCAATGTAGTTTCCCATCATTCATGTGTCATTGTAGACTTTTCCATCTTTAGTTTAGAATTGGATGTTGGAGGTACTAGACGTCCACTTGGAAGGTCGTGTGTAGACACAATATGAGGTTGTTTTTAATAATTTCAAATTATGAAAAAAAGCCAAAAAATATCTACAAAATTGTCTTAAAATTAACAGGCATACAGTTTTGTTTCAATTTTAGAACTCATTGTGTTGATATGTCATGTGCGGTTGGGTAGACGGAGTGGAGAGCCCAGTGGAAGGGAGGCGTCAGGGTCCCCACTTTGATAGAACTATTGTAATCAAAGCCCCAGTCAATGGGTGTTGACCTCTAAAGTCACGGCTGCCCCCATCCCTTTGAATGCTGGCCATATGCCACTGGGAAGACTGGACTATTTCCTAAAAAAATACAAGGTTTGTATTTCAAAATTTTGTTAATGGAAAAAATGAGAATAAAATGTTAAAACAAGTTTTCACAATGAATTATTATTGGTGTATCTGTTTTGCTTTGTCTTATTAGATTAACTCAAATTCTTGACAAAATTTGACAGAATTTTAAACATACAAATTCATTTAAATAGATGTACTCTTAATCTGTTTTTAGACACACATTTTCATATTTCTACTATTATCTTGATTGAAACTGATAGTGAGTTGAAATTGGTTTCAGTTTTGAACTAATTATATTTTTAAAATTATTTTTTTTTTCTTCCTAAACCTGTATGCATACATGTATTATAACAATTCACAATTACTCTTTCTAATTCTTTATCATGTTATGTCGTCTATGAATTTGAAAGAAATTGCAAAAAAAAATGGGTTAATTTGCCGTATAACTACAAGCAATCATTCTTGACTGTCAAAGTGTTGAAACAATAGCTTGTTTTATTGACATACAGTACTGTAAAAATGCACTCTCACGCCAATGACTTGCCCTAATTGAAGTAAGCAACTAATATATGTTGTGTCATTGAGTGACACTGTCTGTGATTTTCGCACATCACCTTTTTTCAAAAACAGTAGCGCCTGATTCTCCGATTCCTCTGAATCCGTCTAATCTCAATATTTGTAAACATTGACTGGAGCTTAATTGTAAAGTGGAAGTGTGCCCTCGTCTGAGTTTGATTTTTTTTATTTTTTTAAAACAGTTAATTTTTTTTGCAGTTGATTGAATGCATATGAATTTACTCCCTCTATTTACTTGAAACTAGGAGTAATACATTTTCATAATTTGCATGTACTGTACTGTAGTATGAAGGTTTGAATTGTATGCAGTGTGAACCTGAATACAGTAACATTTGAATTGTTGTTTTGGAAATGATCTAGAAATGTTAAGTGACAAATTTTGTTAAAGGGTTAGTTCAGGGGTCATGCAAGTCTATCTGAAAGACTTAAAAAGAAACAAAACGGTGAAAAATCATTTAAAATCTTATTCCATTAAGAAGATATCTAAGTTTAAAATCTGATATCATTTGTATTGAAATGACTGAAATCAGACAATAAAGAAAAGGGACATAAAAGATTTTAATTTAAGAGCATGATATGTGACGAAGGAGTTGAAAATAACTTGAGCAGTGAAAACTGCATCCAAAAAGCTTGTTCCATTATTGTGTTATCAGTATATACAAGTTTTTTGGTTTGTCTTGGAATCAAATCTTTTGCTAACATTATGGACTCAAATATTTTTCATCAAACTTGTGTATTTTATTTTATTATGTTTGACTGCTACATTATTTCATTCATACTTAGAATTTGAAATTCAGAATTTTAAGAAGAAAACAAAAGTAATGCAATATCAAAGTAGATTAAGGAGAATATTGTGTTAACCTAGATATAATTACAAGTTTGTGAAATATATACACATTACTGACTAGCTAGCCAGACAACAATAATAACTGACAAAATGTATCAGATTTTCTAGTGACATGTTAAGCAATTTTCTTGAAAGTAAATTCCCTCTGTAACAGTGTAAAGAATGAATGTACATTTACACCAGAAAAGGGATAACATGTGACAGCATTCTTGATTGCATGTTTATGTTTAAACAAGGTTATACCAGTTACAACTCTTTGATGTATTTTGCATTTTCTCTTTTTAGGTGATATCACACATCAAGGATTCATAAAAAAGAGAGCCAAGTTATTGGAGCCCTATGCCAATAGCCCAACCGGTAAGTAATGTACAAGGAATTCAGTTGAAGCTCTTTTGCGTCTCACCTTTGAAGTAAAAGAGACAGCAAACAGTCTGTTGTTGCTGTAGTCAGTGGCGCCTGCAAAAGGTTTAATCTAATGAAATATTGATCGTTTTTTTAAAGGATTAGTTCAGTGGTCAAGCATGTCCATCTTATATAAAAGAGGACTTCAAAAGAAACAAAATGGGGAAGAAACCATTCATAAATCCTATTCTATTAAGGAGATATTTTAAGTTTTAAGTTTGGTATCATTTCTGTAGAATTGACTGAAATCAGACTACTTGTGATGTCACAGCCTCAGATTCCCCAAAGTCTTTATGTATTTCAAAGAAAGTTGATTACTTTTTTCACTATTTAAATTATTTTTCCTCAAACTTTCTTCAGGTGGTATTTTATAAATACCCTTCTTAGGTTCAGTTATACTACTTTTTTGATATATCCCACGCTTTTTAAGCCACAAAATCGCAGGACAAAATATAATAGAATACATAACGACTTTGAGGAATCTGAGGCTGTGACATCACAAGTAGTCTGATTTCAGTCATTTTTACAGAAATGATACCAAACTTTAAACTTAGATATCTCCTTAAAGGAATAAGATTTTTGAATGCTTTTTTCACCATTTTGTTTCTTTTGAAGTCCTCTTTCATATAAGATAAACATGCTTGACCACTGAACTAATCCTTTAAGTTTTTGGTCTCAACATGAGAACAAGAAGCTTTGGTCTTAATACCAATTTGTATCTCGCTCACAAAAGGAAGTTTCTAGCCCTAAAAGAACTGAAAACAATTAGTCACCAAGATATTTCACTGACAAGTGTATAAAATTATAGCAGAGGATATGTCCTTTTTTTGTGCAAAATTTACTATCGGTTTATTCTTAATAGTGACTGCTGCCCTCAATTTTGTTTACATTTAGAATATGTTGCTCATTATGAACTTTGCCTTGCTTTTAGTGCAATTTAGTAAGATTATTTGACTTTGAAATTAAGGCCAACCTGTATTTTTATAAATGATTTACAGAAGAGTGATTCATCAAATATAAATATATAGTTGGAATATGTATTATGTCATAGTTAATAATCTAATTTTAAAGATGTTTTTGTCTTCTTTTAGGTTTGTTTTCTTATAAAAAACTTTCATGTGAGATTGAAAGTGAAATTGTAAACTTACCATAGCAACCCTCTTTTGTCTCCATTTTTGTCCTTTGGAAGGGAAAATGGAAATTTTGACCTTTATGCTTACAAAAAGTACTCATGAGAATACAAATGTGCATATGGTTTTGAATGAGAGGATTTAGCCACAAACCCCTGAGTCAATTCAGAAGGGGTAGGGTGTCACTGACCAAGAAGGAGAATTCATTAGGCATCAAGGGCACTTTGAGGGCAGGTTTGAGGGCACTTCAAATGTAAATAACAGTCATCAATACAAGTAGTGTGTCACTGCATCATTTCATAGTGGGGAACTGTAATCAGCATGAAAAGAAGGCTAAATATTATGTTTTTGTGAACAAAATGTACAGTGCTTTGTGAAAAGGGGCAGGGTGGAGGCACTGAGGGGAAGTGTGAGGCACTCCTTTGAAAAAGTGAATCTAGGGGCCAGAATTAGGGAATCTTAAGAGTATTTCTCCCTGGTTTAATTTAAGTAAAACTGTTTTTGTGGGTCATTTCAATATCCAAAAAGCAAGATACCAAAATGTTGCAGCGTCAAAATAAATTGTAAGAAACTGACATTTGAGGGAAGCCTACAAGTTAAGAGAGGGCTCTTTCCCCACTGTTTGAACGCTGTTCAATTTCTTATTGGTTCGCATGTGAAGCATTATGCGAACCTATATAATGGCGATTACGTCCGTCCACAGATTTTTCCTGAGATTTCCTCAGAAATATTAGATTTTTTGAGAATACCTCAGAAAATGTTAAAGTTTCTTCAGATGTCCTCAGAAAAAGTGAAAGTTTTTAGATATTCTTATGACAGGTTAGAATTTCCCTACAAAATGTTAAACTTTTTCAGAGACACTTAAGACAGGATTGAAGACTAGTTTCCTTAAAAAGTCTAAAAAACATTTGATATTTTCTTAGAAGATAAATGTAAAATGATGTAATTTTTTAATATACTTCAGAGATCCTCAAGTCTCTTTGGTAGCACTTGAGATTTAAAATCCTTAAAATTCTTCAAAATATTTGTGCACCAACAGTTGTATCAGGCATGATTATTAAACTCCACCTTTATTATTGTGGTCATTTGCATAAAGTTGCTACAGTATATGAACTGACAAGACTTTTTTTATTTAGTATGCTTAGTCAGGGAGTGAGACAGGATGTGATTGTATATGGACATAGGGAGGGATGCCATGTGGGACATGGATGGGGGCCTTGAGGGACATATGATATAATATATACCATGTGGTATACACCAAGGGCTATATCAGGCATAATTATTCGACTCCACCTTTTTATCTTATTCCACAACTTATTTGCATATAAGCTAATATATGAACTGACACTTTCATACATCGTATGCTCAATCAGGGACTGTGATAGCTGTGATGAGACTTCTTATGGAGCCTATGGACATGTGGGACATGGGATGCCATGTGGGACATGGGATGCCATGTGGGACATGAGATGCCATGTGGGACATGGGATGCCATGTGGGACATGGGATGCCATGTGGGACATGGGATGCCATGTGGGACATGGGATGCCATGTGGGACATGGGTTGCCATGTGGGACATGGGATGCCATGTGGGACATGGGATGCCATGTGGGACATGGGATGCCATGTGGGACATGGGTTGACATGTGGGACATGGGATGCCATGTGGGACATGGGATGCCATGTGGGACATGGGATGCCATGTGGGACATGGGATGCCATGTGGGACAAGGGATGCCATGTGGGACACGGGATGCCATGTGGGACACGGGATGCCATGTGGGTCACGGGATGCCATGTGGGACATGGGATGCCATGTAGGACATGGGATGCCATGTGGGACATCGGAGGTTATGTGGGACTTAGTGTGAGATGCCATGTGGGACATCGGATGCCATGTGGGACATCGGATGCCATGTGGGACTTAGTGTGAAATGCCACTTTTATAATTTGCTGGGTCATATGATATGGATGTCAATTTGCATGGGCATCGAACCATGACGGTATTTATTGTTGTAGTTTTTTACTGGCCCTTTTGTCTCGACTCCCCTAGGATCTCGGGCCTAGGCAATGCCCCCTTACCTCTCCCTCGCCTTCTCTGTGGTACTGCCCAGCAGCAGTGCAGTAAAGCTTGGGCTTCATAATCTTATGTACTGGGTTCGGTCCTCGATGGGTCTCCAAACAGTACTCCACAACTGGAAATGGTCAAGTGCGCATCTTGATGTAAATGCTTTAATGGGAACACACTTAATCCTTAGTAAACCAATGTTGTTTGGATTCACTAAATATGTATTGAACTAACAATAATACATATTGGTAATATTGATTACTACCCATAAGACTTGATTATTTGATTATATAAAAGTGTTTAATTAATGTAAATAGATGTTTAAATAGATGGTGTCTACAGACGTGTACAGACGTGTTACTAGTGTTTACCAGAAAAAGTCTGTAAATTTCTACAAACCGTGGAATTCATAGAATAAAATTGTGTGAAATATGATTTGAAAGGCTTCCAGGAATCTCTTCTGGTGCCCCATTTTGTAGTTCACAAATTGATTGTTGAAAATTACATTATGAAACAAAACTGCCACACAAGGTTCTTTTTAGATTGCAGACTCTAAAATTCTAAAGCTTTATTGTGTGAAATTAATATTCTATTGATTTTGATGTTTTTTTATTGAGACTGTCAGCTTGGAAGTTAAATAGGCGTTATATTCTTACTTTTTATTTGGATGACTAAGAATCCAGAGCATTTTTGTCCTCAGTGCTGTGATTAAACATTGCGGGGGTCCATTTTATGCTAGTTTGTTTGCCTGAACAGAGACAAAGAAAGGTTTGTCACCAAAAATTATTAGGTAATTATGGAAATGTTTTGCACATATTTTGTAGCTTTAGGACAAACGTGCATTTTTTGTATGTGTGAAAGTGATCCAAGTGTATGTTAGGGTTTTATTTATTACAGTTTATTGCTGATAGTGCTACATTGCTTTTTGTGCTATTCTGAATTGCTTTGAAGTTTATGTGGAACACTCACATGTATTCACAAGGGTGCTCAATGACACTACGGCAGTCAATCATGAGGTGTGTTCACTTCTTCACACAAATGTACAAAAACACATACCCTTACTATTCAGATGAAAACTACTTAAAGGATTAGTTCAGTGGTCAAGCATGTCCATCTTATATTAAAGAGGACTTCAAATGAAACAACTTGGTGAAGAAAGCATTTAAAAGTCTAATTCCGTTTAGGAGATATTCAAGTTTAAAGTTTGGTATCGTTTGTGTAGAAACAACTGAAATCAGACTAGTTGTGATGTTATAGCCTCAAATTCTTCAAAGTCTTTAGGTATTTTAAAGAAAGTTAATTAAATATTTTCACAATTAAAATTATTTTTCCTCAAACTTTCTTCAGGTGGTATTTTATAAATACACTTCCTAGATTCAGCTTTTACTACTTTTTTGACATATCCCATGGTTTTTAGGCCTCAAAATTGCAGGACAATATATGATAGAATACATAAAGACTTTGAAGAATCTGAGGCTATGACATCACATTTAGTCTGATTTCAGTCGTTTCTACACAAATGACACCAAACTTTAAACTTAAATATCTCCTTAACGGAATAAGATTTTGGAATGCTTTCTTCACTATTTTGTTTCATCTGAAGTCCTCTTTTATATACGATAGATGTGCATGACCCCTGAACCAATCTTTTAAAGGCAAATTCTGACCAAAAGGTTTTTGTGTCTTTGCCATACCTCATATAAAATTGTAGCACTGAGACATTCCTGCCATTTCACTGACTAAGATTTTAGGAGAGAAATTTAAAGGATTACTGAAAGATTAGGAGCTGTCTGCCCAGTTATACATCACAAATTTTGCATGAATTGAAAACGGATCAAACCAGCCATAGCTCAAGAACTAAAAGGGTTATTTTCAAAATTCAATAGTTGCTCAGATTTGAGTCCTCTTTGTCTTTAATGTCCATCCATAGGAGGTTTTTTCAGGGACAGTTACAGTATCTCCATGGTCAGTAACCCTCTCTTTCCCCGGTACAAAATCAACCCTGGATGCAACCTTTTTATGTGGTCTTTATCTGGTACTGTTTATAGGTGAGGCCACTCAAGCATTCCAAGTATGGTAACATTCCAAGCTCATCTTAGTACCCATAGATATGCCTGGAGTAGCTGGTATTTATCCTTCAGGCAGAATATTTCATTTGACTGCCTTTTTCCCTCATAAGAAAGGCTGTAAATTGCTCAGGCTTTCTAAAGACTTCACTGGAAAGTTTGTTGTGATGCATTTTTATGCTGTAACTGTCACAAATTCGAGTGATGTTCACTCCATCCAGTTTAGTAAATGTGTTTTTGATTTTGACTGATATTCATAGGTTTTGTTTTCGTTTATGTGGCTGCATTGTAAAAAGGGGAATTTTGTCTGCTTTAATTCTAAAATCTTGATGAAAGCAGTTTTCTGAAGGAAGAGTATTTTGTACTATATGCAATATCATTAATCATTTTATGATATGTGATTTTTTTGTTTTGAAAATTACTATTCATTATAATAGTTTCCAAATTCCAGCACCATCACATGCACGAAAAGTGTATTTGAATACACCTGAGACCAAAGAAAAATATGCCCTCGCTTTTCTGCTGCCAGCTCCTTTAAAACAATGGATCCTTACATGTCTTCAATTTTCTTGAAGCTTGAACAGTTTCTGTGTTATTGCTATTAAATAAAAGTTCAATGATCATTTGGAGATGTGCAAAACTGTTAGAGAGAGCAATTAGGAGTCTTTGGATGCTTGCAGCTTGCCTTTCTTATAAAAAAAAAAGTTAATTCTGAGTGAAAAATTCCATGAATTTTGGAAAAAAAGTTCTTAAGTTTTTCAAGTCATTGTTGTTTTCAATATATATGTAGAATTTATGAGGTATGAAAACACAAATGTTGAAAATGTCTTTTCCTGATTATAGGGGGCATGGTTTATTTTTAGAAATTTGAATAGTTATTTGTTTTCCTCTAAGGATTTGTGGTAGTGGGTTTTACTAAAACAATTGTTTTACCAACAAAAAACCCAAAATGATTCCATATATACTGTACATTACTGTACATGGCTATTTTTGACAGATTTTGCTATAATCTTCTACGACTTTAACATGTTTTAGATACGATTTAGAAGCAATTCAGCCAATGTTATAAAGCTATGCGTCCAGTAGAACATTGGGTAGACCAAGTCTACTGTTGTTGTCTACACTCAAGTTTTTAACATGCTTGTAGCATCTCAAAGGAGCTGATGACCGAAAAGAGAGAGCATATTTTTCTTGAAATTATTATAAGACCTGTGTTATTTCAAAATTCCTTTTGACTTAGAAAAAAAAGATGCCATCACGTTTTAGTCGATGGCGCCTAGAAGTTAAATACAAATGTTGAACATGGAAGATGTGACTTAACCTCCAATTCGAGTATTCGGTCTGACGTCACAATGTGAGTATTCGGTCTGACGTCACAATGTGAGTATTCGGTCTGACGTCACAATGCGAGTATTCGGTCTGATGTCACAATGCAATGTTCAGTCTGACGTCACAATGCGAGTATTTGGTCTGACGTCACAATGCGAGTATTCAGTCTGAAGTCACAATGCGAGTATTCGGTCTGACGTCACAATGTGAGTATTCGGTCTAACGACACAAGCGAGTATTCGGTTTGACGTCACAATGCGAGTATTTGGTCTGATGTCACAATGAGTGCGCAATTGAGTTGTTGGTGAAAACAAACCCTAATCTTAATTGACACTAACATTACAAGGGCCAACTTTCGGCCGGAATATTCTTTAATTCCCTGCTGTCTATGGATCAAAGTTCGACTTAATATTATAAAGAATATCAAGATCAACGTATGCCAAACTTTTCAAAGTATTTTATTCTCCTGATTAAGAGGAAATAACAGCGTAAATTATAACACGATCAGAAACCCTTATTGGTTAGTTAGTGTGTGTATAAAAAAGAACTTTAATGAAATGCCCTGATGACTGAATACTTGAATTGCACACATTCATTACATCATGTAGATGGCCACTGATCGTACATACAAGTTACTTAATTTCCACACAAATCCTTTATCTCCGGAGGTTCTGTTTTATCACAGGTTCTCTTTGTTCAGATTAATTACTGTCTTGAGTTGTTTATTTGAAGAGAGATAGAGTAGTCATTAGATTGCTGACCATGGTGATAATGGTGTGCAGTAACCCTTTAGTCAGAAATATCTGGTTGATGAGATAATAATTACTGTTGAATGTCCGTCTGCAGGCTCTGTCTGTCTCTGCTAAGGAATGTGGTTCATCTGAGCAGGGAATTGGTATAGAGCAGTTGGTCTGGGGGCTGATAAAGGAATGTGGTCCATCTGAGCGGGGAGTTGGAATAGAGCAGTTGGTCTGGGGGCTGATAAAGGAATGTGGTCCATCTGAGCGGGGAGTTGGAATGGAGCAGTTGGTCTGGGGGCTGATAAAGGAATGTGGTCCATCTGAGCGGGGAGTTGGAATAGAGCAGTTGGTCTGGGGGCTGATAAAGGAATGTGGTCCATCTGAGCGGGGAGTTGGAATGGAGCAGTTGGTCTGGGGCTGATAAAGGAATGTGGTCCATCTGAGCGGGGAGTTGGAATAGAGCAGTTGGTCTGGGGGCTGATAAAGGAATGTGGTCCATCTGAGCGGGAGTTGGAATAGAGCAATTGGTTTGGGGATGATAAAGGAATGTGGTCCATCTGAGCGGGAGTTGGAATAGAGCAGTTGGTCTGGGGCTGATAAAGGAATGTGGTCCATCTGAGCGGGGAGTTGGAATAGAGCAGTTGGTCTGGGGGCTGATAAAGGAATGTGGTCCATCTGAGCGGGAGTTGGAATAGAGCAGTTGGTCTGGGGGCTGATAAAGGAATGTGGTCCATCTGAGCGGGAGTTGGAATAGAGCAGTTGGTCTGGGGCTGATAAAGGAATGTGGTCCATCTGAGCGGGAGTTGGAATGGAGCAGTTGGTCTGGGGCTGATAAAGGAATGTGGTCCATCTGAGCGGGAGTTGGAATAGAGCAGTTGGTCTGGGGCTGATAAAGGAATGTGGTCCATCTGAGCGGGAGTTGGAATAGAGCAATTGGTCTGGGGGGATGATAAAGGAATGTGGTCCATCTGAGCGGGAGTTGGAATAGAGCAGTTGGTCTGGGGGCTGATAAAGGAATGTGGTCCATCTGAGCGGGAGTTGGAATAGAGCAGTTGGTCTGGGGGCTGATAAAGGAATGTGGTCCATCTGAGCGGGAGTTGGAATAGAGCAGGTGGTCTGGGGGCTGATAAAGGAATGTGGTCCATCTGAGCGGGAGTTGGAATAAAGCAGTTGGTCTGGGGCTGATAAAGGAATGTGGTCCATCTGAGCGAGGAGTTGGAATAGAGCAGTTGGTCTGGGGGCTGATAAAGGAATGTAGTCCATCTGAGCGGGAGTTGGAATAGAGCAGTTGGTCTGGGGGCTGATAAAGGAATGTGGTCCATCTGAGCGGGAGTTGGAATAGAGCAGTTGGTCTGGGGCTGATAAAGGAATGTGGTCCATCTGAGCGGGAGTTGGAATAGAGCAGTTGGTCTGGGGGCTGATAAAGGAATGTGGTCCATCTGAGCGGGGAGTTGGAATAAAGCAGTTGGTCTGGGGGCTGATAAAGGAATGTGGTCCATCTGAGCGAGGAGTTGGAATAGAGCAGTTGGTCTGGGGGCTGATAAAGGAATGTGGTCCATCTGAGCGGGGAGTTGGTATAGAGCAGTTGGTCTGGGGCTGATAAAGAAATGTGGTCCATCTGAGCGGGAGTTGGAATAGAGCAGTTGGTCTGGGGCTGATAAAGGAATGTGGTCCATCTGAGCGGGAGTTGGAATAGAGCAGTTGGTCTGGGGGCTGATAAAGGAATGTGGTCCATCTGAGCAGGGAGTTGGAATAGAGCAGTTGGTCTGGGGGCTGATAAAGGAATGTGGTCCATCTGAGCAGGGAGTTGGAATAAAGCAGTTGGTCTGGGGCTGATAAAGGAATGTGGTCCATCTGAGCAGGGAGTTGGAATAGAGCAGTTGGTCTGGGGCTGATAAAGGAATGTGGTCCATCTGAGCGGGAGTTGGAATAGAGCAGTTGGTCTGGGGGCTGATAAAGGAATGTGGTCCATCTGAGCGGGGAGTTGGAATAGAGCAGTTGGTCTGGGGGCTGATAAAGGAATGTGGTCCATCTGAGCGGGGAGTTGGAATAGAGCAGGTGGTCTGGGGCTGATAAAGGAATGTGGTCCATCTGAGCGGGAGTTGGAATAAAGCAGTTGGTCTGGGGGCTGATAAAGGAATGTGGTCCATCTGAGCGGGGAGTTGGAATAGAGCAGTTGGTCTGGGGGCTGATAAAGGAATGTGGTCCATCTGAGCGGGGAGTTGGAATAGAGCAGTTGGTCTGGGGGCTGATAAAGGAATGTGGTCCATCTGAGCGGGGAGTTGGAATAAAGCAGTTGGTCTGGGGCTGATAAAGGAATGTGGTCCATCTGAGCGTGGAGTTGGAATAGAGCAGTTGGTCTGGGGGCTGATAAAGGAATGTGGTCCATCTGAGCGGGGAGTTGGAATAGAGCAGTTGGTCTGGGGGCTGATAAAGAAATGTGGTCCATCTGAGCGGGGAGTTGGAATAGAGCAGTTGGTCTGGGGGCTGATAAAGGAATGTGGTCCATCTGAGCGGGAGTTGGAATAGAGCAGTTGGTCTGGGGGCTGATAAAGGAATGTGGTCCATCTGAGCGGGGAGTTGGAATAAAGCAGTTGGTCTGGGGGCTGATAAAGGAATGTGGTCCATCTGAGCAGGGAGTTGGTATAGAGCAGTTGGTCTGGGGGCTGATAAAGGAATGTGGTCTATCTGAGCAGGGAGTTGGTATAGAGCAGTTGGTCTGGGGGCTGATAAAGGAATGTGGTCTATCTGAGCGGGGAGTTGGAATAGAGCAATTGGTCTGGGGCTGATAAAGGAATGTGGTCTATCTGAGCAGGAGTTGGAATAGAGCAATTGGTTTGGGGGCTGATAAAGGAATGTGGTCTATCTGAGCAGGGAGTTGGAATAAAGCAGTTGGTCTGGGGCTGATAAAGGAATGTGGTCCATCTGAGCGGGAGTTGGAATAGAGCAGTTGGTCTGGGGGGCTGATAAAGAAATGTGGTCTATCTGAGCGGGAGTTGGAATAGAGCAATTGGTCTGGGGCTGATAAAGGAATGTGGTCTATCTGAGCAGGAGTTGGAATAGAGCAATTGGTCTGGGGCTGATAAAGGAATGTGGTCCATCTGAGCGGGAGTTGGAATAGAGCAGTTGGTCTGGGGGCTGATAAAGGAATGTGGTCCATCTGAGCGGGGAGTTGGAATAGAGCAGTTGGTCTGGGGGCTGATAAAGGAATGTGGTCCATCTGAGCAGGGAGTTGGAATAGAGCAATTGGTCTGGGGGCTGATAAAGGAATGTGGTCTATCTGAGCAGGGAGTTGGAATAGAGCAATTGGTCTGGGGGCTGATAAAGGAATGTGGTCCATCTGAGCGGGGAGTTGGAATAGAGCAATTGGTCTGGGGGCTGGTAAAGGAATGTGGTCCATCTGAGCAGGGAGTTGGTATAGAGCAGTTGGTCTGGGGGCTGATAAAGGAATGTGGTCCATCTGAGCGGGGAGTTGGAATAGAGCAGTTGGTCTGGGGGCTGATAAAGGAATGTGGTCCATCTGAGCGGGAGTTGGAATAGAGCAATTGGTCTGGGGCTGATAAAGGAATGTGGTCTATCTGAGCAGGGAGTTGGAATAGAGCAATTGGTCTGGGGGCTGATAAAGGAATGTGGTCCATCTGAGCGGGGAGTTGGAATAGAGCAATTGGTCTGGGGGCTGATAAAGGAATGTGGTCCATCTGAGCAGGGAGTTGGAATAGAGCAATTGGTCTGGGGGCTGATAAAGGAATGTGGTCCATCTGAGCAGGGAGTTGGTATAGAGCAGTTGGTCTGGGGGCCGATAAAGGAATGTGGTCCATCTGAGCAGGGAGTTGGAATAGAGCAATTGGTCTGGGGGCCGATAAAGGAATGTGGTCCATCTGAGCAGGGAGTTGGTATAGAGCAATTGGTCTGGGGGCCGATAAAGGAATGTGGTCTATCTGAGCAGGGAGTTGGAATAGAGCAGTTGGTCTGGGGGCTGATAAAGGAATGTGGTCCATCTGAGCAGGGAGTTGGAATAGAGCAGTTGGTCTGGGGGCTGATAAAGGAATGTGGTCCATCTGAGCAGGGAGTTGGTATAGAGCACTTGGTCTGGGGGCTGATAAAGGAATGTGGTCCATCTGAGCAGGGAGTTGGTATAGAGCACTTGGTCTGGGGGCTGATAAAGGAATGTGGTCCATCTGAGCAGGGAGTTGGTATAGAGCACTTGGTCTGGGGGCTGATAAAGGAATGTGGTCTATCTGAGCAGGGAGTTGGTATAGAGCAATTGGTCTGGGGGCTGATAAAGGAATGTGGTCCATCTGAGCAGGGAGTTGGTATAGAGCACTTGGTCTGGGGGCTGATAAAGGAATGTGGTCTATCTGAGCAGGGAGTTGGAATAGAGCAGTTGGTCTGGGGGCTGATAAAGGAATGTGGTCTATCTGAGCAGGGAGTTGGAATAGAGCAGTTGGTCTGGGGGCTGATAAAGGAATGTGGTCTATCTGAGCAGGGAGTTGGAATAGAGCAATTGGTCTGGGGGCTGATAAAGGAATGTGGTCCATCTGAGCGGGGAGTTGGAATAGAGCAATTGGTCTGGGGGCTGATAAAGGAATGTGGTCTATCTGAGCAGGGAGTTGGAATAGAGCAGTTGGTCTGGGGGCTGATAAAGGAATGTGGTCCATCTGAGCAGGGAGTTGGAATAGAGCAGTTGGTCTGGGGGCTGATAAAGGAATGTGGTCTATCTGAGCAGGGAGTTGGAATAGAGCAGTTGGTCTGGGGGCTGATAAAGGAATGTGGTCTATCTGAGCAGGGAGTTGGAATAGAGCAGTTGGTCTGGGGGCTGATAAAGGAATGTGGTCTATCTGAGCAGGGAGTTGGAATAGAGCAGTTGGTCTGGGGGCTGATAAAGGAATGTGGTCCATCTGAGCGGGGAGTTGGAATAGAGCAGTTGGTCTGGGGGCTGATAAAGGAATGTGGTCTATCTGAGCAGGGAGTTGGAATAGAGCAATTGGTCTGGGGGCTGATAAAGGAATGTGGTCCATCTGAGCGGGAGTTGGAATAGAGCAGTTGGTCTGGGGGCTGATAAAGGAATGTGGTCTATCTGAGCGGGGAGTTGGAATAGAGCAGTTGGTCTGGGGGCTGATAAAGGAATGTGGTCCATCTGAGCAGGGAGTTGGAATAGAGCAGTTGGTCTGGGGCTGATAAAGGAATGTGGTCTATCTGAGCGGGAGTTGGAATAGAGCAGTTGGTCTGGGGGCTGATAAAGGAATGTGGTCCATCTGAGCAGGGAGTTGGAATAGAGCAGTTGGTCTGGGGGCTGATAAAGGAATGTGGTCCATCTGAGCAGGGAGTTGGAATAGAGCAGTTGGTCTGGGGGCTGATAAAGGAATGTGGTCCATCTGAGCGGGGAGTTGGAATAGAGCAATTGGTCTGGGGGCTGATAAAGGAATGTGGTCCATCTGAGCAGGGAGTTGGAATAGAGCAGTTGGTCTGGGGGCTATAAGTTTGTTTGAGTCTTGCTTCGTGGTTGAATGTTAAAATTCGGAGAGAATTGTCTCTTTGAGTGCTTTTAGGAACATAAAGGTTTTGTTCATTGATCAGACATATCTATCTTTTATGATAGAGGACATGACAAACATAACCAGTCGAAATCCATGTTCATTCATGGCTCTACAATATCTTCAATTATGAAGGAGGCTGAGCAGTGCCTCACTGGGTATCAAGTGGTCTCTTGGGCAGTGGGGACCCCCTCGCCAACATGCAAAAAGTTGTCCTGCCATGTATAGGTATGTAGCTGTTGTGTTTGGTTGACTACGGGAAACAATGCCGTCTGCTACACAAAATTTATCTCCATTAAAGATATAAACAAGAGATTGCATTGAGGAAAATTGAATCTGCTGTAATTGAAATAATAATACTAAAAACATATTCAAGTATTAAAAGGGTTTAAAATTAATTTTGGCAAAATAAAGACCTTGGTAACCAGTGCCCTCAAAATTAGTTCACTGCGTACAAAGTCTTTTCCACTGTGTACCAATTTTGGTACGCTGTCCACTGATTAAAAGAGGCCCTGATGCAGAGAAAGAGGAAGTGTGGAAACACTCCCTAGATTTCTCTATTCATTCAGGTGACAACTGTATGAAAATGACTGTCCAAAGTCTACAAAAGAAGTATGACCTCAAACACTCATTTTATTTACTACATTATTGAAAACTAATCAAATGGGTTTTTTTTTTAAGAAATGAAAATATTTTTTCCAAAATTGTTTTGTTTCATATAAGATGTTCATTGTTAATCGTTAAGCTTATCTTTAAGTTTTACATGTAGATGGATAGGTAAAACTGTGTTGTTTTAAAATCTAAAAATACAAAAAAACATTATCATTCCAAAATCCTGTCAAAGTAATATACAGGTAATACTTGTGATGTACGAATGGGTAGACTTCTATTTCTGTTGTTAGTTAATCCACTGCCAATACTTCAGAAAAAGGTAGCTGACTCCAACCATGGAGCTATTTTAATAAGTCTCTCCATGCTCCAGTAACGATTTTGTAGTATTTGATCATATCCTTGATCAACATTTAGCTCGTAAGGATATCCAAGCATCAACGACCACGAATGAATAGTACGAAATAGAATACTGAAAATGCAATTTACAAAATTATTTTACAATGCTACGTTTCCGTTTACGAGTCTGAACATTACTCATTTAGTGGGGAAAATAGATATGAGCCCTTGATTTCATAAACTTATCAGACCAAAAATTGAATGACAAGCTTAAATTTGAATTATTAAAACAAAATAAGAATCAGCTAGTCATAGAAATGAGGAAGTTAATATAATCTTTAATAATGGTTTTGTTTTACCACAATTGATCATTTTTGTTCACCTTATTATAAAGCTTCTCAAAAACAATAAGATACCCTGTTGTTTGTGTGACTCAGCTTTTGGTAACATAGAATTATAATTAGGTATTACTCTACCAGCCCAAAATAAGAAGCCCAGAGAAAAGGCAAATGCAAAATATTTTCGAGAGGTTTCATTTTATGGGACAGGAATTTGAGAAGTTGAAAATTTCATGAGTGGTAAATTTTGATGATACATGTCCAAACTGGGAAAAATAAAAAAGAAAGTTTCACGAGGAACTATTTTACCTTGGATCCATGCCAAAACTTGAGTCATTCGGCAAGTGTGCACAACACCTTTTCACTTCAGCCTAAAAAATTTTTTGCCAAAACCTCTGGTGAAATTACCCATTGAAATTACCGTTGTCTGAAAAATATTATTTAGTACTGTTCAAAAACCCCTTTCTGGTACAAAAAAGACATCAAACTTGATGCTTTTACCATAGGTTTCAATAGGGCAAATAATAAGTTCAGTGTTACCTTTTGGTTTCTGTGTTACTGGGTCATTTGAAAGGTTTCTTGAAAATTTGTCACCTGATAATTTCTCCCACCTCCTCTTTCTTCCTGGCAAATATGTGTACAGGTGATCTTTCTTACCTGAATGTAAACATAGTTAGTGGTGGTTACTCATTTGTTGGTCACCAACAGACTTTGCATTTGTGTGGGTGTTCTTTGTGTTTCCTTCATCAGCAATTTGTATGTGTTTTTCCATGATTTAAAGTTGAATTACATTTAAAGTTATTTTGAAGTACATTTGAAGTTATACTAAGTCAGTTGCTCATTCTGTGCTTGGGTTATATGTGCTCTGTGTTGAGTCATGTTGACTGGTTGACACTGTAAGAGCTTCCGACTGCTACTGTGGGGTCAAGTTTGGCTGTACCCCAAGTGGGAGAGGGCATGGGAGGGAATTAGGGCATGATGGAGCACCTCTTGAAAATGTCCATCAAGCCTCCTGAAGGGTTACTCTAAGGAAAGGAGAGGATGTAGGTCATAACTATGATGTAACTGTAGGGCTGTAGCTTGTTGTATTCCATACAAAAAATACATTGATGGCCAGAAGTTAAAAAAACATTAAAATTGCTAAACCCTTTAATCAGCCTTTCACATGGGCCTGGCCCCATTTCTGACTATGTTCCAAAGGATTGTTCCGGAAAATAAACGGCTTGTTGTCACACAGCAGATCAGTAGATATTTTTCTTTGCAAAAAGATGATAATCATATCTGATGTGTGAATGAAGACATGAATGTAATTTTAATGCAAATATGTTTTGAAGGATAAACACTATCCTTTGTACATTGCGATCTTTCATTTAGTTTTGAAACTGGTGTTGGCACCATGTCACATGACTTAATTTATTCATCATTGGTGTCAACACATTTTATGTCCTTCTAAGGTTGTTATACCTAACCGCCTTTTAATTAACCTTCTAAAATCAATCCTTAGTGAACAAGATTCATATTGTTTAGTATTTTTATGAATCTTTAAAGTGCACAGCCCATGTGTGTTGTTAACTGAGGTGAAGGTCATCTGCTGTAAGAGGGCAACCTTTTGTGTCAAGGAGACCTTGAGGGTAAAGATAAACCTGTATTATTCATTTTATATCATCAAGGATTTTTAATACCAAGATATAGAATATTCATTCTTAATATGAATTCCAGTTCACAAAAATGGGAGGCAACTTGAAAACTGTTAAAAACTGAAGATATTTCATAACAAAATATTAACAATTGTTTCTAACAATAGTTCTATATTTCTTGGGAAATTTAATTTTCTGTTTGATTAATGGACAAAAAGTAAATTTGGTAATCTCAAATTTTTGAATCCAAAAGCTGTGTTTCATTATCTAAGAAATAAACTGCACTTGCAAGCACATTGTGGAGTAATAACTAGCAAGCCCAAATAATATGAAGAATAATGGGCGAGGCGAAGCAGCCCATTATAGTTTAAATTATTTGGGCGAGCTGGTTATTACTCCACAATGGGCAAGCAAGAGCAGTTTATTTCTATTCTATCACCAAATAGGATGAAACACTTTGAAAAAATACAGAAAAATCTGATAAAATTTAGATGACATGCAAAATTACATACACAGTGCCGCACATGCATCAATTCAGCTTATTTGCATATGACCATACGGAGAGAATGATTGACGATTTCTAATCCACCAATTTGTCCTTTTGTCTGACAAACAAAACTTGATCTCATAAATGACTCATGATTTCATCAATTTAGAAATGTAGTGTAAGTATTTTGCAATATACTGTGTAAGCAATATTTCCAAAGAAATCATTCTGGTTTATCCCTAAAGAAAAAATATCTCCATTAACAGGTCAAAATAATGTCAGTGACAGGTCTAGTTGTTATTGGAACAGAAACTACTGTTATTTAATATTCTCAAATATTTGTCAGAATAGGAAGGTTTGAACAGTTTTGAAGTTGTTGAACATAGTGTTTTGGTCTAGGGCTATGCACTGCTAGGCTTAGTTATAACGAGAGTAAGTAATACTGTAGCCTGTCGTCATTAGGTACAATTCAATTGTGTTGTAAACACTGTTTAAAAGCTTAGGCCTAATGTTACAAATAAGACTAATGATTTTAGAAAAAAGTAAAGCAGGTAGTGGCATGTTTCATTCCTAGTAATATACTTGTTTGGTGCAAGTACTGAACAAGTATAGCCCTGTTGTCAGGCTCTTAACAACTCCCTGGTTGAACTTATATTAGTATGAACTTGCCTAAGCTTTAAAATTTACATTTTGCTTTTGTTTTTTGCATTCTATTTTAAGCTGTGCACATGGGACTATGTTGTTGCTTAATTTAAATCTGGTATAATCAGCTTGTCAGCAAGAAGTTTGACCTGCTGTAACAGAAATAGAGTATTTTTGGCATAATTTATTTTTGTTTATTGAATTATTATTGAACTTTGAAGGGTTAATCCGTGGTTGGTAGGGGTGGTTGCCATGATGAATGTATGAGTCACCCCACATTAGAAACTGTCAATCTAATGAATATGCAACTGCCTGGTTATTGACTGGGAGTGCTGTCATTGGTCATTTTTTTCAGTTCATTGAGTAATAACCAGAAAGTAGGATTATGCAAATGAGGCTTGTCAACCAATCAGTTAGCTTGAAATGAATAACTGGACATAGTCGGTGATAGAATAAAGGATATATAACAGTTAAACTAGTGCATCTGCTGTTTTTCTCTCTTTGTACTATTAACAATAAACTCCTTATGTAATTGTTCCGATTCCGAGTTAAGGTCAATTTTCAATATTTCTGATGTGAGGTTTAAGCAAAATTTTGAATAGGTGAAAATTGTGGGTGTTATTAAGTGACTCAACGAAAGGTGTCAGTTGGGTCATAACCACAAGTAAATCATCATATTGATATTGAAAGAGACAATCAGTCAAATAATATGATTAATTTTCATTTGGCAAGTAATAAAGCTTTTTTTTCTGCTGTTTTCTTATCAAGATATCAATTGAATTTCTATTTAATTGATAACTTGATAAGAAAAGAGCAGAAAAAAAAGCTTTTTTTTTTAGTTTTTACTCATTGTATCATATAAGTAGAACAGTGGAATTTTATCAATATCATTTCTTGGAAATACGTGAGGCAAGAAATAATGGCATTGCATTGAAATTGCTTTTGATTACATGTACTATCTATGCTATTTGGGATATGTTTTAAGTTTGATAGAGATACTGCTATATAAGTGAGTTTGAGGAGTACTGGAGTTTGAGTGCAAAGGAATCAATTTTATTGAATTGACAGTAACAGTGATATTATTTTGCTACCAGCCAGGACTTAATTGAATAAATTTGTTTTTAGTCTGAGATAAAAGATAGTAAGGACTTGCAGAACTTGATTCTCACAGCTGGAAGAAACAGTACCAGAATAGTATTGATGGGGAGGGGGCAGTGGAAGCAACCATTATAGGCCACTGTAGGTTAGTATTTTGTTCTCTTCTTCAAATTTTCTTAGAAAACAGCTAAAACTGCTTAAATTTTAAAATTAAAGATTAATTTTGATGCCAGAGTGTTTATATGCATATTTCATGCATGGAACAAAGGAATTTGACACAAGAAGATTGGCACGACATTATGAAGGTCATTCGCGAGTGCAAAGTCCTTTGAACCGTGCATTAAGTACATCAACACAATAACAAAACATTATTCTTTTGAAAAAATTATTATATTGTTTAAAGTGCATAAAAAAAACATTAAAAAGAATGAAAAATAAGAAACGTTAACATATATTTTATTGCTATATTAAAAAAAGCTACCTGTTTTGAAAATGGAATAAAGCGATTAATTATGATTGTGCATTAACATAATTTTATGCATAGGTCAAATCAATGCAAATACTCCATAGACATTTTATAAGATAAAATAAAACAATAATGCAAAACCAATAATTTCAACAAGAACACCTTTTAAAAAAGGGCTGTCGTGGCAATTAATTTTTTGTATGGATACTAGAAAGAGAACAAACTGATGTAGGTTTGAATTCATTTATTATAAAATAGAATAGATACAATAATTAAAGACGATCTGCAACTTGGTTCTCCTGAAATAAATTCTATCCACGCCCGAATTTGACAGGTTGCAAGATTTCAGTGTGTGCATGCGTGATGTGGTGGTGGGCAGATAAAAAGTGGTTGAAAATCCAGGCTGAGAAAGACTCTTAACTTCCAGTCCAACAATCAGGGAAACTACAAACTTTTGTTCACCTTCTCTGAGCTCTCCTCCACTCTTAAAAAAATCTGGGTCTTCTTCTAAAGACCCCGACAGCATCCACTTTAATCTCCTCAAAAACCTTCACAGGACTTCTCTTGACATCTTACTGAATATATTTACAATCATCTGTGGTCCTGCAAGACTTTCCCCAACATTAGGCCATCATTATCCCCATCCCCAAGCCCAACAAAGACAGATCCATCCCCACTAACTATTGCCCATCGCTCTCACGTCCTGCCTCTGCAAGATAATGGAACTTATGGTTGATTACAGACTCTGGTGGTACCTAGAGAAGAACTCCATCCTCTCCCCATTTCAAAACGGTTTCAGGAGAAACCAGGGATTGCCTGGACCATGTCCTCGAACTTGACACCTATGTTCGTAAAGCCTTCAGAAATCACCACACTATCTCCATCTTCTTTGACCTCGAAAAGGCCTTTGACACCACCTGGCGGTACGGTTTCCTGAGTAATCTTCTCTCCTCTGGTCTCAGAGGTCTCCTTCCAACTTTCATCCAGAATTATTTACATTCTTGCCATTTCAGGGTGCGCATCGGTAACATCTTCTCTCAAAGGCATACCCAACACCTGGGTGTCCCCCAAGGCAGCATTCTCTCCCCTTTTCTTTTTATCCTCAAAATCAAGAGCATCACCAAAGCTCTCTCCCCCAACATCAAGTGCTCTCTCTATGTCGACGTTTGTGCCATCTCCTCGTCCTCTCCATGCTTCCAAACTCTCCAAAATAATCTTCAAAAATGCCTGGACAACTTAGTTCGCTGGAGTGACACCAACAGCTTCAATTTCTCCAAAGACAAAACTGTTTTCATTCATTTCAACAACAGCAACTCTTTCTTCCTTCGTCCCAATCAGTCTCAAAGATTCCATCAATCCCAGTAAGGACAGTTCTCGTTTCCTTGGAATCACTCTCGATTCCAAGCTGTCTTACCTCTCCCACATCAACAGTATCAAAGCCAAGTGTTACAAATCTGCGATCTCCTCAAGGTCCTCTCCAGCACCAACTGGGGAGCCAATTGCCTCACCCTCTATTGTTCCCTTCTCAGATCTAAGCTGGTCTACGGCAACTTCATCTACGGCTCTGCCCGCAAACTTTACTTAGGGCTTTTTGAGGTTTTCGAAAACACTGCCCACCACCCCCATCAGCAGTCTTCATGTTGAGGCCAACAAACTCCCCCTTTTCCTCATGTGTACAAGGGCCCGTGTCTCCTTCCCTCTTCCTATCCTCACTGACCCATGGAACCCATGTTTCCACTCCACCCACTCTCCTTCCTTCACCAACCCATCCTCACTGCCTTACGGAACCCATGTTTCCACTCCACCCACTCTCCTTCCTTCACCAACCCATTCTCACTGCCCCACGAAACCCATGTTTCTACTCCACTCACTCATCTTTCTTCACCAATCTCTTCACTCTCAACAATTGCTTCCCCCCACCTTTCGGTATCTGGATGTGTTATCAATTCCCCAAAGCCAACATCAAAAACTTTCTTATAGCCAGGCACATTATCCCTCCCACTCCCACCTAGGTTATCCCTCCTCCCCAAGTTTTCCTTGGCCTTTCCTTAAACACGAAAGCTCTTCACAACCCAGCCTTCTTTCGCTCCAAATACTGCCAACTCAGTAGACACTTCCACGAATACTCCTTCCTCTTCAGCAACGGCTCCACTTATGAAGGCTTCTCTGCAGCCGCTTCTGCCTGTCCTGGCTTCGCCCTTTCTTCAAGCTTACCTGATAGAGCCTTCATCTACTCTGCTGAAGCAAAGGCTATCCTCCTAGCTCTAAACTTCGCAGAACTGTCCTTCCGCCCCTGCTTGGTCATCTTCTCTGACTCACAATCAGTTCGTACTGGTATCCTCAACATGCTGTTGTCTAATCCACTCATCTTACAAATCCTAAACAAACTCAACGGTTTCTCTTTCACCGGGAAGAAAATGATCTTTTCTGGATCCCCAGCCACATTGACATCCCCGGCAACAAGAGGACTGACAGAGCCACCAACAACTCTCTGTTGAACCACATTTCACCTATCCTTATTCCGCACTCTGACTTCCACTTCACCATTTCCAGCCACCTCAGGAAGACCTGGCAAGACTTCTAGAATGGATGGATGGTTGGCATCGGGGAGGGAGAAAAGGATGTTATCAGGGAGGAACGAATGGATAGCGTTGGAGGGGGGTAGATGACTTTCAGGCAGAATTCATCAAACTATTGACATTTCATACTTTGCTACAGTAATTGCAGTGCCTATGTATGTCATTAGTTGATAAATCAGCAATATTTCAAAGTAAATAAGATATCATGTTTACAAGCAAAGCATCACACCTGCACACACACCCATACCCACATACACACACCAACACCACTGAATAGCTTCCTGGTGCTGATAGCATCAGAACCAAAAATGAAAACAAAGAATTAGATACTGTAAGTGGACTTTCCTAAAGCTTAGCTTGTTATTAAAATTTCTTTTACTGGAAGTTACTGGAGAAGTAGCTGCTTACTTCCTTTAAGTAGCACACTCTCCCTGCAGCTTTGAATAGTCGAGCATGCTGTCATTCAGACAGCTCTTGTTTTTAATTGTATTGCCATTTTACAATGATATGATTTGGGTTTCATAACTATGTGTTTCGGCACTGAGAACAGTAAGTGCAATTTTACTCCAGATACTTTACATTAAACTTTAATCTGCTTCCTTCCAATTTGATTAGTGATTTCTATTCTGGTTATAAGCATTACTGAGTTGTCCAAATAACAGCTCCCTGTATGCATTTACAAAGAAAGTAATGTTTTGATGCATTTAAGTACATCTGTCCAGGATGTTCACAGGTCTTATACAGCGCAAAATTGCCTACTTTTGCAGCATCTACAATAGGATTCTTTGTTTCAGTTCACTAGATACAAATAATCTTTATTCTTCCACATTTTGCTCACCTCTTTCTATAATGGTAGTGCCCAACAAAAATTGCAAATAGGACTGAATAGATTTTTGTATGTTTTAATGTTTTTACTACATCCCGATTCCTACTTTGTAAAAATAATCATGCAGTATTAAGTTTTGCATTTTTTGAATTTCAAAACATATCAAAATCATTAGTTTGATTTATGAACATTTGTAATTATTCTAAGAATGTAAATTATTCTAAGAATTTGAAGTGAGGGTATCAAAGATGGCAGATTTCCAGCATGTAGTTTACAATACTAATCCTGTCGCGTCTTGAGGGCCACGACATAGAAATACATAAAAAAAGGTTTTAAGCTGGACAGTTTATAGGACCATCATCAAAGATTCAATTTTAAATATAACGGCTACTTTATGTTAAAATCTGAATTGATGATATTTCGGAAAATTGAACCAGCGATGTTATCTCAGGGGAGGAGGACACTTTACATTTTCAAAATAATGTTATCAAGTTCCCTTGTCCCTCCTACTTTTTGGATGTTGACTATGTCACTGAAGAGAACTCTTAAGAGGCAGTTTTAGCTGTACTGTTTTTTTAAATGATTACTTCAGTGGTCAAGCATGTTCATCTCATATGAAAGAGGACTTCAAAAGAAACAAAATGGTGAAGAAAGCATTTAAAAATCTCGTTCCGTTAAGGAGATATTTAAGTTTAACGTTTAGTATCGTTTTTGTAGAAACGACTGAATTCAGACTAGTTGTGATGTCACAGCCGCAGATTTCTCAGTCTTTGGGTATTTTAAAGAAAGTTAAATTAATTTGTTCACTGTTTAAATTATTTTCCCTCAAACTTTCTTCATGTGGTATATTATAAATACCCTTCCTAGATTCAGTTTTACTACTTTTTTGACATATCTCATGATTTTTAAGCCACAAAATCGTAGGACAAAATATGATAGAATACATAAAGACTTTTGAAGAATCTGAGGCTATAACATCACAACTAGTCTGATTTCAGTCGTTTCTACAGAAATCATACCAAACTTTAAACTTAAATATCTCCTTTACGGAATAGGATTTTGCAATGCTTTCTTCACCATTTTTTTTTTTTTTTTTTTTGAAGTCCTCTTTCATATAAGATAAACATGCTTGACTACTGAAATAATCCTTTAAGCTTGTATATTGTAAGCAATATAGTCTCCTGTAAAGTTTCTGTAACATATCCTGTGCTGAATCTTTCCGTTTAATCAGTGAATCGAGCAATGTTTTTGCTGGTAGTTGTTACCTGAAGAGTATCACTCTTTGTTCTGTTCTTTCTGCTCGTGGACTATATACAAGGGATTGTTTTGTTCTCTTATACCTTGGTGATTGTATGACACTTGCCATACAGTACACTTTAAAGGAGAGGTATCTTCCCATAAATAGATTCAAAAGTGAACGCCGCCATGCTGGTAACGTCACTTTCGGCTTTCAATTATCCTTATTCATTGCGAGAAATCTGTGATGTCATTGATCACTCAACTGCTGGACAGAACATGTAATATCAATAATGTCACAAATTTCTTGCAATCAGTAAGGAAAATTGAAAACCGAAAGTGAAGTGACACGTGTTCACTTTTGAATTTATTTATGGTAGGATACCTTTCCTTTAATACTAGTTGTTTGTTTGGGCAGGGAGCTATTAACGAGATGGTTTGGGTGATCATTTTCACATACCAGCAAACTTCAACGCTGACACTCAAGATGAGATTCATTTGGTGAATGTGTTTCATTACAAGATGTGAACTGTTGCATTGATTGTCCCCTTGGCAGTGTAATTATTGTGGTCCAAGATAATCACATGACAAAGGTGAAAAACAAAAGATTAATCAATGTGCTCTGGAGAACTAAATCAGACACCAAGATGTGGGCTAAATTGCCTCCTGGCAAATGGTAATTGTATACTCAATATTATTGGTTAGGGAAAGAAGTTTTATCTTTAATCAAAGATGAGAGAAGATAACTTCAATCTGGATGATATGAATATTTTACATTTTTGGACTCCCTTAAGACCAAATACCTTATATTGTATATTTTTATATTTTCTTGTTCTAACATCGCATTAATTCCTTCCTCAATATCTTATCAGAATGGAGTTATGATTTTTAATTACATTCAAATTATTCTGGCTGCATAGGTCAAGATCTTTTTTTTTTTCTTTGTATGTGAGTCATATAGCCTGTGACATTAATTACAGATTTAAAAGTAAACGAATCTGTCTGTTCCTGAATATTTAAACAGGTTTCTGTTTGAATCTGTTTTCAACCTCATAATGGCTACAGTGATTGAGGCTATAAATTATAGATGATGCAATATATTGAGAAGGCTAACTATCAGGAGTAAACATGACAGAATGTGGTTTAATGGATTGTGGTCATAATGGACATGATGGTTGACATTATACAGCTTATGAGAAGAAAACAAATTAATTGCTGGGATAAATGAATCATAAAGGACTAGAAGTGAGGTGGAGATAAAATAAGGACACTTGTAAACTTTTGGGTGGGTGATGTCAGGGAGAGGGGTTGTTAGTTTCATAGCATTTGGATCAAAATAGGTTTACTTTACCCCAATTATGCTGATGACCTATTTGAGCTTTTCCAAAGAATTGTATGAAGAACTATGTGCTAACTGATTTCTCAAACATTGGACACTTTTAGTTATTTTTGGCAAAACAGGGAGGGGGAGGGGAGGTATCTGTTCTCCCATTTAACAATGTGAAATCAACCATTATATAAGGGGGCTGGGTTTGAGGTGCAGAATGTTTAGGTGGATATGCATGGTAAGTGATGCCATGCTGATTCCAGTCACATTCTTAAAGTTGTAAATTAATCATCTACTTTATTTCTGCTGTGATTTCGCAAAAAAAAAAGCAAGCAAAAGATAGCTGACAAGTTTGTTTACTAAACTGCCTTGCTGCTTGTTCTGGATAAACATTTGGTCCAGCTAGAGGAATCCTTTGCAACAGGTCTTTGAGAGAAGTTCTGTCTCATAAGTGCTGATGAACTATTTATTTGCAAAACTTACTTTCAATATTTTTTGGATTACACTTGTTTGTTAGTCATTTTTGGTTCCGATACAATAGCATCAGGAAACTGCGGTCATGATGGTGTGCGTGTGTATGTATATGTGTGTATGTTTGTGATGGCCAGCTTGTAAACGTGATATCTCAAGAACAATACACTGGATTAATGTTATATGTGGTACACATATTGCCCATGCTCTGTAGATGTGCTCTGTTGATTTGGGTGGTGATGTCATGCATATTAATGAGTAGATAGGGTTTAATGAAAAATCTTGAAATGTTCATATTTTAACAACCGCATGTCTGTTTTGTTTTATATTTGGTATAATTATGATGTTAGCTGGTGTGTACATGTTTATGATGTAAAAACGTTGACTTTCAATAATATGCGTAGTGGGTGGGGCTTAATATGATTTTGCTGAGTTTGTAAACATGATCTCAAGAACTAACCAACAAGATAATTTTGTTGGTTATTGTGTACATGCTTATGTTATCAACAGATGTCATTAATATTTTAGGTGGGCGTGGCTTAGTTTGAAATTGTTAAATGATATAAACACCATACTGTATCTCATTAACTATATTTCAGATTTATGCTTTATTTGGTTCACAGATCAATGGGTTATTGAGTAGGAGGGGCTTATTGAAAAATTCTTGAAATAGGATAAATGAACAATCATTTTTGCATCATACGTGCTATGATAATGTTATTGATTATTGTGCAAATGCTAATGTTGTCAACACTTGTATTGATCTACATGGTGGGTGTGGCCTATAAATAAATATCATGGAACAAATATTCCCACATGATATGCAATGAAGTGACAGTTAAATACAAATTTTGCAAATCAATCAGCTTATGATTATGAAAAACAAAAGCATCGGAACCACAAAACCCTTCGGTGCTGGTTAATACCTGTAAAGTTTGAACACACAGACTTGTGGCCTTAGATGATTGATCCGGCTTTTGATGTGGAAGGTTGTTTAAAATCCCGTTCAAACAAGGATAGCTTCCATGCTGTTACAGTTGGCTGTAAGGATCCTTTTGAGGTTGAACACAAAAGACCACATATTACTTGAGGCTTGTTCCAAACTTACAAAATATGATTTACAAGAATAAGAGGGATTGTTTATCTGAAAGAATTTGGTTATTATGTGTTTAGTATAATTTTTGCAATGGAGTATGATTTGTTATCGTTAAGGGTATCGTTTATTTAATTTTGAAAAGATTGGTCAAGGTTTAATTGGCTTTGTTGGTATAGTTCTGATTTGTGAAAGGAATCCAGCGTTAGAACATAACAAAGCCATGGTCAGAAGTTGATATTAGTTTAGTTTAACTTTTTCTAGCTTCAAGTACATTAATTGAATTAAAAACAAAATTGGGAAACACCTGGAAATATAAAGCATTGTGTGGGAGTATTAGAACATTAAAATTAATTATTTCTTAGACAGAACAAGATGTTGCAAGTAGTTTCTTGTTATTACTGTGTATCATGTATGATAGACATGTGTCTGATCACTACACCTTCTAAGACATGTATCATTCTAGATCTGTTAAGGCAACATTAGCCAAATTACTCTAAACTAGATTAAAAACCATCATAGTAGCAACACATTGAATCAAAATTGGTTAAACATTCACCATTTTACAACATTTGTAATTCAAAGGCATCGATTTGCATATTTCATGTGCACTGTTCTGTGATGTATTACAGGGCAACAAGTACTTTCTTATTTAAATCCTTTAATTTTTTCCCTCTATTATATCTATTATAATTCTTTGAAATGGTACAGAAATTTCTTAGCAAATGTTGTGGAGTCTTGCCATTCCCTAATGAAATTATAGCAGGAATAGACTTTCCCATCAGTGACTTTTTAAGAAAGAAATTTAAAGCAAAACAAAAAAGATTTTGAGCTGTCCACCGACCGGGTCATACATCCCAAATTTACATCCCAAATTTCGCATGAATAAAAAACTGATCAAACTTTGATCAGCCATAAATAAAAAACTAAAGGTTTTTTTTTTTCTAAATAAAAAAACAAACAGTTATGCTTGGATTTTAATACTCTTTCAACCAATTTAGAATTAGCTACATGTCCATAAGCCTTTAAAGGATTAGTTCAGGGGTCAAGCAAGTCCATCTTATATGAAAGAGGACTTCAAGAGAAACAAAATGGTGAAGAAAGCATTCAAAAATCTTATTCCGTTAAGGAGATATTCAAGTTTAAAGTTTGGTATCATTTTCTGTAGAAACGACTGAAATCAGACTAGCTGTGATGTCACAGTCTCAGATTCCTCAAAGTTTTTATGTTATTTTAAAGAAAGCTTATTAAAAAAAAAATCACTATTTTAATTATTTTTCTTTAAAATTTCTTCAGGTGGTATAATATAAAATTACCCTTCCTAGATTCAGTTTTTACTACTTTTTTTGACATATCCCATGGTTTTTGAGCCACAAAATCACAGGACAAAATATAATAGAATACATCAAGACTGAGGAATCTGAGGCTATGACATCACAACTAGTCTGATTTCAGTCGTTTCTACACAAATGACACCAAACTTTAAACTTGGATATCTCCATAACAGAATAAGATTTTTGAATGCTTTTTTCACCATTTTGTTCCTTTTTAAGTCCTCTTTTATATAAGATGGACTTGCTTGACCCATGAACTAATCCTTTTAATGTAGTAAGATTTTTGAATGCTTTCTTCACCATATTCTTTCTTTTGAAGTCTTTCATATAAGATGGACATGCTTGACCACTGAACGAAGCCTTTAACTGTCTCCTTGTATACCCTTAGTAATTGAATACCCTTTTGTGTCTGAGCAAGGAGTTGGTAGAGACTTTTATTGGTGCCAGCCATCTGGTATGTCTGCAAGTTATAAAACATTTGACTGTCTGTGGTTCAGATTGTTTACTGTGATCTGCATGAATACAGGTCAGCTCTGGAATCAGTCAAATATTGCTTTAGACTAAATAAAAATTTGATTAGTGTAAACATAAATGCAGTTGATCTATAAAATCCACTTTCTTTTTCCAACATGCTTGACCTAGCTGTTTGCTTATCAAGTACGCTACAAGTATAATACGATTTTTCACAGAATTTCAGTTTCATTCCCAGCCTATAATCAGATTTTATTTTTCTAATCATATCTGAAAGAAAAAATAATGATTGGCAAATATTTTTTCGGTTGAAATTTTGGTACATCATTAGCAAATTTAATCAATATAAATGTAATGCTCTTTTTTGATTAGAAAATTTAACAAAAGCAAACTTTCTTTTGAAAACCCCCTAAAACTAGCTGGTGTTATTATCAAAAATCATCAGTATACCCATGGAACTTTTAACTTTAATAGCTTCATATGGTATACCATATCCATCATATGCAAAGTTCAATCCATTCACATCACAGATTTATTATTTCTCCTCGAATTCCTAATAAAGGTATCCACATTTTTCATCTCATTCCAGGGTTATCTTACAATCAGAGAGTGCCCTTTCTAAACAGTACAACACTAGTTATTAGAAGTTGTTTTCTTGAGTAATACAAAGATCGTATTGATAACTTGTCAAATTGACTGAAAGATGGATCCCTTTGGGTCATATCAATTTCGCAGATGACCTCATTGGGATAAGTTTTGATAGCCAAACAAAGTAAGGTCTCTTTCTGATGCCTCAAAGTTGGGCAAAACAAAGATCCTGACCCTATAATCTGCCATCTTTTTTTTTTCCTTTTTTTTTTAAATGTTTTTAAAGGAATATGATTTATGTTTCTTTTTGATTATTTTTAATTATTAAAAGTCTTGAAAATTATTACCTTGATTTTTTTGAGAAATTCTCCATTTTCCACATAAATGTGAATAAAAAAAAAAATTTTAAGAAGAAATGTATGTTCATGCAAGATTACTTTTGTTACTTTTTATTTTTTTGAAATGTATCAACCCATAGCAAAACATTTAATTATATGTACAAAAAAAATATTTTACTGAAGAATTCTCTGCCCCAAACTGAAGCCAAAACAGCCACTATGTAGACAATCATTTAAAATCTCTATGATAGTCAAAAAGCCTCAGTGCATACCAGAAACCTAAACAAATAGGCTTGAACTGCAGATGTTATTTATCCTTAAAAGGAATAAAAACACCTATTATCAACAGCATTAGTTTATTCACAGAGGTATTTCAGCAGTTAATACCCTTCTTGAAACCTTTGTGACCAAATTTTCTCTTATTGTTAGGGCATGCACTTTTGCAAGCCAGAAACATGTATAGTGAGCTGGTAGGATGACGACACACTGTATAGCAGCACCCATATTGTGTTATTGTGGTTGGGAGTCAGTTGAGCGCTGGAGTCTCCAGATACCAGACCTGTATTTTATCTACTGTACTTGTGGAATATCAGTATTCAGGTGATGGGTTATATGGAGTGACTGTGTTAGTGGAAATATTATTTTTATATTGTTTGTGATATGGATGTGTGTTTCTGCAAGGAGGATTTTTAAAAGGGATTTATTTTGTGTGTGGTTATGTAGGGTATTGTGGGAATACTTTTGTTTGCATAATTTTCCAAGTGGATTTTTAGTAAATGGAAGCAATTTTTTTTTTGGTGTAAAATGAGAATTCATGGATGGTGGGAGTTAATGTTTATTTTGTATTGAATGAATTGTGTGTGTGTTGCACTAGCATTAATCACATTTATTTCCCTTTTGAGTTTGTACAAGGATTCCTCCTGGAATAAACTTTATAGACCTTTTCAAATATGAATCTCCGGATTCTGGAATCTCAATTTCCTGGTAACTAATTTAAATAATGTCACATGGCCGAGATTCACGTGTCCATAATGGATTAATCGTATACTGGAGGTATCTTATTGACCAATAAAATATTGAGGAATCTTGGCCGGCTGCTCAATTCACACATGGTATGGGACCAAGCGTATGAAAAATTGTTTTTAAGAGCATGAAAAAATGTTTTCAAGCGTTATGCATGAAGAAAATATATGCGCGTATTGCTGCTTTCATTTTTTTTCTCAAACTGCACCTGATTGGTTGGGTGGGAAACAAAGAAAAAGTTTCCCCAGTATTTGATTGGTCGAAGTACTGAAAAAAATCACATTCGGCTAAATTCGGTTTGAAAAGGTCTATAGTGTGGGGTTGTTCTAGTGCAATGATCTATAGACATTTAGGAATAAAAACAAGGGAATTGACTGCAGTATTTAATAGGGTTCTTCTTAAGGCTTTGTTACAATGGGAAGTCAAAAGTTTATTTTTCTTATGTGTAAGGATGGTCTGATTCTTTCTTAGATCTACCACACATGAAAACCAATTGCTTTTATCTTTATCAGTAATTACAGTTGTTGTGTAAATTCTTATGGTGTAGCTCACCAACATGGATGGGCCCAATATTGTTTAAACAATTTTTCTCGAGCATATTCTTTTTCATAGAAATTTTTAATACATAGCTTGTCCCACATTTTGGCTCCTATTTATTGCCTTTTCCCCCAACACATGCATCAATTTTGACAAAATTTCCTGTTAAAAAAAGAAAATCAATTTTAATGCACTTGTCAGTTGTATGACTCACCCTAGTACCCCCAGCAATGTCAGTCAAATGAGTCATTGACATGTGAAACAGTGACTCACATGTATGTATTGCATCAAGTTGTTAATCACCAGAATGACTCTGGAGTGAGTCAATTTACTTCAGACCTATTTACTTTGTACAGACGTGAGTGATTTGTGGTAAAACATTTTAAAAGAAATGTCAGTCACCTACGTTACTGAGGGGTGCGTCAACGTTCATGTTTTGGTCATCCTCCTTGATGCAATGACTCCCCTTGTCCGGGGGTATAGGGGTGAGTCACACAATTGACAAGTGCATAAGAGACATTTGTTCCCCATTTCCTGGGATCCTTACCTCTCAGTTTAATCTTCACAAAGTCTGGGTGGGGGACCTGGGAGTTGGTGCCATGCGCTTCCAGTCTTCTAGGACTGGTTCAAGACTTGGTGACTTCAAAATAATCTGATCCGGTCATTAAACCACAATAAATTTAACCAGCCCTGAATTAATAATACAATTGTGTAGTTGAAAAGGATTATTAAACCATACCTCCATGATTAAACAGAACACTTGAACTGATTAGGTGTATACAGACCTTGAGAAAACCACCCATGTACTGTATATATTCATAGCAGGCTTGATTAAACCAGAGTAAATATGCCTGTATGGTGATTAAAATTGTTAGTAGCAATTTGCTTGTTAGAATTACTGCAGGCTTTGTGAGCGAAACTGTAACAAGATTCAGCAGGTTTCTTAATTGGCATCCATCTAACCCTCATAGATAATTGTTTGTTGTAATGAAAAGGGAGTAAGGCGAGTTAAAATTGAGAAAGGGGGTAGTGTGAAAAATATCAGTTTTGATGTAATTGTTTATTAGGAATGTAAATGCTTCGCAAGAATAAATAATTCCAGGCATTTAACACAAAATAAACCATTTGAACTCACGAAAACTAACAAACTACATTATAGAGATTTAAAATTGTGGTTATTATGATGATGAATAACATATTAAAAATGCATGTGTGATAAATTCCATGAAATTTCCAGTGATTTTATTTTTGCTATCATTTGATAATGCAGGCCTGAGGCTGCTATAAATTCTTTAGAAGTCTGAAAGAGTTATTATTATAACTGTATTATTGAAAATAAATGTTAGTGGTTGGATTAGATTAAAGATGATCTCTTAATAATTATTAAAAGAGATCTGACAACTCCTCAAGGCGTGTTCAAAAATTTTCAAAACTTGTGATGATGGAATCGATGCTGTGAAATTTTTCTTGTGAAAATTGAGAAAATCAGTTCTGTCATCAGGTCAGAAATTGCAGTATAGGTAGAATAATAGAAATGTTTAGTCTATATTCCCCAAACTTCCAAAATTGCCCATTATTAACATTTAATTTATTCCTAGAAATTTTTACATTGGATGTAGATTAAATGTTTGAGGTTCATGTTGAGTTTTAACTTTCCATGCTTTAATTATACCCTCTAAAGTAAATCTACTTTTTAGACTCACCATTATCCATTCTTATGTCACAGGGAAGTTAGCATGACATCATAAAGTTTACCTTTCTGTTTTATTAGAGATTTGTTATAGCAACCTAAAATTTACTCTGTAAATGCTGCTTTTAATTGGGATATCTCAACAGGTTCCAGGAATTACTTACTCCCCTAAAACATTCAGGATGACCCAGAGGTCCGCGCGCCCACGATAAATCAAACTGGCTTTTTAAACTTTTTAGTAAGATGTCAAGAGGTCAGCGTGAGTTGTACTGACAGTTTAACTGGAACAACCAGTCATGTGTGTTTCTGTTCTATCATGGTTGTATCAACATTTGGTTTAAAGGAGTTTAATGGCCGCCATTGAATAATATCACTATGGGTTCATTGCCATTTAAACTTTTATTACTTGGTTGTGTCGTGTATTAGTAGACAGTATGTTCTCTCAAGCTGCAGCTTCCTTTTTCATGAATGTGCTTTCGGTAGAATTCTTTCAGCTAGACATGTATACGTCTTTCATACTAAAACAATTCTAAAGTGTGTAGAGTTGTATAGTGGCGCTGTATTCCTTGTGTTAATACATTCCAAACTGTACATCGCAAAACTAAGATATACTCGTTTATTTGGAGTCGGAGCCTTTTTCGAATAAAATATATTTAACTGTGGAATTACATTTAAAAGACTGCAACATGAATAGGATTTTGAAGAAATCACAAAGTCAGCCTGGAAAAAATCAGTACACTCATGGAACATACATGGTCATGATCACAGGAACAGGAGAAGAGGAACTTGTGTGTAAGTTTGCTCGTCTTTTTGTGAAATTAAATGATTTATACTATCTTCTCTTAGCATACTATACTCCCTTGAATACTTTACTGTGGTGGTGGATTAGTGCACCATTCTCCCATGAGTGTATTTGTTTGAAGATTTAAATATGCATTTAAAAAATGACATTCACGCATTTGGTATGTCGGAATTAGAGGTTTCAAGTACGTGAAAATAATCCGTTTATATTGTAGTTTGTTTGCTTGCCTCAAAAGCACCTCACTATTAATTTCCTACTCTTGTAAATTCTAAGCTGAGGCACCTATAAACAATATACTTAATGCCCATTGGCACCACTTGATTTCTTAGGACCTGTGAAGAATTTGGCATTTAAGGACCCAATCAAATCATTTTGCAGGTTTTTTGCTCAGGGTCCCCAAATTATTAGGGTTTACCCATCCTCAGACCCCTAGCTTATTTAAATAGGGGCAGGGTGCTAGACTTGTTGAGGGGCACATTAATGCGAGTCCAGGGGCCCCTTTACAAATAGGAAAACTGCTTACTATGCTATCATCATGTGTTCTGTATTCATTTATGAGGTTAATTAAGATTAATAAGTTTATAAAATAAAACAAAATCTATAAGTAAAAATATATATATAAATTATTTTTCTCATGAGGGGCAGGGCAGATTCAGGGAGTAGGATAGACCCCCATGGGGTAGGATAGACCCCCATGGGGTAGGGTGGGCCCACAGAGGGGCAAGGCAGGCCGCCCCTGTAAAACAGCAAAGCTAGGGGTCTGGCCCTGTTTTTGCACTCCTGTTTTAATAATTTTCTGCAATGGATTACAGTACACTGTTTACTCACAAAAAATCATCCTTTATCCCACCCCTCTTTATCCCACTCCTCTAATCCATTTATTGTCCTGGAATACATTAAAATGTTGGGCATGTGTGAAAAACTTTGCCTGCAACAAAAGTTAAAGCACACATTGATGTCATTACTTTAGTGATGTATGTGTTAAAAATACCTTTTAGTGCCAGGAAGAATGTTTTAATGCTAGGTTTTCTGTGATTTTGTTTGTCCCTTTGTGTTGAAGAAGATTTGAGCAAGCAGAACAAAGGACACCAAGAAAGAGAATCGGAATAATTCCCTTTGACCACCTTGAGACTGGTTCAGCCATGCTGATCATGCTGGAGCATACCTACATGTTTCTTCATAAAAAGCCTATTTGTGTTGCAACTTACAATGAGTTGCAACATTGTGATATTGAGCCAAGATACTAAGCTAAATTTGTTCAGCAGGAGTTGTTATTATTCATTTAAGCCCAGAGATATTAAATGGCAAATAAAATTATAATAGCTTGTGAAAGACAGTAAAACGACCTTACGAGCATGAAAAGCAAACAATAATAACTTCATCAGACATAATATTTGAACAAAATCTTCATACAAAAATGGTCAAACATTTGCAAAATAAATCAAAATATTATATTGATATATTAAAGGCTATGTAAAGTTTTGTTGGCCTCAAAAAATTATGGGCCCATACCCATATTTTATTAGTCACTGTAAAGGCCGTTACACAACGAACACGGCACGGCGAGTGATTTTTTAAACAAATTTGAATAAGATAAATGAAAAGAAACATTTTGACCTCTTGTTTTTAGAGAAGGATCGTCATGGTATGGCTATTTAGATGATTATTGAAAATTGATTGAAAGTGCCTTTCTACACTCATTACACCCACTCACAGAAGTGAATTTCTCCACAGTTTGAACAAAAAAGCTTTTCTAACAAATTTTCCAGTATTATCAAAAAGCCTCAATTGTAAACTTCATCGTGTGTAGGCAAAAAGTCAAAGCATCTTATAATATTTGTTTCCTGTATGATTATCTAAAAAATTGCTCGTCGCGTTGTGTCCGGTGTGTTTCCGCCTTCAAAGCAAAATTTGTGTCGCGACTGAAAATTGCGCCCGCTAAAGCAAATTTCTCCACAGTTTGAACAAAAAACATTTCTAACAAATTTACCAGTATTATCAGAAAGCCTTAATTGTAAACTTCATCGTGTGTGAGCAAAAAGTCAAGGCATCTTATAATATTAGTTTCCTGTATGATTATCTAAAAAATCGTTCGCCGCGTCGCATTCAGTGTATAAGTGCCTTAATGATTAATAATGCACTTTTTGATAACTTTTTGTTAACTCAAGATTTCAAGGGACAGCTGTTTTGTGAAGTTTGCATTTTATAATGGGGCCTCTTTCCACAGCTAAATTTTATCATGTATAAACAAGTCCAGATATATTATTATGTTGTTCGGTGTTAAGGCCCAAGATTTGGTAGACGAGAGTGTGCATATTCAGAGTCCACATCAGTCTAGACGGAGTTGCACTGTAAAGAAACAACTTCCTGTCTAGCATAATTCTATCTCTATATTCAATCATTTCAAGGGTGGGAGTTCCAGTCCATAACTCCATGGTGCATTTACAAAGTGACAGTATGCTTCAGATTACATCAAAATGTTTAAAATTGTCTGCAGATGACACTTTTCTTTGAATGTTGTCTTCGAAGTCAGATATAGACCATACCAGGGTTGTGAAAATTATCACAAAAAATCACTCATCAATCATTTATACAACTTGGTAAGAAAGCTTAATTAGGTGTGCCGAGTATCATAGTAGGGGTTGGTGGAAGTCAAATCATAAAATGGCCCCAAATGTATGTAGACATATTTTCTGTGGGGGGAGGGGGGTGGCTGAGAGTTTTTTAAGTTTTGATTTTTCATTATTTTGATTTTCAGGGACTTTTCTGAAATTTCTTTCATTATTGGGTAATTTTCTTCAATTTTCAGGATATTTTCTTCGATTTTCATATTTTCTTTGATTTTAGGGAGATTTTCTTCAGATTTTAGGAAAATTTTTTCAATTTTTTTCATTCCGGCAGTTATCTTTGATTTTTAGGCAATTTTCATCGATTTGCTGGTAATTTTCTTCATTTTTTGGCAATTTTCAGATGTCTTCATTTTCTTTCATTTTTTGGCAATTTTGTTTGATTTTAAGCAAATTTTCTTCAATTTTTGGCAAATTATCTTTAATTTATTTCATTTCAAGAGAAACAATATTCAAAATTGTAATGGTAGACCATGATTCTAAACATTAAAAAAAAGAGTATTTTATAGAGTTATCAGATCATGAGACCAAGGTTTTCAGTAAAAGTCATATTAAGTCAATAAAACATTTACAAAAAGTAAATACAGACTCAGCAGGCCCATAGCCAGGAATTTAAAAGGGTGTTTATTTTTTGTATAAAAGGGCAAAAAAATCTTGGTTGTCGATGTAATGTCTGTCCGTACGTCGTACCTGTGTTCTCGTCCTGGTCGTATTAAGCGTTTGGTGATAGCATTTGTACTATCATAACCGATTACGCAGGCGACGACCTCGTCATTGTAATTGTGTGTTCAACTCTCTCTCTCTCTGAAATTCTGGGTTCCTTTTTTTTTTTTTTTTACATTTCAAAAGGGTACTTTCTCACCAAAAGGGGGTTCGTTCGCTCGGACAAATCCTGTTGGCTACGGGCCTGCTCACCCTAAGGCCCACAAAAACTTAATTCGCCTTTGATAATGGGAAGGTGATGGCTGCAATGAACAGATGGATATTGGATGAATAGCAATCAGCAGAGATAGAAAGGGTATATTACATTGTTCAAAGTGTAAAACTGGTTAGGTGTGTGAAAACATATATATGGCTGTAGTGTTATCAATTATTTTCGTGAAAATTTTGGACCTTTTGGTGCCATTGGTATTTTATAAAATTTCTACTTGCCACTGTTATTTTTTTGCTCACCCATAGCGAGCAGGCGAGTTGTTTTCTGTACTAACTCTGTGCCAAATTTGCCAATCAAAAGTTGTATCCAAAAAAAAAAAATTGTATTGGGATGTTTTGTAATTGCCAACATCATTTATCCTTCTGAAAATGTAAATAAAGAATTTTGATAAAACAAAAACATGGCGCACAGGTGCAGGACATGAAATGAGTCATTGTTGTTATGCATTGAATGCCTAGTAAAGTGCATTGTTATGTGTCGACTCCACCCAGTCTGTCCTGTTTTGTAAGCTGTTGAAATTGATATAAGGAAAAGGTTTTTTTTTTTTGCATGACGTTGAATGCCTAGTAAAGTGCATTATTATGTGTTGACTCCACCCAGTCTGTCCTGTTTTGTAAACTGTTGAAATTGATATTTAAAAAAAGTGTTTTTTTTGTTTTTTTTGCATGATGTTTGCTCAATTTGCTGACAGAAAATGGTGCTGTATGACAGATTTTCCACCAGACAAATATTTGATATGTAATAGATTAAGAATAATCTTTCATGTCATTGTTAACAACAACGTTAAACATTTATTTGAACAAGCTACAGGTCTGGTTATTCATATATGATATTGTCAGAACATACTCTTATCAGCTAGAAAAGGAAAGACAATTCTTAGTCAAGAGTCTAGAAGAACCTGAACTTCCTACTTTTTTTATTTTCATTGTTTATGACATTACACCAAACTATGGTCCACTTTGCATTGCCCATAGTCACTGCCATGACTATGGGTGGAGTGGGAGTGTCATTACTACCATTCATATCTTTGTAATGATTATTAATATTCAGCGTGAAGTTCATTTAGTTCAAACATAACTTTTTTTTTTTTGTTACTCATATTGGACAAATACCTATTCTGTAATTAGTGTATTTAATGATGGTTTGTATTCTGTTGCTGAAGGATATACAAAAAGCACCTTATTCCTGAGTGTGCAGTCTGCTTTTGAGACTTGAAGTTTTATTCTGTACCAGCCCTCAGAAAGGCATTTATATTTATTGGCTACATTGCAAAATTTTGACCCTTTCTTAACCTTCTACGACTCATTGGTTTTCAACAGATTTTCCTTCAGCAGTACAGAAAATCCATTATGTAGAGCTATTTGTTGTGGTTCCCATTAAAACTAGCCAACAATTGGCACTAAAACAGCCTTTAAATGATAAATATAGCATATTTACATCACAAATTTGCATAACAAATTGGGATATTAAAACCAAAAATTTAAAAAGCTATTTCCAAGATTTTTGATGCACTTTAAAACAATTTAGAATTTGTTCCTTTGCCTGTCCAAAGATCTTTAAAAACATGACATTCATTATACACAATATTACTCCATTAATTGGTAGCAACATTTTTTGGGAAATATATTTTTTTAAATTTATTTCATATTTAACCCATTGCTTGCTTAAGAGATACAAGTCAGTGGTTCCAAGAAAGTAACTTTCTAATAAAATCAAGGACCTGTCATGAAAAGTATTATAAATACAGCCAAGTGGTAACTCCACCCACTCACTGCCTTTTATTCTTCACACTTTTACCCTCCCAAGAGTCTTTCAGTATCTGGTTTGTGTATGTACAGTTATGCAGTCTGAGTCAACTTACAAACAGTGACTCATAGAAGGGGGAATACCAGTAGCATTACTAGTATACAAACAACACTGGATTAAAAGGTGAGGAATGGCCACAGCCTCCGATTTTGTGAAAGTATTAACAGTGGGCATGGGAAAACTCTGATTTGGTTTCTCTAATTAATCAATGGTGACTCACTGTTTATAAAAATACAAAATATTAATCTGAGCAGTCCCAATACTATTGTTGATAGACCTGTTTCACTTTGCTAATTATTGTATCACACGGTGAATCACTGGTTGTTTAATATGTCAGATTTATAGGGTATAGGATTATGGTATACATGTGCTCTCTAAGAGGGCAATAAGAAAAGCTGGATATGAAAATTGTTGTGACCCCATACACTAGTTATGAGTCACTAGTTCATTGTATGAATTTCTATGCGTAACCTTCAATCAGTGGGTAATTAATATTATATCATTCTGCGGAAGAAAATGTGACAAATCCAACTATGGCTTTTTTGTGGTTGAAGGAGCTGGTGGCTGAAGAGTTAGTTTAGGTGTATTTATTGTTCTTGAATCTTCAGAATATTTGAGAATGGTTTTTGTGCATGTGTTCCCCTTTGATACAAATGTTCATATTAATCATAGTTACTTCTCATGAATACTAAAATCATTTTTTAAAGATATAAATATACAAAATTAGGCCCACAGGTTGTTATTTCTACATTCCCATGACTTGCAAAAAAAGACCCACTATTTTTCGAATGAAAGCTACTTTAATTTCTTGAAATCCTAAAAAGACAATTAATCTTTGAAATTTTGGAGAGAATTTTCAGTAAATTTATAGATTTTGGGTTAAGTCTTCCATCTCATACTTCACAAATTTTGCTCTATTGAAGAAAACAGATTTTAAGTTTTAACCGACTATTTTCAAAATTAGAAGATTGCGTAAATGTTGGGTAAAACAGCCTGTGAAATTCTCGGAAATGGCTGTTTTGTACAAGTTATGGCTGATTATAGTTTGAGAAATTTTCAATAGAAGCTAAACTTGTGATATATAGCTTTAAAGGGGACGTGTGTGTGAAGGAACATTAAAGGGGCACTATACTGAAATGCGAGGATGCTCTTTTTTGTGAATTTCACAGATATATTATGCACAACAGATCGATAAACTTCATGCCTTTGTAGCCCACAGACAACGTGAGGGCACTTGATTATTCATATTTACCAGAAAATTTGAGCATTTGATGTTTGGGGGGACCCCTTGAAAATACACCCTCACTTTTCCATCTAATGCTCCCTTAACTACAATGCTTTTACAATCTATTGAAAACCATGAAAGAACAAACAATAATCAAATTAGTTGCAAATTGACCATTTAATAGGTTTTGAAGCATCAGGCATCAACATGGACATTTATATAGATTGTATTTTTGAGACATTTCTTCTGGACAATGAAAGGAATTTGCAGTGTTTGATCATGACAAACGTCTCCAGACATTTACATGTATTTGTGGACTGTTAAGGCGAAGAAGATCGAGTTTTACGAGTATGAGTTGCAATAGCAGTAAACTCATATCACTGTATAAGTGAGTCACTAAAGAAATATATTAAGAATGCAAGCGATACCAGTGAAGTTCCTGCGGTGGTAGAAGTTAAAGGGGTTTGAACACCTGGACTCGGAAGATTCGTTTAGTGGTTGAGTATGTTCATTTCATATGAAAGAGGATAATTAAAAGAAAGTAATATGAAGAGAATGTTCAAAAATTTTACTTTATGAAGGAGATAAGATATTAAGTTTAAAGAATTAAATGGCTGAAATCAGACTAGTATTAATCTAAATGACAACTCTCTGATTGATATGAGTCATACTAAAACAGTGTACGGAATTACTGTTAAAGAGGAAATCTCGTCTCAAGACCTTTGCTTGACCCATCACCAATTGAACACAAATGTCACTTCCTTGGCAGTAATTGATTGGCTTGTTGGTCATTGTGTAAATATTTCAACCAATCAGAAACCTCAAATTTTTACACGGGATATCTGGTCTTTATTTTAATCCTTCTTGACCCACACGGTCGTGGCACGACCGATTGGACATGCACTTTTTACTTCGTCAAATAGGCCCACAGTAGTGATTCTGGTATCATTTGAAAGAGCTCAAATAGTTCTTTTAGAAAATGTAACTTGTTGATCGGGGTTAATTTTTTGAAAAAACATTGATGGCGTAAAATAAAGAAAATAAAAAATGCACAAAATTGAACGAAAAACATTTGTTTTTTTCCCTTCAAAGACATTACTTGCCATACTTCCAGACCTTCCTTTTGCCTGAAAACCTGTGCGGAACATAGAAAGACATCAATGCATCCAATTCCGGTAAAATTTTTACTGCCTCTTATCATCAATATCTTTTTTTGGCAAAAGTTGTGAAAAATACCATGATTTTAAGCCGTTTTGAGACCAAATGTGGCAAAAATTGTAGTTTCTGATCACGACACACTCCCCTATGCGAAATATACCATTAGAAAGGCCATTTCACCTATTTTTAATTTAAAATGTTTTTAATTGAAAACCTTTTCAATTGAAAACACAAAGAGCAACTACCCCCTATTTGCTCATAACACAATATAAGTACTAAAAGAAATCCACACACTAAGATACACCCAATTTAGTGCAGTGGGTTAGTGTTTGGTATGTTCACGTGAATGGCTCAGGTTCAAACACCGTATCAAATAGGTGCCTTTGTTTTTTGATGAGTAATTACAGTGGTAATTATTTATTCTTTATTTTCATTGTTTTTGCATGTTTTGTTTTGAGAAAACAATTTTATACGTATCATTGGGAAGGAAATTTCACAAACACAACTACATAAAAAAAAATCTTCCATATTCATTATTTACAAGAATAATACAAGTTAAAAAAATTGAGCAATTTTGACCTAAATTTGCCTCAATTTGCAAATAAAAATATTTATGTCAATATTTTCTTTCATTTGACTTTTTTTCATTGAGTTTGTTTTCTTAGCATTCATATAAACCAAACTTGTAGTGATAAAACACAAAAAAGAAACTTGTGAAAATTAATTATAAAAAAAAAAAACCCCACTGAATTCATGTTTTGACCCCTGGGACTAGGAGTTAACTAATTGAAGAAAATTTTGAAGAACAAAATATTATTTTAATGTATACGTGATGCAATCATCAATTAAAAAAAATCAAAAATCAAGTATTGGCGTTTTATTTGAGAAATTCTTTAAAATAGAATAATGTTCTCCCAAGTTCTGTGTATGATTACTCTGCAACAACAACCTCTTCCACCACATTTAAGTTCCCCCTTTCCCCGTTTCTACACCTAACTTTACTTTGTACTTACCTTCTTTTTTTTTCTCTTTCTGTTTTTCCCTTTTCTCCCTTACAAACCTTCCTTTCTCACTATCCTAAATCTTACACCATAATTTATGAACACCCTCTTGGCACTTTTGACTCAGACTGTCGCAAACATCAACAAACCAAACCAAACCAATGATATCATCGGTATCTAGGTTATAATGAATCATACAATTTGTAGTATTGTAACTTAAAAATAAACTGTAATGGATCTACATGTGTCTTAGCTATTCAAGTGCATGCGTATGTAATATAATAAGCACATGTTATTTGATCAGTCCTATAACTGCATGTTTAGAAAAAGGCAAATTGTTAAAAACATAGTTTCTTCTTCCTATGATTAATTAAGTGTTGTTAAAAAAGTGACATCATCTTCAATTTGAGGCAAAATAGATGCACAGTACTTGATGTAGAATATTACATGTGAAATATGGACAGGATATATGTACATGGGCAGTATTTGTCCACCAAAATGGGGCGGGTCTAAGGCACAAAATAAAAGTTGCTTTGAAAAAATATATATATTAAGACACTAAAATACAAATAATCACCATATAAAACATAAAGATGTAAAGAAAAGGCATTTAGGGGGAACTCCCCCTTGCACCCCAATTCATGCCTACCGTATTTTCTTTAATAAACGCCCCCGGGGTGTTACATTTGGAAAACAGGGGGCGTTTATTAGAGGGTGAAGTATGAAGAAAAAAATGTAACTTACAAAAGAACGGCAATTCCTTATAGGCCTATGGTATTAGTTTTTCCAAGCGATTTTTGTGTTTTTAGCATTATTGTGCATGGATTATTAATGGAATATACTCTTTGCATATTTTCTGCTTTGTTATATTCGACTAACAGCCTTTTCAAGTCACATTCGGTAAGTTAAACGTACGTTGTTACATCCTGAAAGTATGAAAAATGACGGGGTGGCGTTTATTAGAGGGGGGGGCGTTTATTAGAGAAAATACGGTATGTGCAAAATATTTTGTTAACAATTTCTACAATGGAGCTATGTGTACTAGACTCATGTAACTAGTCATTAAAGGATTTTACACTTGTGGTTGACTTGCTTAGCTCAAAATGTGTAGGCCTATTTAAAGGAATATTCCCTAGGTGTTTTGTAAAATTCTGTTTGAAAGAGCATACTTTTAGAGCCAATTTGGTACAAAAATCGGGTTGATATCATATTCCGTTCAGGAGATCTGGATTTTTAAAGATTTCACCATTGCATTTTAAAGTTTTTGTACAGTATGATGAATTCGTGTTTAATGATGTCATAGAGACAATTCCATTGCAAATGTTTATGTATTTCTTTGAACGTTAATTGGTTGTTGTAATGATTTTTGTACTAAATTGTTTCTAACATTTTTTTCTTTCTTATGAAAGGCTACAAAAAACATGTGAATATTTCTTTAATTCATTCATATGAATATATGAAAAAGCCCTCAATGTCTTATTTAGTAGAACAGTTTAAATCTCACAGAAGAAATATTGAAAGTTATTCTTATCAAATATGGGAAAAGTTATTTTATTACTGCACAATACAGCACAATTGCTAGTACACCTGTAGTTTATCCAGTAACTACAAGTAATATTTCTGCTATTTATGGAATTTGTATATGAAAATCAAGATGTGTATATTAACAGTGTATCAGAGGTTGCTTCTTCATGTAAGATAACTTTTACTTTTTGAAAAAACTTCTGTGTAGAGGGTCAGTGGTTAAAGAGTTATGCTCGTATGCAAAAGGTACCGGGTTCGATTCCTGCTGTGAGCTCTGCATAGTGTCCTCCTTGAGCAAGATACTGTACTCGCTCCAGTCCACTCAGCTGTAAAAAATGAGTGGGGATTTCAATGTGCTCCCATCTGCTTACGCTGGGCATAAGCAATGGCCCAGTGGGCTAATAGCTTGGACGGATTCGACTTTAACTATGTGAAGTAAAAACGAAATGGTTTGATTTGAGCATGGATTAGATGAGCAACAATAACATATAGATGCAATTGAATTACTGACTTAAACATCAATGATGTCTTACTCTACTGAAACCTAGAAGATTTTAAAATGTCCGTGACTTGAATTGTCCTGAAGGCTAAGAAATGGAGAAAGGGAGTGATGAGAAATTGATCCATGTTGATGAGGCTGTCCTCATGTGTCACAGCTTTGGGAGTTTATTAAATAAAGCCTTATTGATTGTAACTGTAAAATCAAAGGAGGATCACGATCATCCTTCATATCAACATATAACAAAGAGTAGTAACATTGACCTTCAACAGGGATTACCTCCCTTGCCTGGACAATGTTGCCTTGTTTAGCAATCTTTTTTACCTCCCCGTTTCTGTTAGATTTGAGTTACTACCTCGCCAGACAAGGAGCATGCCTATTAATAGGACCACTTATAACATGCAAGAATTTTGAAGTCATGCAACCATATTGTTCAGATGTTGCGATAGGATGTCATAGTTTCTAATTCATAGACTTGATATATTAAAATTCATTGTGTTGAAAAACATTTGCATTTTCAAAATGGTTGCTTCGCTGCAAAAAGCCTAGCTCTATTGTCTATTATTTCTAATATTTCGAAAACGGTGTGGTGAACATAAAGTTTTAGCCATGACAGTAATGAAGGTATTTTCTTGACTTTTAAGTTTCCCCAAGCAAGGATATTTTTCCCAGATGTATCTCAAATTGGAAATTTGTAACATTGCTTAAGGTTTTAACGTTAGGATAGCAAAGGATCGTGGGAAATATCACAAAATGGCGGCCTCCATATAGCAAAATGTTCCCATTTATAGGAACATTTATGTACTCAATAATAGGCATGCTGTTGGACTACCAGATGTCAATATTATTAAACCTGAGACGAGACGTGCCACAAAACAGAACTAATCTGAACTCTTTTATCATCACTTATAATTATTTTGTGGTTGTGCTGCATTTGTGACTTAATGTTTCTGAAACGTTTGTATGAATGTTGCTTCCACAAAGACCAGAAATCATTATCTGCTAAATCAAGTTTTTTTGGAGAAATTTCTTAGAATTAACTGTGTAGTAGGTCATTGACCTCATAGGTGTAGTAACCGGAGGTGGGCACAGAGGGCACGCGCCCCCCAATGTTGTAGTGACCTACATGTACATGGTGCCCCTTCAACTAAGTCATTTTTTTACCATTGAACTAGTGTTGTAGCAGATCTTTGTGCCCCACATGTTTGTACCTGTATGATTGACCTCATCGTATTTTGTCATGGAATCAATACTTCTAGCAATCCTAGAAAGTAATAGTGTACAGCTTCTTTTCCAGGAAGTAATTAAAGGCCTGGCATACACTAGTTATGGTACTGATACCAGCTTTAGAGTAAAATTATGAGACATGACATCTCTAGTTAGTTTTGATACCCTGGGATAGGAAACAGACTGTACCAGGGTAATGTCAATGTCATTGCCTTCGCAAGAAAGTCATGTGGTGGTTTACAAATAATATGGTGTCATTGTAAAAAAAGTTGTGCGTGAATTGCAAGAGATGTTAAGGTGAATTATGCTGTTTCTGCAAATTCTGCATTATTGAAGCTTGTGAACAATGTGATATGCAGACATATACATGAATTCTTTAAAAGTTAATATATTACTTGTAAATATTTCATTCCCAATTTTAGAATTTGTTTGTATTATTCAGTTGTTTTTTTGACATACAGTGCAATTATTTTCCATCTTGTATTGAATGAAATTTAAAAGTTCACTAGTCTTTCCCATCAGGGCAGGTCCGCACCTATCTCAAATTTTGAGCAAAGGAAGCCAAGTGTAAATGGTATATTTTTGCTTATTTTAGATAGGGCTTACAGTGGCTTATTTTAGGTTGGATTATTGTAGAGAAAACAATTTCATATCACTTAATTTTGTGGGGTTAATTTGCCCCTGCCCCTGTTAATTACAACCCTACATTTGGGTAACACTTTATGGTGTCGCTAAGCTAGAGTAAATACTTGGGAGTCCGGTAGAGCATGAGGCCTCACAACAAATTGCTCCCCTTCCCATCCCCCATTAATGGCCCATCCCCCATTAATGGCCCATCCCCCACTAATGGCCCACCCCCCACTAATGGCCCATCCCCCATTAATGGCCTATCCCCCATTAATGGCCCATCCCCCATTAAAGGCCCATCCCCCATAAATGGCCCATCCCCCATTAATGGCCCATCCCCCATTAATGGCCCATCCCCTATTAATGGCCCATCTCCCATTAATGGCCCATCTCCCATTAATGGCCCATCCCCCATTAATGGCCCATCCCCCATTAATGGCCCATGGCCCATCCCCCATTAGTGGCCCAGCTGCTTGTAAGTGATATAAATAACTTTATAGACAGCGAGATGGTGGGTTTAACCAGATCTTCAAGAAAGAACAGGAAGTATCCTCTATTGGACTTGCATTTCAGAGCTGGTACTTAAGCTCCCGCCGATTGAACTTTTTAAGTTAGCTGCAGTCAATGACCTAACAACTATAACTTCTCCAAGCATGCTTCAAAGAGGTACTTGAATATCTCCAAGCTCTAAGTAATAGCAAAAAATATTAACGCTGATGATTGAACTTTTTAAGTTAGCTGCAGTCAATGACCTAACAACTATTAACTTCTCCAAGCAAGCTTCAAGGAGGGATTTGAATATCTCCATGCTCCACGTAATAAATAGTAAAAGATATTCATGAAATTCCTGCATCATTTCTTGGAATTCTGATGTGTCATCCTGAAGTCCATTAAAGATGGACTCTTGGAAGATAACAAATACCATAAATTCCTTGAGTAAATTTACAGAGGAGAAGATGGGGTAAAGAACCTAAGTGATTCACTTGAATTTTTGTTGTAATTTTGCTTTTATGAGTTGTGTTTTGTGTTGAATATGTAGCCATGATTGATTATCAGTAAAATATTTTGCATTTTGTTATCTCAAAAAATACTACAAGATAATCATGTACAGGATGAACTTTGGGTGTGAGAAATACTGTACTCGACGTTATAAGTGCCCAGGGCATTTATGAAATTAGAATTGTGCCACTTTGTACTGCCTTATTTTCATACTAATAAGCGCTGATTGGCAATGCTATCCAAAAGCTAATTCTGACCTTAAAGGGGGGTCAAGGTCATGATGGGGTGTGTATCTCTAGTTATTATACACATCCCTCAGTGTGGTTTACATTGGGATTGCCATACGAGGATTGTTATCAATTGTATACAATTCCTGGGTTTTTTTAATTCACATGTTGTAGAAAATTGATGATTAAAAATTAACTTACTTTTTGGATATTCTTATACCAATTAGTCTAAATATCACACTTTTCCAAAAAGCTTTTCTTAAATCTGTACATGTTTAGCACCACGACGGAATACAGTTCTCCGATTCAATGTTTTGGTTGCCATCTTTCTTAGTCACCGCATGTTTGTGATCAATTATTCAAACGTCCGCATATAAGTTTTAGGATGTTCCACTAAACTACAGGTTGTTTTTTTGCTGACAACATGTTTTTGGTTCATATGATTCTATGAATAGATTTAGTATAAGACTGTGTGCGAAAACAAATAAGTAAAACACCAAGAAATGTTTAGATTATACAATTGTACTCTATAAGTATTACCTTAATTTTTTCCTCAAATAATCTAAAACATATTACCCTTGTTAAAGTGTTATAGCCCTGATAGTAGTGTTTTGAACTTCGACCATACTTTGGAGAGCTCGTCAGACAATTTTTACGGAATGAAAATTAGCCCAGTAAATATTTTGATAAAAGTAACTTAAAATCACAATAAAAACAGTTTTTGAAGACATGGATGCATCTTCAAACATCATGAACAAGCATTGTGGATGGAAAAAAAAGAAGGTAAAATGGTTTCATTTTCACAAAGATCCTAAAACTGAGATTTTCCTATGTATTAACACAAGGCATAAAACAGTACAGCAGGGTATAGGTTTTTGTTGTACCCTCGGACAGCCAGCCATCACTAACGGCAACCATACTAACACAGCTGGCATCAGTCCGATAGTACCATGGAGCTATTAACTGAGAGCTCCATGATAGTACTAAGGGGAGTATTATGTATCCCTCTTCTGCGCATGTCACATGGGTGCATGAGGGTTAATCCCTGGATAGCTACATTTTGTTCATGCCTCGGAACCCTGTTCAGTCAGTGAAATAAGAAACTGGGAAGGGTCATGGGTGTGTGGAAGAGGGGCACTGTGGAGAACATGAAGCAGCAGAGCTTGGAGTCTGCTATAGGGGGCACTGTGGAGAACATGAAGCAGCAAAGTTTGGAGTCTGCTATAGGGATGGGGGGGCACTATGGAGAATATTTGGAGTCTGCTATAGGGGCACTGTGGAGAACTTGAGGGAGTCTGCTGTAGGGATGGGGGCACTGTGGAGAACATGAAACAGCAGAGCTTGAAGTCTGCTATAGAGGAAATCATTACCATTACTACTTCCTTCTTCAACATTAGTTTTGGCTGTACTAAACATTGGTATGATGTGTCTTTCTCTAGCTCATAAACCTTGGCTGTGGACCAATACACTTGTGATAATTGCACTCCTGTGCAGTGCAGACATTTGTTGTGCAAAATGGGTTTCTTGTTATTCCTATTGTATATACCACTGTGGGATTTATGAGTAAAGAGATTTGGTATTTTCTGGTGCAGCTGTTTTCTCTGTGGTTTAATCACTGTGTGATCCGTTGTATTGCAACCAATGTGAATTAGTGTTCACTATTGATATACAGATAACAAGCTGTTCTTTGTGTTCATGAATATCACAGATATACCCTCAAAATTACAACTGGGAAAAGTTTTTACACTTGATTGGGTTTATTCAGATGAGTGGTTTAAGGTCATTAACCCTTAGTATTCTCAGTATGCTAAAAACACAAACAGGGTTTATATCACTTTCACTTTTAAGGGTTATTTGCTGTAATACAGTTCAACAGTTCAGTGACTATCATTGTGTGTGGAGGACAGTGGTTAAAGGAATATTTTCATTTTTTTGGTAACCTTTCATAACAAAGAGAACAATTTTGGAAACAATTTAGTACAAAAATCATATTGAAATGTTATTTTACCAGGAGATATTCAAATTTTAAGGTTCACAAAAAATAGCAATAAGCGAATAGAAAAAGGCTGAGTATGACATCACAGCCTGAGGAGGGGAGGGGGACACCATTATAAAGTGGTAGATATGTGCCACCCAGAATTTCACAATTAGACTGCAGTATGAGAGATTGTTTTTGGTAACTGCAGTATGACAGTTTATGATTTTAACACCTGCACTTGGTGATTTTTGATACCTGCAGTACGAAAATATGCAATTTGTATGAGGCCAGCAGTATGAGAGATTGGATTTTTGAACCTGCACTACGAAAATTCTGAAGAATAAAAAGGCAACTGCTTGCGTGGCACATGTATATATACCTCACATATGGAAGTTCCCCCACCCTCACCCCATTCCACCCTCCCCCCCCTCAACCTCCCCAACCCCTCCCCAACCCCCTCCCCACCCCTACCCACCCCACCCACACCCTGGCATCACAGCAACACATTCTCCCACAAAGTTGATGTATTTCATCCAAATTTATCACCCTTTTTTTTTATATAGTAAAACTTGCTAGAAAATGAATTAATGAAAGTTAGGTATTTATATACATTGCCAAATATACCCTACTTTAATAACTTTTATAAAATTGTTTCTAATCATACAGAAACAACCAATTAATGTTCAAAGAAATACATAAACATTTGCAATGGAATCGTCTCTATGACATCAACAAACTCAAATTCATCATAGAGTCACTGTCCAAAAACTTTAAAATGCAATAGTAAAATCTTTAAAAATCCGGATCTCTTGAACGGAACATGATATCAATCTGATTTTTGTATTAATGTGGCTCTTAAAGTATGTTCTTTCAAATGAAATTTTACAAAAAACCATGGGAATATTCCTTTAAGGTCATTAACCCCTTAGTATACTCAGTATGACAAAAACACAAAGAGGGTTTATATCACTTTTGACTTTTGAAGAGTTATTTACTGTAAAACAGTTCAACAGTTCAGTGACTATCATTGTGTGTGAGGAGGACAGTTGTTAACCCTAGCATTTATTGTGAACTGTATGTGTGCAATCTGGTTTCACTGAAATCCATGGACACAGAGTTTTTTTATTCTAATGATTTTTAAAAGTGTCACTTTTGTCATGAAGTATACCTTGCTTCATTTGTAGCTTACAAATAACTATTAATACTTAGTTGTGTAATACATGAGGCCTGTCAAACTGTATGTAGTTCAACCATTGACTCCATCCACCTGGTGATACATTCCAAATTTATATGGTAGTAAAGTAGTTAAACTGTAAAGGTGGGTGTGGGTGACACATTTAATGATGCATTTAAAATTTGTTTGATTGTCACTAAAAATGTGTTTTTGAACCTGTGTGGTCATGCTGGCTTGTGTGTGTGTATGTATGCGTGTGTGTATGTGACTGCCAACTCGTAAACACAATATCTCAAGAACGATACAGTTTATTCATGTCATATGTTGTACACAGATAGCTCATGGTCCGTAGATGTGCCCTATTGATTTTAGTGGTGATGTCTTGCATATTAAATAGTAGGCGGGGCTTAATGTAAAAATCTTCACACATGTCTGTTTTGCATCATACTTGCTATGATAATGTTGTCAATTATTGTGCACATGCTAGTGTTGTCAATAGGTATGTCTATTTTATTGATCTGCATCATGCATAGTTGTCACGGCTAATGAATATCCTGGAACAAATACTTCATGATATACAATGACATGACAATTAATACAAAACTTGCAAATCAATCAGCATATGAAAAAAAGCTTCGGAACTATAAAACCTTTTGGTTCTAGTTTTTTAATACATTTTGAAAACTGTTGAATTTTAAGTCTCCGTTATTATTATTATTATTGGTGTTTTGTTTTGTTGTTGTTGTTTTGTTGTTGTTGTTTTGTTGTTGTTGTTTTGTTGTTGTTGTTGTTTTGTTGTTGTTGTTGTTTTGTTGTTGTTTTGTTGTTTTGTTGTTGTTATTGTGTTGTTGCTGTTGTGTTGTTGCTGTTGTGTTGTTGCTGTTGTGTTGTTGCGGTTGCGTTGTTATTATAATTATTATTATTGTTGTTGTTGTTTTGTTATTATTATTATTGTTATTGTTTTGTTATTATTATTGTTGTTGTTTTGTTGTTATTGTTATTATTATTATTATTTTTCTATTAATATTACTATTATTATTGCACTTATTTTTAGAGCGCCTCTCCTGTGGATCAAGGCGCTTTACAATGAAATTGATGATACGTAGAAAAAAGTCTTAATATACAATATCAATTTTTTTTAAAGAATTGCAGGACAATATACAAGCATAAAAGAATTGGTAAAAATCTAAAAACAAGATCATGAAACATGAAAATAAATATTATAGACAGCCTTAAATTTAGTCAGTAGGAAAAAAAAGAGTCTTAAAGGGCCTTCTTAAAAGTATAAACAGTTGGAGCTGAGCCTGGTGGATTGCAATAGGTAGATTATTCCACAAACGTGGACCCAGTACAGGAAAGGCGCAGTACCAACTGACGCAATTAGTTAACTGATGTTATTCCTGTTTAGATTTTTTTAAATATTTTCTTAGATGTAAAAAGCTTAGCCTCTCCTATGCTTTTAGAGTCCTCACCAACACCCAGAACCCTGTTTACAACCTCATTAGGTACCCCAATTTCTCCTCCCTCTTTGATAGGACTAAAACCCTATCGCCCCCCTTCAGCTTACGCATTAAATCAGACCTCTTTCAACTTGGCATCAACCCCGCCACTCTCGGCACCTATTCCTGGCCCACTTTTCCGCCTTGGGCCACCCCCCTTCCTTCTGTCCACCTAGACCTCTCCACTTATAACAAAAACTCAAACTCACCCTAATCTCTTCATCAATCTCCACAACCAAATCAAAGACCAACTCTCAAATTACACCTCCATCTATACTGATGGCTCCAAGGAAGGCAACAAGACAGCTGCTGCTGCCATCATCCAAGACATCACCCTCAGTAGCAGACTTCCTGACCACTCATCCATCTTTTCAGCCGAGGCTAAGGCCATTCTCCTCGCCCTCAACTTTATTGAGTACTCTCCTTTTAGTCACTTTGCCATTTTCTCTGACTCAAAGGCTGTTCTTACTTCATTACTCAATCTTAAATGGGATAACCTCACCTGCCACCTCCTCCTCCGAAACTCTTTTCTCCCACCCTCTGCAGGAAAAGTGTTCTTTCTTCTGGATACCCAGCCATGTTGGCATCCCTGGCAATGACAGGGCTGATACAGCCGCTAAGCTTGCCCTTAACCTCCTCCCTTCCCCTTTTCCCAAAACCCTCTCTGACATCAAACCGCTTATCGCTTCTCTTTTCGTGACCGCTGGCAAACCTTATGGAACTTCCAAATTGATAACAAACTCCATGTTATCCAGCCCACAATCCCGATCAAATCCACCATCAACAACCTTTCTCAGATCGACAACGCTCATATTACCCGTCTTAGAATTGGTCACACCCACCTCACTCACTCCCACCTCCTTATTGGTTCCCCCAACCCTCTGTAACAATTGCCACTGCATCCTCACAATCCAACACGTTCTCCTTGCTTGCCCCCTGTACAACCTTCCCAGAGCTTCTCTCGCTCCCCACAACTCAATTGCTGAGTTCTTCCAAAAAAATCCTCCAGATAAAATAGTCTCCTTCCTTCAGCATGCATCCCTCTACAACCATATTTAATTCTCCTCTTCCACCCCCTCTCTACTTTGTTTTTAGTTTTACCCATGCACCTCCTCTCTCGATCACAGCTTTCTGGCTCTTGTTCTTGAATTTCTCTCATTCTTCCCCTGGTCTCTTTCCTTACTACCTCTAAAATGATCTGACCTCTCAGGCACAATTTGACCTTCGTTGTCGTGGTGCCGTTAAGACCTCATCAAACAAACAAACAAACATTGATATTTTTTTTATAAGAAATTGATACTCAATTGTTCTATCAACATTTCAGAAGTATTTCTTCATCAGAGACGTCAGTATTAAATTGAAAAATAAAGTTACCACAAAATCAACAGGTTTTTTGTAATCCTATCTCATGCATACCATGGAATGGACATTTCCAGGGAGTTTTTAAAAAATAAAAAATAGCAACTCCGTGTAATGTCCATATTGGGAGAAGTCTTTTTGTTTAATACCATCAGTCCTGAATGAGTCATTTTGATACCATCAGTCTTGAATGAGTCATTTTAATACCATCAGTCCTCAATGAGTCATTTTTATACCATCAGTCCTGAATGAGTTGTTTGATACCATCAGTCCTGAATGAGTCAATTTGATACCATCAGTTCGAATAAGTCATTTTAATACCATCAGTCCTGAATGAGTCATTTTGATACCAGCAGTCCTGAATGAGTCATTTTGATACCACCACTCCTGAATGAGTCATTTTGATACCATCAGTCCTGAATGAGTCATTTTGATACCATCAGTCCTGAATGAGTCAATTTGATACCATCAGTTCGAATAAGTCATTTTAATACCATCAGTCCTGAATGAGTCATTTTGATACCATCAGTCCTGAATGAGTCATTTTGATACCATCAGTCCTGAATGAGTCATTTTGAAACCATCAGAGTCCTGAATAAGTCGTTTTGATACCATCAGTCCTGAATGAGTCGTTTTGATACCATCAGTCCTGAATGAGTCATTTTGATACCATCAGTCCTGAATGAGTCGTTTTGATACCATTAGTCCTGAATGAGTCGTTTTGATACCATCAGTCCTGAATAAGTTGTTTGATGCCATCAGTCCTGAATCAGTCGTTTTGATACCATCAGTTCGAATAAGTCATTTTAATACCATTAGTCCTGAATGAGTCATTTTGATACCATCAGTCCTGAATGAGTCATTTTGATACCCTCAGTCCTGAATGAGTCCTTTTGATACCATCAGTCCTAAATGAGTCCTTTTGATACCATCAGTCCTGAATGAGTCATTCTGATACAATCAGTCCTGAATGAGTCGTTTCGAACTTTTGATACCATCAGTCCTGAATGAGTCGTTTTGATACCATCAGTCCTGAATGAGTGGTTTTGATACTATCAGTTCTGAATGAGTCATTTTGTTACCATCAGTCCTGAATGAGTCGTTTTAATACCATCAGTCCTGAATGAGTCATTTTGATACCATCTGTCTTGATTAAATGAGTCATAGTGATACCATCAGTCCTGAATGAGTCATTTTGATACCATCAGTCCTGAATGAGTCATTTTGATACCATCAGTCCTGAATGAGTAAACTTCCTGCAAATTCCATTTTGAGAAAGAAAGAAAGAAATCTTTTTGATTTGAGTTAAAGAATATGAAGGAAAAATTCATTTGTATTAAATTGGAATTGTAATTGAAACTCGGTTTGAAGGTGATAGTAAACATAACATAGAGATATTCAAGTCATATATATCATATCGATGATATTCACCAAATGATTGGTCATTAATAATAGTTTATTATGCGAGAACAAGTATCTCATAACATACACTTATATGTAGCCCCAAGGCTGTTATTGATAGACAACTTATTCAGTTTGTTAGACTGTGTGAACGAACATAAAGATGGGGGGCCCATTGAAGGTTTCTGTCTGATGGTACGAGAATTATTGTTTTAAGAATTTTGCCAATTGATTGTTGATTGATGATGTATGGGAAGTGGCGGGAAGTGGCTGTATGGAAGAAGGTCAATCAGCAATCAAGTTGATACGATTCTTAACCGACAAAAAATGCGCGTGCTAGCTTGGAAAAGAGATCTCCTTCAGTTTGAAGATATATTAAAGAGGGAATCTCATCTCAAGATAATTAACTTTTCTGTGTTTAATGATTGACAGCCTGTTTTAACCAATCACTGCATGAATTTGCCTAGCAACAAAATCTGCTAAACTAAGTAGGGGCAAACATCCTACGCGGTACTGGTACAGTACAGCTAGCTAATGGCGCGCTCATGTAGTCAATGCAACTTACTGTACAAAACAAATTTCTGCACTCACAGACTAAGTGACAGCAAAACGGTAAATAAAAATTGCGCCTACGGGCCAGCTGCGGGCTTTTTAAATCTTAATGCTTTACCTAGAACAGTTAGCAAACTGATTTTTGTTTTTCCTTTTTGCTAAAATTCTATAAATCCGGAGAAGTGCCATGAATTAATCAAAGCTTGCGGCAGGCCTCGTGAACATCTAAATGTCAACGCATTAATAATGCACTATTGCAGATTTAAGGTTTGTTTGCTCCACATAGTTACCAAGTTGCTATGGTGGGCATGGCCAATTTGGAAACCTGGAAAGGTTAATTGCTGGACGCATCACCAATAAATCTGACACATACTACATGTAGTAACGTCACCTCCACGGCAGTAATAGTGGGCTTGTCGGTGGTTGTGTAAATTTTTCAACCAATCAGATATGTTGGATTGCATTGTATACATTGTACACGCTATCTGCGCTATACGATATCTGGCCTTAAAAATCTGCTGCCTGTACCTGTCCATAACACCTTTATTTTAAGTACATAAAACAAAGGATTGAAAAGTTACCCGACAGTGACCAGCTTCCCCAATTAAAAAGCTATGGGACCATGTAAGTATTCGGCAATGATCTGGAAGGCATGGAGCAGGGTACCCACCTTTTATTAGACAATGTACTTTTTACCCACCTTTTAGTAGACAATGTACTTTTTTAAGATAAACCATGTAGAAAGTTTTCCATTTTCCAACAAATTTCAACAGGTTTGCTATTTCACTCGCTCCCCCATTCCGACACACACACACTCATTTCCCATGATAAAAAGACCTGTATTAAAATACAATTAAATGAATATTACCTATCAGTTTTGAAGAAGAACAAAATATATATATATTTAAGTATGTTTTGTTTTGTTTGACAAAACAATCAGCATATCGAAACGGATCATCCAGAAAGTAATGTGATTTCCTTAAGTCCGTAATTAATTCTTAATTCATCATATTAATGGTAATAGGATGTATCTCCAGTAAGTTACAATGTGGTACGTCTGAGGTTGAGTATCGTGGATCATCTAGGGACTACTTTCATTCATCACACTAGCAGTTTCTAAACTAACTCAGGCAACCAATTCTTTGACAGGGAGGAAGGAAATCATGTGCCTGTAAGGTTTCGTCAGGAGCTCTTGCTTACTGACTGTTATGCACCAAAGGTTATATGCTCTGTGTATTTATTACACATATTTCATTTGTGGCGTAGGAGACATGCTGGTGAATGTTTTTGTTTCCTTTATTATATGTAGTAGAGATTATGACCTCGTGCTTGGATTGATAAGTGGTATACACATGTAATGGGTGAGTGTTATTGTGTATGATCCCTGCAGATCAGGTGATAGCTATTATGTCTTGGTGTATAAGAATTCATATAGCATGATTTTGCAGCTAAACCTAATATTAGCTTGAAGACCAGTTATCATGTTAAGGAGACTGAAATATGCAATACAATTGAACGCTTTTAAGTAGACTGACAATTGGACCATTCAATAACAGCCGTGAAAGTGACGTTTCTAGTATATAGCACAATTAAAGGCAATGTGTCAGGCAAGATTCCCTCTTTAATTGCTTGAAAGGCTGAAATAGTTCAAAGTAAGCGTTTTATAGCTTTTTGTTTCAGAATTACAATTAAAATCTTTATGTAAATTTGTGATGTCTGCACAAAAAAATCATGAAAATTGTTATAATTCTGCTACAATTTTTTCAAAGGAAATATCTGATTTTTACAGAATGAGTTGTACCACTTTCTTCCATTCTCTAAATAAGTATTCATACCCAGGGGCATGTAGACTTTCCAAAGAAATTCAAAAAGGTTGGGCCATGTTACCTGTTACAGAAGCTTCTCACCCTTGTGTTAAACATCTACAAATACTTTTATTACACATAATATGTGTGACAGTCATGTCTGTCTTATTCTGTCAGTAGCTACCATTAAAGGTACACTAGACTAAAATGTGAGAGCGCTCGTATTTGCGAATTTCACAGATTTATTATCCACAACAGATTGATAAACTTCATGCCTCCATAGCCCACAGACGACATAAGGGGAGAGGTCACTTGAATATTCATATCAACCAGAAAATTGCTATACAGTTGCATGCTAAATCAGCATTTAATATTTTTGTGGGACCCACTCAAAATATACCCTCACTTTTCAATCTAGTCCACTTTTAGTAAAAAATGTTGGGCTATGTCAGAACTCTCTCACCCTTGTGTTAAAACATTTACAAATACTTTCATTACACCTATAATATATGCGGCAGTGATGTCTGTCTTATTCTGTCAGTGGCCACCTTTAATATCAAAGACGCTTTAGAATAAAAAGTAAGGATGTCATTTTTCCTATTGAATTTTGAAATAACAGAGGTTTGTTGCGAATGATTTAGTATTCAATAGAAAGTTGTTATGGTTGATTTGACAAAGGTTTATCATTGCCATCATATGCAAGAATAGTGTATTCTAATATTCTAGAGACTCAAGAATAGCACACGCTCAAATTTACATAGTGCTATTAAAACTAAAACCATCCGAGCCATTAGCTGGTGCTTTAAGGAATATTTCCATGTTTTTTGTGGCCTTTTATCAAAAGAAAGATACATTTTTTAGAAACAATTTAGTACAAAAATCAAGTTGAAATATTATTCCTACCAGGAGATATTCAAATTTAGTTTACAAAAAATGCCAATAAACGAATAGGAAAAGGCTCAGTATGACATCACAGCAACACAGTCTCCCACAAAGTTGATTTATTTCATTAAAATCTATCATCCTTTCTTATTAGTAAAACCTGCTGGAAAAATAAATTGATGAAAGAGGTATTTATATACATTGCCAAATATATCCTACTTCGATCACTTTTAGAAAATTGTTTCTAATCATACAGAAAAAAATTAACGTTCAAAGAAATACATAAACATTTGCAATGGAATTGTCTCTATGACATTATCAAACAGGAATTCATCATACTGTACAAAAACTTTAAAATGCAATGGGGAAATCTTTAAAAATCCAGATTTCCTGAACGGAATATGATATCAACCTGATTTTTGTACCAAATTGGCTCTAAAAATATGCTCTTTCAAAGAGAATTTTACAAAAAACCATGGGAATATTCCTTTAATGCTTATCCCCGGTTTGATTGGCGCAAGCAGATGAGAGTACATGACTCCCCCTGGATGTAATGCAGATGAACTCCACATCAGTGCTGGTACTCATTTTACAGCTGAGTGGACTGAAGCAAGTAAAGTGTCTTGCTCAAGGACACATGCAGTGCTCAGGACGGGAATTGAACCCGGTACCTTTCGAATAGGAGCATGGCTCTTTAACCACTGAGGCGCTGCACCTCTTCAAGCCGAGTGCTACACTTGTAAGCTATTTGGGAAGCTTCACATTATCATTCAATCATTCATTCGTTCGTATACTTTCTCATTCTTATACCATTTTCTTAGTTACTGAGTCATCGCCTGATATATGGGTAGTGTTTCAAAAGGCTATGCATGTAAGGTTTTATGCCCTACATTATTGAAGTCAGTTATATCAGGGAGTTGCCATTGCAACTCGCTGGTTATATCATCCCTCTACAACCATATTTAATTCTCCTCTTCCACCCCCTCTCTACTTTGTTTTTGTTTTACCCATGCACCTCCTCTCTCGATCACAGCTTTCTGGCTTTTGTTTTTGAATTTCTCTCATTCTCCCCCTGGTGTCTTTCCTTCCTACCTCTAAAATGATCTGACCTCTCAGGCACAATTTGACCTTCGTTGTCGTGGTGCCGTTAAGACCTCGTCAAACAAACAAACAAACAAACATGGAGCTATTAACTGGTTATATGGTCAGTACTCGGTACATTGTTTTCAAAATTCCAAGAAAATAACGTACAGCGTAATGATGCTCACTTTTGACAAATTTATTACTAGAATTGTTTTCATTTGTAAAGATCCCGAAATATTATATCATAGTAATCATTCTCTTGTTGAATAAAAATCAATATTTGACAATGATAGTTGCAGAATAGGGGATCAAATTGATGCATCAATTAATTTTAAATTTCACTTATCCTAGTTCCATAAGGACGATAATATTTGGAGGTAATTTGTATTTTATTGATAATAGGAAATGCAGATTTATTTTTCCGGGAAGTAAGTGGAATATTTAATGAGGTTTAGTCATGGATTTATTAAAGTGCATTTTTGAGTTTTTAGTTCTTTGATAGTACTTGAAGAGTTGGTTGAATCAGATGTCAACGAAAACAAAATTTAAAAGCAGTGATGTTATGCAGTGGGGCTACCCTAAGGGGCCTCCAGCAAAATAAATCAAAAACAAATGTAAAGAACAGTATGAAAATAACTTAATTTCCCAATGAACCAAAAAGTTTAAAATGTGTATTTATCATCCAGTTCAAAGTTAAGATCATTTGACCTGGGACCCTTGTTCAATACAAATATGGCACCTTATCATTTGTTTTGACCATGGGATCTGGGCCCAGTGAGTAAAATACAAATACAAATCCACAATTATTATATTATTACCCTCAAATTGTTCTATTAATGTGTCTCTGAAATTGCTTTGGTGTCAGGAGGACATGGCCCCCTCGCTGGTAGACATGTAGATAATCAAGAACACACAGTAGGAATATGTATATAATTATGAAGGGTTGTGATACATTGATTATAAAACATTAGGACAAATTGATGAAAGTGAAAACAAAAAATATATCCATATTATAACATTTTTATCCGTAACCTGTATATGGACTTTTTTAGGGTACGTTGAATTATAATTTTGCTGCAATTGCATGAAAAATACTTTACGATTCTGAAGCTAGGCTACATTATTATCTCCGCCAACAAAGTAGAGATTCTGAAGCTAGGCTACATTACTACCTCCGCCAACAAAGTAGAGATTCTGAAGCTACATGTAGGCTACATTTCTACCTTCACCAACGAAGTAGAGATTCTGAAGCTAAGCTACTTTACTACCTCTGCCAACAAAGTAGAGATTCTGAAGCTAGGCTACATTACTACCTCCGCCAACAAAGTAGAGATTCTGAAGCTAGGCTACATTACTACCTCCGCCAACAAAGTAGAGATTCTGAAGCTAGGCTACATTACTACCTCCGCCAACAAAGTAAAGATTCTGAAGCTAGGCTACATTACTACCTCCACCAACAAAGTAGAGATTCTGAAGCTAGGCTACATTACTACCTCAGCCAACAAAATAAAGATTCTGAAGCTAGGTTACATTACTACCTCTAGCAACAAAGTAGAGATTCTGAAGCTAGGTTACATTACTACCTCTAGCAACAAAGTAGAGATTCTGAAGCTAGGCTACATTACTACCTCAGCCAACAAAGTAGAGATTCTGAAGCTAGGCTACATTACTACCTCAGCCAACAAAATAAAGATTCTGAAGCTAGGTTACATTATTACCTCTAGCAACAAAGTAGAGATTCTGAAGCTAGGCTACATTACTACCTCCGCCAACAAAATAAAGATTCTGAAGCTAGGCTACATTACTACCTCCACCAACAAAGTAGAGATTCTGAAGCTAGGCTACATTACTACCTCAGCCAACAAAATAAAGATTCTGAAGCTAGGTTACATTACTACCTCTAGCAACAAAGTAGAGATTCTGAAGCTAGGCTACATTACTACCTCCACCAACAAAGTAGAGATTCTGAAGCTATGCTACATTACTACCTCCGCCAACAAAATAGAGATTCTGAAGCTAGGTTACATTACTACCTCAGCCAACAAAGTAGAGATTCTGAAGCTAGGCTACATTACTACCTCCACCAACAAAGTTGGATGGAGGCTCTGTTTTTGCCTGTGTTTGTTTGGTTTAGTTTGTTTGTTTGTTTGTTTGTTTGTTTGTTTGTTTGTTTGTTTGTTTGTTTGTCTGTCATCAAGATATCTCAAGAACTGATGATTGGATTTGGATTAAATTTGGTGTGTGGTTTGTTATTACTTAAGGAAGAAGTTATTAAGATTTGAGACATCGAAACAGAGAAAGGGTGCAAATGGGGGTGGGGACAGGTTTTTGCCTCTGTTTGTCTGTCATCAAGATATCTCCAGAATTGACGATTGGATTTAAATTAAATTTGGTGTTTGGTTTTGTTACTGCTTATGGAAGAAGTGGTAAAAATTTGAGACATTGGAACAGGTGAAAGGTGCAAATGGGGGTGGGGTGAAAATGGGGGTGGGGTGAAAATTAAGGTGGGGTGAAAATGGAGGTAAGGTGAAATTTGAGGTTGGGTGAAAATGGTGGTAGGGGTGGAAATGGGGTTGGGGTGAAAATGGGGTGGGGTGAAAATGGGGGTGGGTGAAAATAGGGGTGGGGTGAAAATGGGGTGGGGTGTAAATGGGGGTGGGGTGAAAATAGGTATGGGGTGAAATTGTAAATGTATTTTGAAGACAATTTGTTTAAAAGTTTTTTACTATTTGAATTAATGTTTCTCAAACTTTCATCAGATGGTATAATATATTTACCCTTACAAGATTCAGTTTGACTTCTTTGCTGACATATTCAATGGTTTTTCAGCCACAAAATTGCAGGACAAAATATGATAGAATACATCAATAATTAGAGGAATCTGAGGCTACGACATCAAAACTAGTCTGATTTCAGTCATTTCTACACAAATAAAACCAAACTCTAAACTTGCTTGATCACTGAACTAATCCTTTAAACTAAAATTGCTGTCTGAGAATAATAATGATTGACTAATTTAGCTGTGTAGACGTTTCCCAATAATATGGGAAGCACGCAAATCTTATTCATAGCACCACGTACAGCCGTAATGCTATTTTTCATCATTAAAGTATTAGGTGTTTTATAGCTTGACTGTAATAGTTCCAATGTGCTGGTAGGCTACATACACTGTGATTCCCCTATTTGATATGCATTTACATTGTATTACTTGAACATGTGGTGATATGTATCAGCAAGAAGCTCCATACTCAGTATAACCTTAACATTACAGGAAAGCTAGACCCATACATTGTTGAAGAATGTTTCAAATATCTATTGACTTATTTTGCTTCCTAACGTGATACAGTGTTATTGTTTATGAATATCAGATGACTATGTGGCATAAATATTGGTGTTAGAGAAAATTTTAGCTCTCCGAGTGGGTCAACAAGCTTTGTTTCATATTTAAGAGTCTCTAGAAAATTGCGCCTTTATTTTTCGGTGTAGTTCCCCTTTAATCTTGTATAGAGGGATTTTATCATGTGACTCTTAACTCTACTGGAAGCCATTTTGCAGGGCAGGGTATCATTGCGTTTCACACGTTTTCACACAGCTCAGTCACATCACATGTACAACAAACATATACTACATGCTAACCTACTGTACCTACAGTACCAATTTAGTGAATTTTACTGATTGCATTTTTTTTTTTTTGGATTCAGATTTTACTTCATATTTTCTTAAAGTTTTGTGTATTCACCAGAATACGAAGAGAAACTTTTATGTGAACGCCATCTGATTGTTTGTTATATTCAGACAAAGCCTTACATATCTGATATAAAGTGGTCGCTGCAAATTTTAGTGTGAACCATAGGTTGAAAACCATCGCGTTGTAAAGTAGAAACCCACTTCGAAAGTCGATCAGGATCAGATGGAAATCAAGAGTGTCTTTTTATTCCACGGCACACATCTACTAGTGCAACCAACAGCACAGGAAAATTCCAGCATAATTATCTTACAAAAATAATTTTATATAACAACATGCAAACGTATGTAAATCTAATTTAAGTGTACAGCAACGATCGTGTTTTGTTTCCTACAAAATGGCGATGTAAACAAAGTCATGTGATGTCATGATGTCAGCTGAAACACCCTTACTGAGTTTAAAAGCTGTCACAAGTATTTTCAGAAATGTCTGTCATATAATGTTACTTTGTAAGTGGGAACAACAGTGTGCAAATGAAATAAGCCTTCCATCCCACATGGAATTGTGTTAAGTAATTTTCAATCAAAATCTACCGTTGATAGTCATTTTTAACAGAATTAGATATCACAATATGGTTTTATTACCACTTGTGACCTGATAGGCCATGTGCCAAGGGTTTTATGCATGCACACACCAAACATGTAAGGATTCCTCTGTATGTTATTTGACAGATATTGTCTGCTGCTATGGTGATGAAAGTAAATACATTTCGTTTATCAAGATCCAATTTTGTAAGAAAAGAAAAAGAAGATAGCCACAATGTTGATAGGGTACATTTTCCCACCAGAATTTCCCATTTAAGATAAATGAGACTGAGAAGATGGAGATCTTTCCCTGTATAAATCAGTGTAAACTTTTGATCTTTCCCTTGTAATGACATTTGATAAAGATTTGGGGTTCGCAGGGTATTGATGATAGCAGTGTATGTTGATGTTCAAATCATTGAGTTGTCAGCTTGAAGAAACTTCTCAAAGGGACAAATTAATGGGAAGCAAAATGAAGATAATTGCTGTTTTATTTTATGTTTGTAAAATGTCTGATTTTCTAAATGCAGTTACGCTGTACATATTGTTGCTATATCCGTATACCAATTTGTACATACTGTTGCTATATCCTTATACCAATTTGTACATATTGTTGCTATTTCTGTATACCAATTTGTACATATTGTTGCTATATCCATATACCAATTTGTACATATTGTTGCTATATCCGTATACCAATATGTACATATTGTTGCTATATCCGTATACAAATTTTTACATATTGTTGCTATATCCGTATACCAATTTCATAAAGCAAGAAATTAATGCTTTTATCATGCTCATAAACTTGTTCAGCATAGGACCTCATAATGTCCTTATCCAGCTGTGACTTGTTGGCTCCAGTTTTTGATTATGTCTATGTATACAGGACTGAGTTTACTACTATAGTAATAAAGTATAGACAAGAAATGAGACTATCTAAGCTTGTTATATAAAAATGTCAAATTACCACGACTTTCCTTGTGTATTTCCTTTCTGTATTTTTACCTTGTCAATCCAGTGACGCACTAGAAAGAGAAAATATGCACCCGTGGTATGTACCGTAATACCGTATTAAGCACCCCTACTCTAATAAGCGCCCATCCAACAGTTTTTGACTGATAACATAATTCATTTGATTCATTTGAAGACCTAAAATAAGTTTACTTAAATTATTTGCATATTTTGCATCTGACGCTCACATCTTTTTGTGGTGGCGGGTGCTGGTTATTGTGGGGCTAGTATAGAACCAGTTTACACAATGCACTTCAAATAGCACACTGTACGCGGCCCCAGAATATGGGTGCTTATTAGGAAAAACTGTGCCTAAAAAGAGGTGCAATTCTATTATCGTAATACGGCAAATATAGTACTTGACATACAAAGTGGAAATGTGGTGTTTTTCCCCTGCTTAGAAAGCGGGCGAGGGGTGGGCAAAGTAAGGGAAGTTTCTTCAAAATAGAAGAAAATCAAAGAATATTTCCTAATATTTGGGGATTTTCCATTAGCAGCAACTTTAGAAACTTCATTTAGCAATGCAGTTTTTTTGCTTGTAACCAGGAAATGTTTCGCTAGCCTCCTGGTTTTTGTCTTGAACCTCAAATATCAGAATAATTGTTCCTTGACCAAAAACATCTTTGAAAAAAAAAAAAATTGTTGAAACCCATTGTACAACGATTCTTCTGTTTTCATCAATATAATAGTAGACCTGTCTCTTATGATTACAAGTAGACAAGAACAATTTTGATTCATATTATCATTTAAATCCTGGAGCTTTTCTAAACTACCATAAAACACTGTAGGTCCATTAAATCAAGCAACAGATCACACAGTTACACAGGGTTTCAGGAATATTGTTTATTTGTCATGAAATTGAAATTAATACAAACCTCATTGTAGTTGTTTTCTCCACAATGATATCCAGACCTGATTTAAACTTGACCTTCACTGGTCCCTTAAGGGTCTGGCTGTAGTTGTGTGTTCATTATCAAGGAAACCTATGTTGAAAGGTAAACTACTGTTAGTTTCCTGTAGTTAGTTACCTTGGCTACCACTGTTGTGCACTCTGTTTGTTTTTAAGAGTAAGTACAACTCATATTTTAGCTATAAGTCTGAAGAAAAGGCATAATATTCCAGTTGATATCATATGCCTTTGTTCTTTTTGGTTTTAATTTGATAATTTGATTTGTGTTAAACATCAGGATAGTGTCCAGTTTGTTTTGTTATTTAATTTTTTGAAAACCAATAGGGAATTGTTTTAAAGAGGGAAACTCGCCTCAGAAAAATTCGTAAAATTCTGATATTCATATCTCTCACATCACCTCCGGTTGTCAATCGTTTTTAATTAAGTATGTACTGTACACATTGTGTGTATGTACAAAATCACTTCCGTGGCGGTTATTGATTGGTTGTCGGTATTTGTGTATGACCAATCAGGAACCATGTTTTTTTTTTTGTATATTACTGTCCACATTAACACAATATTATCTGGCCTTTAACAGAAACTTAGAGTCTGAAATTTTGAAAAACAGTGGAAGTTCTATCAAAATGATTTTAATATAATTCTTTGAATTTTTAGGTGTAATTGTTAACAAAAAACATGCAAATCGGTGATGGCACAGGAACCCCCCTCCCCCTCAGTCCTCCTCCTTAAAATGTATAGGTGTATGCTTGGCTTTTCTCTAGTGAGAATAACCAACTCAAAACTTGTGTGAAACCTTAACTGTCAATGCATGGTGTTGTTGTCTTTATGATGTAAAAGCAGCTGAAAAGTGAGGGCGTATTGCGTCTCAAGAATATTTAAACACACTTTTCTTGCACGTGGTGGTACTGAAACCTGTGATACGAATGTTCAAATTAATCATAATTATTTCTTATACTTCAAGTAATTTTTTAACGACAGAAGAATCAAATAAACCTGTGTAATTTCAAAATTCTCTTGAATAGCAGAAAAGTCACGAGAGCTTTTTTAACTTTTAGTGAAGAAAAGATTTTGAAGAATTGCATGCAATGCAAGGACTCCCTTGCCCCTTTGTAATTTAGTTTTTTCTTACATATTAATGAATATTCAATTTTAATCGGTCCTATCTCAGTCTGTGCAAGTTTCCAGTTTATATCAGGTGACCATGACTTTTGAGCCAGTTTTGGATAACTGGCAAGGCACATGGCAATACATTTAATTCAGTATCTTGACGGTAGAAAAATCAAACCTTAGTTCAAAATTTAAGTTTATATCATACTGTAGAGTACATGAGGCAAAATGTGCAAGTGAGCTATAACTGACCTATTCCAGTTTTGCAGACTCAAGTTCAATCATACGATTTCAAAAATGCACCCATTATATAATTGCCCACTGAGCGATGACAGAATAATTTTAGTTGTTAATTCTCTATTGCTTTCATTCCCCATGAGGTTTTTATTTAGTTTCCTTCTGGAAGGCTTGAACTTAAGCTAACACAGGGTCACTGTCTGACTGGAGACCCAGTTCCTAAACCACCTTCGAACTTGCAGGACTTCAGAATGTTTTTCCTGCTGGTGTTGTGGACTTACTTATTACAGGGGTTTCATTGTTATGAGCGGTGAACCTGAATATGCATACAAATAATATTCCATTGCCAGGATAATCATTTGATTTACTGAATATAAATAATGCAAACTGAGATACCGTAGTGTGTAGTGTTGTTTCCTCTGAGATATTTGAATGGATTCGATTTGTTCCTGTGCAGTGGAGCAAGCAGTCAATGGGACAGTGTATAGGTTTTCATACAGATTTTGGCTCAGTAATAAGCTAGTGCAATGAATATGGTGTTAGGTGCCTTCATAGGAAATTGTTCATTGGAGATATGTGAGGATTTAGTTAGTTTCATTTCTGGAAGTTAATTGGGTTTCGTAGAAATTACCAAGGATCTCTGAATGTACAAGACTATTTTTTCAAGTGATTTGATTTGACTGACAACAGTGATTTGATTGGCAACAATGACTATAGCTACAAGTGTATTGATTGGGGTTGCTTACCTTTGCCATTTTTGTTTCGAGTGATAACGCATTTCATTTCCTTGTTTTCAAGTTGGATCGTAACACCTTTTCTTCTGTTATGGGTAATGGTTATATTACATATTGTTTGTGAAGAAGTTATTCTGTAGTTTTTCTCTTAAACATATGAAAACTATAACCCTGTGGGAGACCCCAGAGATCCACTGGGGCCATTCTTTGTTATGTGTGTGACCAGCCAGAGAATGGCCCCAGTAAATCCCTGGGAGACTCCAGGGGTCCACTGGGGTCATTTGTTTTAATGTTATATGTGTGACCAGCCAGAGAATGGCCCCAGTAGATCCCTGGGAGACTTTTGGGGTCCACTGGGGCCATTCTTTGTTATGTTATGTGTGTGACCAGCCAAAGAATGACCACAGTGGATCCCTGTGAGACCCCATTGGTCCACTGGGGACATTCTTTGTTACGTTATGTATGTGACCAGCCAGAGAATGGCCCCAGTTGATCCATTAGAGACCCAGGGGTCCACATAGGCAATTCTTTGTTAAGTTATGTATGTGACCACTGACCAACCAGAAATTGGCCCTAGTGGATCTCTTGGAGAACCCAGGGGTTCACTGGGGCCATTCTTTGTTGCGTTATGTTTGTGACTATCCAGAGAATAGTCCCAGTGGATCCGTGCCATCCGTGGGAGAGCCCAAGGGTCCATTGGGACCATTCGCTATTAACTTATGTGTGTGAACAGCCAAGAAATGGCTCAGTGGATCCCTGGAAGATGCAAGGGGTTTACTGGGGCCATTCTCTGTATGTTATATGTGTGACCAGCCAGAAAATGGCCCCAGTGGATCCCTGGGAGACCCCAGGGGTCCTCCAAGTGGATCCCTGGGAGACGAAAAACGATGCCTATTCATGTGTTTAACTAGAAATGATCTAGACCTGGGCCTGTGTTTGATTCTGAATATTCTCAGCAGTGGCAGTGCTGTCGCACAGACAGATATACTGTGCAAAGCTTAATTAAAGAACAATGCTCATTCATGTATGAGGTCAGTGCAGTGTGACCTCAGAACCACGCTGCCACCTATCGTATATACTTCAAAATGAACCTGTATTTTATTCTTGCACCTTACCTTACCTCTGAATTTAGGAGCAGTTGTTAGCAAGAAAACCGGATAAAATGATTTTGTACTAAAAAGGAATAATTGTTATAAATGTTACAAGTAATATAAAGGCAATGGGAAGGAATATGTGATGATTCTTTTTGTCCATTAATTTTACTGGTCCCTTTACTTTTTTTCACCCATGCACTTCTTCTCTCGACCCCAGCTTTCTCGCTTTTACTTTTCATGTTTCTTTCAATTTCACCATGTTTTCTTTTTTTCCTACCTCTGGAATGATCTAACCTCTAGGGCACAAGTTGACCCAGCTATTGTGGCGCCGTGAAGCCCTCATCAAACAAACAAACAAATTGGTCCCAGGTGACTCGACAGAAAATTTGTCCACCGTTGGTAGGGAAAGAGCTGAGAAAAGTTAACACATGATTATATAGAATAATAATGTATTACTGTATAATTGTAAGCATTTTTTTTTTTTTTTTTGTACAACAGCTGAGGCCGGTTCTGTCGGTGGAGTTAAGAGACAAGTACGAACAGAAGGAGGGCTGAACACCATGAACCAGAAACCAGATATAGATCAGGTAAAATCTTTGTCCAATGCTTATTACATACCATGAACCTTCCAGAAACCAGATATAGATCAGGTAAAATCTTTGTCCAATGCTTATTACATACCATGAACCTTCCAGAAACCAGATATAGATCAGGTAAAATCTTTGTCCATTGTTTATTACATACCATGAACCTTCCAGAAACCAGATATAGATCAGGTAAAATCTTTGTCTGATATTAATTACATACCATGAACCTTCCAGAAACCAGATATAGATCAGGTAAAATCTTTGTCCAATGTTTATTACATACCATGAACCTTCCAGAAACCAAATATAGATCAGGTGAAATCTTTGTCCAATATTTATTACATACCATGAACCCTTCAGAAACCAGATATAGATCAGGTAAAATCTTTGTTTAATGTTTATTACATACCATGAACCTTCCAGAAACCAGATATAGATCAGGTGAAAACTTTGTCCAATATTTATTACATACCATGAACCCTTCAGAAACCAGATATAGATCAGGTAAAATCTTTGTCCAATGTTTATTACATACCATGAACCTTCCAGATACAGATCAGGTGAAATCTTTGTCCAATGTTTATTACATACCATGAGCCTTCCACAAACCAGATATAGATCAGGTAGAATCTTTATCCAATATTTATTACATACCATGAACCTCTAGAAACCAGGTATGTCACAATATTTATTTGACTGAAAAGATAATGAAAAAATAAAGAACAAAAAAAAAAAAAAAAAAAGTGAAAGAAAAAGTAATATTTTCTGGGTGTCAGCAGAATTGTCAAATATGCTTTTCTTGTATGTAATGGTAATGTCTTTTATATGAATGTTCAAAACAACCATAATTGTTTCTAACAATGCAACTCTGTTGAGGTCCCTGGAGTAACTATAGGATGCAGGTTCACTTTTGAAAAAAAGTGAAACTCACTTCTGAGGTGAATGGTGTAATCTTAAAAATAGATGCAGTTGTTAGTGCTGTGAACATTTAGCAATTAATCATTAAATGATTGCATGTGAAATAAATGTTTACAAAAAGCTACTTGCGATTAATCATTTTTGTTGTTTAGCCTTGCCATTGAAAATCAATACCATTCAAACAACATACAAATAAGTCCCACAACATTCCAATCAATGACTTTTACAAGTTTCAACAGGATTAGGATAACTCTTTAAATGCAAGATGTGATATGCACCATAAATGTACATAAACAGTGTAACAATAACATTACTCATTAGGCTTCAATCTCTTTTGATGAAAATCTTGTTTCACAAGCTGTAAAACTGACCCAATAATACACTGTCAAAACAGCTTCCATTGTTGTACTTAACTAAATATTACCTGATGATTTAAATAAATTGTACAAATTTTTTAAAATGTTACAAAATAAATGGAGAAAGAAAAAGGTTTAAACATAGTTTAGTTGCAACACGCTCTCGGAGAAAGTGTCCATCTTGGCAGAGGATCGTAATGAATTTGATTTCTGGGTGGTGACGAAGTTTTAAAATTGTATACGACAAATGCATGATAAGCAGAGTGAAAACGGCCAAGCAGTCGATTGAGATTGGGACTAAATGACATTAAAGAGAGCTGTTCTGTATTTTCTAAACCAAATTTCCATTTACACTTTCTTTAAAAAGAATTGTAATACTGTACAAAAAATCTTTTTAAGATTTTGAAATCAGAATTGCAGTGTTTATTTGTACATGGGAGTCAAAACTTTTCCCCATACCAGTTGCATGATTTTATTTTACTAGCATCGTTTTGTGGCATTTTTTTGTGCTAGGAAAGTTTCACTAAACGCTCGCAAAATTTGGCGATAACACTTTTAGTACAGTTGCTAATCGTTCAAAACACCAGACGCAGTAACCCTGGCTGGGCAGTGAAGTCATGCTTGCTGTTGCAAGGATTTTACTCAGCTTCAAGTTAAAAAACAATGCTTATTCATGTTGGAAGAACTTTTATATATTTTCCAACAGGAATGAAGTCCAAATTAGGGAATTACCCGTCTTCTACTAAGCTTACTTATTGAAGAACGATGCATATTCATGTATATGGTAATGAGGTCAATGAAGCGTGACTTTGTTACTGGCAGCCAGGTATATACTTCAAAGTGAACCTGTATTCTATAGTTGTACCAGTTCCCCTTTAATGGGAGGCAAAAAATGTGACTGGTGCTTTCTATAAAAGGATTCCATTTTATATTAACAAAAAGATTTGCCAGAGATTACAAATTTCTTGTTTGTGTTTTCTGCCGGTTTTTTGTGAGGTAACAAAAAAGTTCTTCATTGAAGAGCCATTCTTCTGCAATTGCTTGTTTTAATGAGTGTTCATTTAGTGGCCCCTGTGATAGAATTTCACCTTCTCGATTTCATGCTTTCTGCCCGGTTGGGAGGTAAAATTGGAAAAATATTAACATAAAATTGGACAACAATTTGGTGAAAATATTGTCCGATTTGGGTCATCAATATGCCTAACTATGAAAAAAAGTTTAAAATAATCATTTTCAGAAATTGATCTTTTGACTAATTTATCTTGTGGCAATACTTTTCTACAAATGTTGTTATCTGTTGAGGGTTTTCAGTTTCCTTGGACTTTTGGCCCAAACAGGACCATAGCCTCAAGTGAAGCCCTAATGAAATTATCATCGGCATCAGAAATACAATTGTATTTTTCAGTAAATGTCATGACAATTCCCAAAATAACCCCTGTAATGGCACAGAAAGACCCCAGATTTTATGCTTAATAGGTCTCAATGGGGGAAATAATAGGTATCAATGGGGGAAATAATTAGTTCTGTGCTACCTTCCTGAACATGTGATGATAGTAAGCCTGGATTCATTTTGACATTTTCACGATCCCTGAGTTGCCATTAACGGTAAACAAGAAACCCAAATAAGTGTGTTTACACTAAAGGAGATAAAAACTTCACAATTGATCGAACAAACCTTATTCCTGTCTCTTATAGTTACTAAGAGGGTTGGACCAGATTCAGAGTAGGCAATCAGATCCACTGATAAAAATCTCAACAAAAAAAGTCTGAACTTAATTCAGTGACTCGTGATCAAGTTAGTTATGCAATATCCTGTTGACGCCTTGTAAAATGTTTATAATGTGTCTGGTTATTGTGATTCGCGGTCAGATTGCCTGTAATGAATGGTTATCATGATCCGCGATCAGATCGCCTGTAATGAATGAGTCTGATCGGAAGCTCAAATTCCAGTTAGAATACACGAGTGTTTTTTTTTTTACTTTTTACTTCATCGAGCAAAGGTTGGGAGATCATGATCTGGAGATCACGTCATGAGTGAGAACACGTCCTAAAGGGTGGGGGCGCTTCATGATCGTCACCCACTGGGAGGACGAAACGTGAGATGGTTGCATATAATGAAGCATGCATAAGTGGGATTCCTTCTGAATCTATTCCATCGTCATGTAAGATAGCTGAAAAGAGAGGCCATTTTGTTCAGCCCAGCCATGATTTGTGTGGTTGTTGTAATTGCACTCGTATTGTTTATAGTTGTTTTCTTTACAGGGAAGTTTGTTCCATTTCAGGGTTTTTATCACACTCTCTGCATGAGAAATAGTTTACGTGAAGTATCTCAATCTCGAAAGGAGTGAATATTTTTATTTTGTGTTTGGTGTCGTTATTAATATCCTGTGGTGCATAGCCGTAACATGCTGTGGAGCATGTCTAACTGTAGTTACATAAATATTTGCAGCAAAATGAGCAGTTTATCCCATCCAGGAAGTTATCACTGCTCCTTTGTATTTATTTCTTTGTTATTTCTTTGTTGAAGAAAGTGAAACCCCTGCGGTTTGCATTCAAGTCGAGTCATAAAAGCAAAATGTGCAACCGTGTTAAACTGAAGTGTAAAGAATATAAAGGGATATTTTAAAATATTTAGAATACATTTTTTGCAAGTTTTGAAATGATGTTAATGTACTATTTTGACTGTTTGTGCAGTTACCTGGAAGTCTGCATTACCTGTCTGTGCATGTGAACAACAACTGACATGATGGCAAAATATGTTGAGCTGCCATTTTGGATATGTAAATTGGCAAGATTTGTCCTGTATATTGTCTGAATGTGATGTATTTTAAAATGATGTATTCCAAGAAAGTCTCTTTTCGAGAGTTATTTATTTGTTGTGCTGATGAAATTGTACTCATTTTGTTCACAGATGTTCGAGAGGAGGCGGTCAAAGCAGCGTTGGCCAGACACAACGAGCAAGAGATGCTTCCTATGCCCTCCAAAAGACAATCCCTGCATGCAAATGTGATTGCCACAGAAACTCCCCCAGGTAAGTGCCTCCCATTTGGATTTGCAGATCAAAATTATGATTTCTGTAAAATTCACGTTCTCCTTGCTTTCCCCCTGTACAACCTTCCCAGAGCTTCCCTCGCTCCCCACAACTCAATTGCTGAGTTCTTCCAAAAAAATCCTCCAGATAAAATTATCTTCTTCCTTCAACATGCTTCCCTCTATAACCATATTTAATTCTCCTCTTCCACCCCCTCTCTACTTTGTTTTTGTTTTACCCATGCACCTCCTCTCTCGATCACAGCTTTCTGACCTTTTGTTCTTGAGTTCTCTCATTCTTCCCCGTTTCCTTTCTTTCCTACCTCTAGAATGATCTGACCTCTCAGGCACAATTTGACCCTGGTTGTCGTGGTGCCGTTAAGCCCTCATCAAACAAACAAAAAACATCGGTAAAAATTGTATAGCTGTCTTTCACAGGATTATTGTCTCTTTGTCGTACATGAACTTAGTACCAGAGATTCATTGCAAAATTTGTGTGTGGGTGGGGAAGGGGGAAGGTGTTGGAGGTGGGAAACATGATTATTAAGAACATAAACATAATACAAAATAATAAGACCTCTAGTATATTTGGGACCTTGGGTCCAACACCTGCCTCATGTTGCCTGGTGGAGTCGAGGAGCATCGCACTCCTTTATGACAAGAATATAATAATAAAATAGGAGATTGCTCAGAATTGCAAAATAAGGAGGAGCATAGGATAAAGCCAAACTTTGACTTCTGAACAGAATAGCAAAAGTATATGCCGTTTTTGGTTGTATGGCGCTTTGAAATCTTTACTGTATATGACTACTATGCGATACAGCTTCTTTGGGGGTCACTGTGTCATAGCCATGACTGTACTCAAGGGAGGTACAAACAAAGCCTTGTAGTACTTAGACAAATTCTCCATATACCATTATTGATATATATATTTTGTTTGTTGATTTTATGCAATGATATCATAATTAAATGACCTTAATGGGGGTGGGGGTTGGGGGTAGGTAGGGAAGGGGAACACTATGCTGGCTTCTGGCTTGTATTCTTTCCATACATGGACAATAGTAGGTCAGGGTAGAAGCTGTTATAATTTTGTATTGCTTAGGTGCTTTGATTGTTTCTTCCTCACCTGGTTGTCATGCATAAAGAATAAAGAAACTTTTAACATTCAGCTGGGAATAAATTCAAAACACACCTACCCTTTAAATAGTTAAAGAGGCAAGGTGTTAGAAGAGATATGTAACAGCAGAGGTGATGTGCAGATGAACAAAGTTTTAACAGTACTGCACTCTATGTTTTATTTGTTTATACAGTATGATTTTGATCTGTGGCATGTGGACTCAAGTGTTGTGTAAATAAAATACTGTGATAAAGCAAGAAAATTATTTTGTAATTTCTGTAGCTGTGTAACAATTTTGGACAAATAGTTTCCTTTTTAAGCAAAATAGCTATAGGTTTTTATTTACAAGAATAAACTGGATATCATTTTAAAATGGTGCTTGAAGAACTGTGTTTGGGATATTGTAAAATTTGTTTCTTAAAAATGAAGAACAATCTTGTCTCTAAAAAAGTGGTGTGTTTTAAGTTTGTTTAGTGACAGGAAATGAATGGTTAAATATTCACGTCTTTCTTGTGCTTTCATAGGATTTATGTTGGTATGCCAGACATAAAAAATGTAAAAAAATTGTTTGTATGTTACGATCTAATAAATACCAGTCGAAAATGGGTTACCAATCACCATTCTGACATGATATTTGCCCTTTGGTCATGTGTGTTATTCAAGATTGTGTATATTTGATTTTTTATATTGTTTTTTAGCAAATTTGTTTTAGGAAATTGATTTCAAAGGTTTATAGATTTCTAGAGCCAACATTAGCTAACGTTTGGCTAAGTGGTAAAAAACATGAAAATAGAAAATATTCCCATCCAAATCTGTTAAACAGTGGCCATTCTACTGCATGAACTCTCAGATCATAATATGTAAACTCTCAAATCATAATATGTAAACTCTCAAATCACAATATGTAAACTCTCAAATCATAATATGTAAACTTTAAATCATAATATGTAAACTCTCAAATCATAATATGGAAACTCTCAAATTATAATATGTAAACTCTCAAATCATAATATGTTAAGTTTTCTGGAGAATGGGTAATTTTCTGATGTAAATTTATCATTTTCTGGTGATGAATTTAAATAAATTGTTTTGGATACCAGCATGTTCATTTTCATATTGGTAGCAACCCAACAAGTCTAGTTGGTAGCCTGTGTTACTATCATTTAAGTAATACATGTTTGAAGTGATAGCCCATTGGGCTTTTCAGACTGTCATTGCAGGTGACCAAGTGAAATTCAGGATGGGTATCCAATGCATAGGATTTTGTGAGCACTGTAAATTCTAAGCTGCTGCTACAATTCTTAAAGAAAGTCAGCTGCCTCCGACAATAATTTATTTATTTTGATCTGTATCATACCTGACTTAATCATACCCCAATTAGTATCAGCAAGTCTTGTTTATCATTTCCTATGATTGAAAATTTCAGGAATAAAATTTAAAACAATTACATCAATATAATTGCCCATTCATACATCACAAATTTTAGCCTAAGTTTTAAATTCTCAAAATTTGATCAAGCAATAATTTAACAAATTTTTACACTACTTTTGTTATTTAAACAAAGTTTTGCAGTGCATATCATTTTGTATTTTCACTTTCAACTGAGCTATTGTTCTATAAAAAGATTCCAAAGGAAGCAAACTGCAAATTTTAAAAAGTGAAATTCCCTGGTAAGTGATCGGTCTTTGTAAGTCTCTGGATAATATAAGCCCTGATGATTGATAGAATCTTTCTGTCTGAAACTCCTTTAGGAATGATTGGTTAATCATCGTTGATGCACGTCTCAGTGAGACATCAATGATGGACAAACAAAATTTTGCATTTGTTTAGATCTGGGGGATTTGTGAAGAAGAAATTGATAAGTTTTTTGCATAAATTACTTATGAAATGGTCTGGAAATTTAGATAGACATCTTCAATGTATATTATGCAGATTAATATGAATATTATGATAAACATTGTTGATCAGGTTGGGGATTAAGTCTGGCAAATGATTTTCATGAGTATCACTTTACAAAGAAGACTATATAGTACATTGCTAATCAAAATGATATCGTTCAATGTTCAAGTTTTGTTTTAATTAGCAATGCTTTCTACATTATATAATGTTCAAATTGTTGATGATGTCAGCCATTTGTACTCAGCACTTTTCAGAATGAAAAAAAAAACCTGCACTCTACTTTTATGTTTAATCATACCATCATCTTTTGTTTTTTTCCTTTGCAGAATCTGACACAGATGATAATGATTCCATTTCATCGTCGTCCTCACATCACGTTCCCGATACATCAGGTGCAGCAGTTGGCTCCTTCCATTATGTCAGAGGGGATCCGTTCAGGCAGAAGGCCAATGGACACGTTGCTAGAGGTAGTGCTAGAGGGATGGATATAGCCACTACAAGTAAAGTTATTCCCCAAAAGCGTCCCTAACCAGAAAATAACTAACCCAAAAACCTAACAGCTTTACTAACCAACAAAATACCAGTTATTTTCATCACTTACCTCCAACACATCATCTTTTGACTTGCTTGACCTTCAATTACAAATATAATATCAGTTGTATTTTAAAATGAAATTAGGTGAAAAAGGGAAATTTGGAGGCTGAAGAGAGAGAAAATGCACCCAAGAAATTTTGACAACATTTCTCTCAACATTTTTATCATCTGTTAAAGTACCTTAACTTACTACAACCATATAACTGTTCATTTTTAAATCCTACAAGAACTGAAATTTTTCTTGGATCCTCTATATCCATGGCTTATTACTTTGGTTTAATTTTGCTCCCTCGTACTTTGGAGCAAGCTACATAGCATAGCACATAGCATAGCACATAACATAGCACATAGCATAGCACATAGCATAGCACATAGCATAGCACATAGCATAGCAAGGTTTACTGTCCTGAAAGCATCCAGTGCTGGACATTATATCAAGATGGCCACGGCTTTTGATAACCAGTTGTGAACTCACTGGTTGCAGACCCACCGGGATTCGAACCCCGGACATGCGGGTGAGAGGACAAAGCACTAACCACTACACCACGGAGGTCTGTCATGTATGACCCTGAAACAAAATTTATTTGGGATCTGCTCTCGACATAAGCTGTTAATCGACGTTGTGACTGCCGTCCCCAAGTTACTGTTTTTAAAGTTTGAACTGAAGGAATTACCAATAAAAGATTTTAGTATTAATAAATTAAACAAGAGCAACATGGTCCTGCCTTCAATAGCTCCTGGGCATAGCATGTCAGAAATAGCCTGCAAGTTGTTTTGGAATTGAAATGCTGAATGACGTTTGTTTTAGAAGTGCCTGAAAGTTAAAAGATCATAAAATATAGAAAACAAATTGTTTGATAATTTCCCCTCCCTCTTCCAAATCGACTGACTTTACAAAGCTAAGATAAGATTATATTTATTTTATTTGTAAAGGGTCCAATCCAGAAAATGAATTTTAAAATGTTCTATAAAATGCTGTACATTTTGATGGGAACATTTGGATTTTTGATGGACTTTGAAATCAATTGAACTATTGTTGCCTCTACAAGTCCATAAACTTGAACAGCAAGTGAACTGTTATTTAAAAGGAAAAGTACTGTGGTTTGCACCTGGCAGCTCAATTCTATTGGAGGTTATTAAAGGAATATTTCTATGGTTTTTTTGTAATATTCCCATGAACTTTTTTTTGTATTTATTCCCATGGTTTTCTGTAATATTCTCATGGTTTTTTGTAATATTCCTTGGTTTTTGTAATAATTCTCATGGTTTTTGGTAAAATTTTACTTAAAAGAGTATACTTTAGAGCCAATTTGGTACAAAAATCAGGTTGATATCATGTTCCATTTAGGAGATATGGATTTTTAAAGATATTCCAATTGCTTTTTAAAGCTTTTGTACAGTATAATTCTTTAAAGTGGTGCAACAAAATCCGAGCAAAAGTTTTTGCCTTTGCCATGCCCCTAATATAATTCTAGCAGGAATAGACTTCCTGTGATTTTCCGTGACTAAGATTTAGGAAAGAAATTGAAAGAATTACATAAAAGATTTTGTGCTGTCGAACCAGTTATCACAATTTTCTCATGAATTAAAAAGTGATAAGCTGTATCTCAACCTAAAAGTCCTATTATCAAAATTTAAAAACTGATCGGCTTGGATTGTAATTCACTTTCCAACCAATATAGAAATTGCTACATGCCCATAGACCTTTGAAGTGGTCAGAAATTTCTTATCAAAATAAATTCACATTGACCATTTTACAGCTTTTCTAAATATTAAGGCCAATTTATTCCAGAAAGTATTAATGGGAAAGTTATTCATGGTGTAGTCATCCATGGCTGATTTTAAAGAATAAATTAACTACATCATACAAATTTTATTATTTTTCACAAAAAATGGAGAGAGAAATATTAATCGGGTATAAATCTGAAATATAAGCTTTGTACTTTGTATTAATTTTTTGCTAGAGTGTGTTAACAGGTGGTGGTAATGGAGGAAGATTTTTTGCAAAAGCATGTTTTTGAAAAATTATAACATTTCATGTATTTTTTGTGTTTTGTTTAGCAACTCCACAACCTCCTCCCGATGTACGGCTAGTTCTGGCCATTTATACCAAAGAAGCGGAAAGCCAGGATCAGATGGTGAGTATCAAGGAGATGAATTTTGGAAGAAGCACTGCACTTAAAGAAATATTCCTAAACTGAATAAGAAATCAACACATTGTTTCCATCATATCTATGAAAATTAAGATTCACTGGAATATTCCTTTATGTTTGGGTTTAATGATCTGTGGTCCATAGAGTAATGAAAATAACTTGACTTAAAATCTGACAAAATTTTAAAGAAGAAAAGATTGAAACAAAAAAAGATTATTAGTGGAAGATCCTGTTTGTACCACTTGGCATTTTGTGCAGATTCTATATGTCAACATTTGTTTGAAATAATTGATTCGCAAGAGTCCTTCCAAATGAATGACCCACTTGTCCATTAAAATTTTGCTGATCTAAAGTTGATTAAAATGATCAAGTAAGTTTTTGTAACAATTCTTGCTCATTATTGAAGCAGGAGTTTATTTCCTGCAGCTGATGTTGTGCATCAAATTCTTGCTCATTATTGAAGCAGGAGTTCATTTCCTGCAGCTGATGTTGTGCATCAAATTCTTGCTCATTATTGAAGCAGGAGTTCATTTCCTGCAGCTGATGTTGTGCATCAAATTCTTGCTCATTATTGAAGCAGGAGTTCATTTCCTGCAGCTGATGTTGTGCATCAAATTCTTGCTCATTATTGAAGCAGGAGTTCATTTCCTGCAGCTGATGTTGTGCATCAAATTCTTGCTCATTATTGAAGCAGGAGTTCATTTCCTGCAGCTGATGTTGTGCATCAAATTCTTGCTCATTATTGAAGCAGGAGTTCATTTCCTGCAGCTGATGTTGTGCATCAAATTCTTGCTCATTATTGAAGCAGGAGTTCATTTCCTGCAGCTGATGTTGTGCATCAAATTCTTGCTCATTATTGAAGCAGGAGTTCATTTCCTGCAGCTGATGTTGTGCATCAAATTCTTGCTCATTATTGAAGCAGGAGTTCATTTCCTGCAGCTGATGTTGTGCATCAAATTCTTGCTCATTATTGAAGCAGGAGTTCATTTCCTGCAGCTGATGTTGTGCATCAAATTCTTGCTCATTATTGAAGCAGGAGTTCATTTCCTGCAGCTGATGTTGTGCATCAAATTAATTTGATTGGTAGTAGCCTTCATAATCATGTCTTTATTGTAACCTACAATAATGTGTATCAACATAATAAATATGTTTATGACCATCCTGAAAAGGGCACCAATACGTCCTAAACTGTGAATTCAAAACTTAAATTGTATGAAACATTTTATTCTGTCGTCTTTAGAAAGTCTAAAACGATGTGTGCATAGTCTTTTTCATATTTTAACCTTTGAAGTGAATTTAATATATATATATATATATATATATATATATATATATATATATATATATATATATATATATATATCTATATCTATCTATATCTATATATATACATATATATACATATACATATACATATATATATATATATATATATATATATATATATACATATATATATATATATATATATATATATATATATATATATATATATATATATATTATATATATATATATATATATAGATATATATATATATATATATATATATATATATAGATATATATATATATACAGGTGCATTGCAAGATCTGATAATTGTGGGCAACAGCAGTTTGCATGTTTTTCATTAAACTAAAGAACTTTCCATTTAAATGTTGACCAAAATTGCATTTCGCTCTTTTGATAAATGACACTTAAAACTGACGGATGCCATTAGAGCTTCAACGGTCCATTAATACATTTGTCATAAGTTTGTTAGGGGACATTTTGGCATCTAATTGTGGTAAGAACAAAAGGCAGATGACATGGTTCCCAGTTATAATTGTGTAAACCAAATGGGTTTTCTGTCCCTCACATTTATTGCAATCATTGAGGTTACTGTGAATCCTTGGGGTTCACAATGGGATACAACATGATGGCACTTGAGCATGCAGGAGGTTTGGTTTAAACCCTCCATTTTGGAGTGTGTTTATAGACACTTATTCAGTGTCATTTATAATACTGGTGTCCTACCACTTATCTTATATTGCTAGTTAGACTTGCATAAGATATAAGCTGTACAAGTACTTACAGGTTTATGGACAAGTAGAGGTTTTTAATTCATCAATGCTGGCTGTATTTACCTCTTTATTGTCTACGCTCCAGTTCTAAGTTATCGTTCCTACCTCCTTCTGTTTCTACAAAGTCATATGGTCATCGTTCCTTTCAATCTTCAGCTGCTTTTCTCTTAAACAATCTACCAACACATCAAAGAGGTTCAAACTGTAACTAACTTTAAATCATTGTTAAAAATGCATCTTTTCTCACTTCTATAAGTTATTTCCCCCTTCCCCCCAACCTCCCCACCTCTATTCATTTTTGTTTCTTTAGTGCAATGAGACTTTAGTGTGTGTTGCGTTTTATAAGAACTGTACATTATTATTATTATTAGTAGTAGTAGTAGTAGTAGTAGTAGTATTAGTAGTAGTAGTATTATTATTATTATTATTAGTAGTAGTAGTATTATTAGTATTATTTATTAACTGGATTGACTTTCTCATTTGACAGCTCCTGTTAACAGCAGAATATCCAGTAAAATACAGCAACTACTAAACACTCTCAAAAGGCCCAAGAGGAAGCCATTACAAGAGTTCTTTCGAGAAAATGAGGATGAATTAGAAGGTTTGTTGCAAATACTATGCCACATGAAAACACAATCAGAAATTTTTGTATAGAAAATAATACTTAAAGGACTAGTTCAGTGGTCAAGCATGTCCATCTTATATGAAAGAGAACCTCAAAAGAAACAAATGGTGAAGAAAACGTTCAAAAATCTTATTCCATTAAAAGATTAGTTCAGGGGTCAAGCAAGTTCATCTTTTATGAATGAGGACCTTGAGAGAATCAAAATGGTGAAGAAAGCATTCAAAAATCTTATTCCATTAAGGAGATATTAAGTTTAAAGGTTGGTATCATTTGTGTAGAAATGACTGAAATAAGACTAGTTGTTATGTCATAGCCTCAGATTCCTAAAATCTCTATGTATTCTATCATATTTTGTGGCTTTCAAACCATTGGATATGTCAAAAAAGAAATCAAACTGAATCTTGTATAGATAATTATAATTTAGCACCTGAAGAAAGTTTGAGGGAATTTTCTTTTAAATACATTAACAATTGGTAAGAATGTGAGGGTAAGGGCACCGACCTCCATAGTAGACTTACTACACACCAGCCATTTCTACAAAGATAAGACAGAGCTTTAAACTTGGATTACTCCTAAACGGAACATGATTTTTGAACGGTTTCTTCACCATTTTGTTTCTTTTATAGTCCACTTTTATATAAAATGAACTTGCTTGACCCCTGAACTTATCCTTTAAGGAGGGAATCTTGTCTAAAGAAAATAGCAAGACCTGTCACCTTTTTTTATGTAAAAACTAATTTATTTGCGAAGAACAATTTATGTATTATAGAATGTTAATCTCTTATTCTGTTAATAGAATGTGTTAGTCTCTTATTCTGTTAATAATATGCATTAGTCTCTTATTAATAGAATGTGTTAGTCTCTTATTAATAGAATGTGTTAGTCTCTTATTCTGTTAAATAATATGCATTAGTCTCTTTTTAATAGAATGTGTTAGTCCCTTATTCTGTTAATAGAATGTGTTGGTCTCGTATTCTGTTAATAGATTATGAATGTGTTAGTCTATTCTGTTAATAGAATGTGTTAGTCTTTATTCTGTTAATAGGATGTGTTTAATAGGATCTCTTATTCTGTTAATAATATGCATTAGTCTCTTTTTAATAGAATGTGTTAGTCCCTTATTCTGTTAATAGAATGTGTTCTGTCTCTTATTCTGTTAATAGAATGTGTTAGTCCCTTATTCTGTTAATAGAATGTGTTGTCTCTTATTCTGTTTATAGAATGTGTTAATCTCCTATTCTGTTATTCTGTTAATAGAATGTGTTATTCTGTTAATATAATGTGTTGGTCTCTTTATTCTGTTAATAGAATGTGTGTTAGTCTCTTATTTTGTTAATAGAATGTGTTAGTCTTATATTCTGTTGTTAGAATGCATTAGTCTCTTATTCTATTGATAGAATGTGTTAGTCTCATATTATGTTGTTAGAATGCATTAGTCTCTTATTCTATTAATAGAATGTGTTAGTCTCATATTATGTTGTTAGAATGCATTAGTCTCTTATTCTATTAATAGAATGTGTTAGTCTCATATTATGTTGTCAGAATGCATTAGTCTCTTATTCTGTTAATAGAATGCATTAGTCTCTTATTAATAGAATGTGTTGGTCTCTTATTCTGTTAATAGAATGTGTTAGTCTTTATTCTGTTAATAGACTGCATTAGTCTCTTATTAATAGAATGTGTTGAGTCCTTATTCTGTTAATAGAATGTGTTAGTCTCTTATTCTGTTAATAGAATGTATTGGTCTCATATTCTGTTAATAGAATATTTAGTTTCTTATTCTGTTAATAGAATGCATTAGTCTCTTATTCTGTTAATAGAATGCATTAGTGTCTTATTAATAGAAATATGTTAGTTTCTTATTCTGTTAATAGAATGCATTAGTCTCTTATTCTGTTAATAGAATGTGTTAATCTCTTATTTATAGAATGTGTTAAGTCTCTTATTAATAGAATGTGTTAGTCTCTTATTCTGTTAATAGAATGTGTTAGTCTTGTATTTAATAGAATGTGTTAAGTCTCTTATTCTGTTAATAGAATGTGTTGGTCTTTATTCTGTTAATAGAAATATGTTAGTTTCTTATTCTGTTAATAGAATGCATTGGTCTCTTATTCTGTTTATAGAAATATGTTAGTTTCTTATTCTGTTGATAGAATGCATTAGTCTATTATTCTGTTAATATAATGTGTTAGTCTCTTATTCTGTTAATATAATGTGTTAGTCTCTTATTAAGTAGAATGTATTGGTCTCTTATTCTGTTAATAGAAATATGTTAGTCTCTTACTCTGTTAATAGTATGCATTAGTCTCTTATGATGTTAATATAATGTGTTAGTCTTTTATTCTGTTAATAGAATGTGTTAGTCTCTTATTCTGTTAATAGATTGTGTTAGTCTCGTATTCTGTTAATAGAATGGGTTAGTCTCGTATTCTGTTAATAGAATGGGTTAGTCTCGTATTCTGTAAGAAGGTTGTCTTCTCCTCTTTTGTTGCAGCTATTGAAAGTGATCCAAATGCTCCGAGGCCTGAAGGTAACGTGATTACACCTGCCATAGGAGAGCAATTGAGCGTAAGTATTAAGAGTTGTTTTCATGTTAGTCAGTAGGTTGGAAATCAGTGAAAGTTATGAACAATGAACTTGCAACAAAATGTTGATAACTGAAATTTAATAGCAGGAGTTATGTAATTTTTGAGCTTTATTTCAGAAGTTTGAGTAAAGTTATTTATTATTGAATTATTTTATCCAAGGAATGTGATAATGATGGACAATATTTGTAAACATTTTGATGATTGGAAGCAATAAATCATTTTTAGTTTGTTTTAAAATTTTAATTGCCCAGAAATTGTGCATCTTAACATTAACCATTAATATTTAAAAAAGTTTTGCATGCAATTTCCTCATTCGGCACCCCAGAGATTATAATAGGAAATTGCAGCAAAGGAGATTTTGATTTGTTCTAATAAGAATCTTTACATACATTTTGCCTGCAGATTCCAACAGGCCTCCCCAGAAATCTTGAATCAGCACTCCAGCGATACGGCGGCACAGCTTCACCCAAAAACACAGTTCTCACATGTTTAGATGCAAGTGGGAAAGTAGCGTCAAATCTTTCATATGGTAAGCTTTTTAGTGTTAACATTTTTTTACTTATGTGGGTATATGCAATGGTGTTTGTACACATTTTTGGTTCGCATGCGAAGCATTATGCGAACCTATGTAATGGCAATTACGGCCGTCCACAGATTTGTCCTGAGAAATCCTTAGAAATGTTAAAGATTTTTGAGAATTTCTCAGAAAATGTTGAAGTTTCTTCAGAGTTCCTCAGAAAAAGTTATAGTTTCTTCAGATATCCTTATTATGGAAGGTAAGAATTTCCTTATAAAATGTTATAGTTTTTCAGAGATACTTAAGATAGGGTTGAAGATTAGTTTCCTTAAAAAATCTACAAAACATTTATCATTTTCCAATATTCTTCAGAGATCCTCAAGTCTCTCTTGTAGCACTTGAGATTTAAAATCCTTAAAATTCTTCAAAATATTTGGGCACCAACAGTTGTATCAGGCATGATTATTAAACTCCACCTTTATTATTGTAGTCATTTGCATAAAGTTGCTACAGTATATGACTTAGTCAGGGAGTGTGACAGGATGTGATTGCATATGGACATAGGGAGGAATGCCATGTGGAACATGGATGGGGGCCATGAGGACATGATATAATATTTACAATGTTGTATACACCAAGGGCTATATCAGGCATAATTATTTGACTCCACCTTTTTTTCTTATTCAACAACTCATTTGCATATAAGTTATTATATGAACTGACACTTTCATACATAGTATGCTCAATCAGGGACTGTGATAGCTAGGATGAGACTTATGGAGCTTATGGGACGTCATGTGACACAGGGTGGGATGTTATGCGGGATGCCATGTGGGACATGGAGTGGGATGCCATGTGGGACATGGAGTTGGATGCCATGTGGGACATGGAGTGGGATGCCATGTGGAACACAGTGGAATGCCATGTAGGTCAATGGTGGAATACCATGTAGGACATAGGGTGGAATGCCATAGGATGGAATGTCATGTGGGACATGGGATGGTATGGGATGTCAGTGGGACATGGCATTCCACCCCATTTCAACAAGTCATTTGCATATAAGATATTATATCAACTGACACTTTTATACATAGTATGCTCAATCAGGAACTGTGATAGCTAGGATGAGACTTCTTATGGAGCCTATGGGATGTCATGTGGGACATAGGGTGGGATGCCATGTGGGACATGGGGTGGGATGCCATGTGGAACAGGGTAGAATGCCATGTGGGACATGGTGGGATGCTACAAGTAACACAGAGTGTGACAGGTTGGGATGCCATGTGTGACATAAAGTAGGATGACATGTGTGACATAAGGTAGGATGCCATGTGTGACATAGGGTAGGATGCCATGTGTGACATAGGGTAGGAGGCTATGTGGGACATGGGGTAGGAGGCCATGGGGACATGGGATGTTGTGGGACATAAAGTAGGATGTCATTGGGACATAGGGAGGGATACCATATGGAACATATGGTGGGATGCCATGTGGGACATCAAATGGGAAGCCACTGATGTGGGACACAGCGAGGGATGCCATGTGGGACATAAGGGGATGTCATGTGGTACATATGGTTGGATTAATGTGGGACATACTTGTAGGATGGGATCCATGTGGGTCGTAGCGTGGGATGCCATGTGGGACATATGGTGGAATGCCATGTGAGACACTGTATGGTGGAATGCCATGTGGGAGATATGGTGGAATGCCATGTGGACAAGGCATGGGATGTCATGGGATGTCATGACATGAGGTGGGATGTCATTTGGGACATGGGATGTGATCCATGTGGGACATAGGGTGGAATGCCATGTGGGTCATAGGATGGGATGCCTTGTGGGACATATGATGGAATGCCATGTGAGATGGGACATGGGGTTGGATGCCATGTGGGACATGTGATGCCATGTGAGACTTTAGTGTGAGATGCCATTTTCATAATTGGCCGGGTCTTATGATATGGGTGTCAATTTGCATGGGCTTGTGAACCATGCCAGTATTTATAGTAACTTGATATTTAAGTTGTGAACAGTTATATCCCTTTTGAAGGTTGATTTTGCTGTCATTATTGAAAATAGACATACTATTGAATTTACTTATTCAATACTATATTCAAAAGTTAATCAAAATTAAAGCACCTACAAAATTGTGTAATTCCTTTTGTAAACTATTTTCAACTGTTGAAAAATAAACATGATTTCTTCTTTTCTTTGAAAGGTAAACTTTTAAGCAAAGCAAATAAAATTGCATTTTATCTGTTGCACAAACTTGGAGGAAAGGAAGGACCAATTTTGAAATCAGGAGACAGGGTAATTTTCTATTCTTTTTTCTTTTTGTTATTGTTCTTTCCAATTTCTTCAGATCAGGTTGTGACTGTTAAAAGTTTACAAGTTCTCCACAAACAATAAAGAAAGTCTTTATATTTTATCCTTTCTTGAAAATCACCCTCAGATTCGGTCTACTGTAATCTACTACTCAACAAAAAAGTTGTTACCTTCTTCATATTGATTCGGCAGCATGATTCCCCTCACCCCTGGATAAAATGTAGAAAAAAAAAAGTCAGCGCTTGGGATGGTCACTAGATTGTGACTTGATAAAATTCTACCTGATGTGCTTTACGTAAATATAAACATAAATTTTCAAACAAAAAGACAATTTTTTATAGGTCATTGTTTAACCTTAAATATCATTATTCTCTTTGTAGGTGTTTAATTTGTTACTGAAAGAGTAATACTAAAAAGAATTCAAGAACTGCATTTTTTTAATTCATTTGTGTTAAGAATGAAAAATTATTGGGTTTAGTACCTGAATGTTTTATTATTTTTTTTCCTGAAATTTCACATGCAGAATAACAACCAAGTTATTTGAGAGAAACATGGTAGCTCAAAAGCATAGCATAGCATAGCAAGGTTTAACGTCCTGAAAGCATCCAGTGCTGGACATTATATCAAGATGGCCACAGCCTTTGAAACCAGTTGTGAACTCACTGGTTGCAGACCCACCAAGATTCGAACCGGGGCGTGCGGGTGAGAGGACAATGCACTAACCACTTTACACCATGAAGATCTGTAGGTAGAGCATCTGACTCGTACTCAAATAGTACTTGGTTGGATCCCAGCTGTTGGTACCACGTTATGTTCGTCAGCAATACACTTCATATCCGATTGCTCCTGTAGATTCAAACCAGCTTCCTGGGGATTGATAAACTGGTGTCCCATCCAAGGGGAGTCAAGAGGAACCGGGGGTAAGGACCAGCCTATATGAGCCTTAAATGGCTCAGGGAGGTTTAACTTGAGAGTTTTTTTTTTTTTTATCTTGCAGGTGGCACTTGTGTATCCCAACTCAGATGCTGCTGCGTACATTAGTGCCTTTTATGGTTGTTTGTTTGCTGGTATTGTTCCTGTTGCAATTGACGTCCCTCTCACAAGGAAGGTAGGTAGCAAGCATTCATACTCTTTATGGTTCCCCCAACCACTCTGCAATAGCTGACAGTCAATCATAGACTGCCCCCTCCATGCCCTACCTATAGCTTTTCTCAACCCCTTCAACACTTATCTCTGAGCTCTTCTGCAATAAACTAGCTCAAAGCATCCTCTTCTTCATTCACTACAACATGTTTTTCCTTCCTATTCAGCTTGCATTATTCTTCCTACCTATTTTCCCTCTGATATAATCTGATCTCTCAGGCACAACTTGACTGACCATCACTGTCATGTCTCTGACACAACTTGACTGACCATCACTGTTATGTCTCTGACACAACTTGACCATCACTGTCATGTCTCTGACACAACTTGACCATCACTGTCATGTCTCTGACACAACTTGACTGACCATCACTGTCATGTCTCTGACACAACTTGACCATCACTGTCATGTCTCTGACACAACTTGACTATCACTGTCATGTCTCTGACACAACTTGACCATCACTGTCATGTCTCTGGCACAACTTGACCATCACTGTCATGTCTCTGGCACAATTTGACCTGTCATGTCTCTAGCACAACTTGACCATCTCTGTCATGTCTCTGGCACAACTTGACCATCATTGTCATATCTCTGGCACAACTTGACCATCACTGTCATGTCTCTGACACAACTTGACTATCACTGTCATGTCTCTGGCACAACTTGACCATCACTGTCATGTCTCTGGCACAACTTGACCATCACTGTCATGTCTCTGGCACAATCCCTGACCTGTCATGTCTCTATGTCTCTGGCACAACTTGACCATCACTGTCATGTCTCTGGCACAACTTGACCATCATTGTCATGTCTCTGGCACAACTTGACCATCACTGTCATGTCTCTGGCACAACTCACTGTCATGTCTCTGGCATCATCTGTCATGTCTCTGGCACAACTTGACCATCACTGTCATGTCTCTGGCACAACTTGACCATCACTGTCATGTCTCTGGCACAATTTGACCTGTCATGTCTCTGGCACAACTTGACCATTGTTGTCATATCTCTGGCACAACTTGACCATCACTGTCATGTCTCTGGCACAACTTGACCATCACTGTCATGTCTCTGGCACAACTTGACCATCACTGTCATGTCTCTGGCACAACTTGACTATCCCTGTCATGTCTCTGGCTCAACTTGATCATCCCTGTCATGTCTTTGGCACAACTTGACCATCGTTGTCATGTCTCTGGCACAACTTGACCATACCTGTCATGTCTCTGGCACAACTTGACCATCGCTGTCTGGCACAACTTGACCATCACTGTCATGTCTTTGGCACAACTTGACCATCACTGTCATGATACTGTTCAACCTCATCAACCAACTATTGTACTCTTTGTGACAAATATTTCTACATTTTAAGGAAAACCTAAGCTCCTGTGGTTTAGTGATAACAAGGAGACCTCCAACTTTTTGCAAAAAGTTTTTGCAAAAATATTTTAAAACTAATTTGGCATAAGAGGATTTCATCTTTTTATGGTTGGAGTTAAAAATTGGAAAATTATTAGCATAAAATATTTTACAAGGAAATATTTGAAATTTAGGTCAAATTTGTCAACAATTTTCCCCCAAAATGAGAAAATTGACAATTTCCTTAAAATTAAACAAAATTGTCAAAAAATAAGCAGATTTCCCGAAAATTGAAGAAAATTTCTAGAATTGAAAGAAAATTTGGTGAACTTTTGTTATCTGTCAAAAATTTCTGAGAATTGACAAACTTTCTTCAAAATTGAAGAAAATTGCCAAAAATAAAGGAAATTTCCCAAAATTAAAGAAAATTGCTCAAAAATGAACAAAATTTCTTTAACAGCCTAATATCTGATAATTTTGAAACAATTTACACTGAAATTATAAAGTAAAATGCATGGAAATAAACGAAATATCCCAAAAATGAAAGAAAATTGCACAAGAATGCCCATAAATTTTCCTTGAATTGACAAACACTTTACCAAGAATTTAAGGAAAGTGTCAAAAAATGAAGAAAATTTCCCAAAAATGAAGAAAATTTCCTGAAAATGAAAGAAATTTCCCAAAAAATGAAGAAGATTTTCCGATTAGCAGCAACAGCAACGTCAGTGTGATGGAACTTAATTTACCAGTGCAGTTTTTCCACTTGTGACCGGGAATTTATGGCTCTCCCTCCCCTTCCCCACTCCCTGAGAGGTGACCATTCCTACCGCCCCTGCCTAAAAGAATTATGTACCAATATGGTTAGAAATAGGGTGTATTATGAATGTCATGGCGCTTTTTATTTTCGCCATTTACTTCAAAAATGCTCCGCGATCCCTGGATAATCATATTAAACTGCAGACCATAAGTCCCATGTTCACAATATACTGGATATTTGTTAAGAGTTCCTCAATATCAGTTACTATTCATATGTGTTTATTGTTTTAAGTCACTAAATATCTGCTTCAACCCTTACTCTACCAAGCAGCGATATTATCACCGTTTTGGGTGCCCCATCTTCGACCCAGCCTCCCAAGCACGTTTTCAAAAAGTGCTGGTAGAGTAAGGGTTAATCAACCCGCGACAAGTGTGCCAACTCAAAAATATATGCAGCATGATCCCGGTGGGTGACCCACTGGGTCACTGAAGTGGAACGAGCCTGACTCTGCTGCTTGGAAGACAGATGACCCTTCAATAATCAGCCTGTGTTTAACCCTTACTTTACCACGCAGCGATATCATTGCCATTTTGGGTGCCCCATTTTCGACCCTGCCTCCCAAGCACATTTTCAAAAAAGTGCTGGTAGAGTAAGGCTTAAGTAACTGCATATCTGTTATAAGCTATTATAGGTGACCATCTTTTGAAGTCACTGGATATCTAATAGAAACAACATAAGGTTTCATTTGACACATTTGATTTTAAAGAACATAATAGACTCAAATGTAAGGGATCAAAAAGTATCACAAGAAGATTGGATATAAGAATTGATTTGATCAACAATGGTCCACACTTTTCTCATAACTGCTTTTCCATTTTCCCACTTGAAGTATTGAGTGATATTCCCCTTATATCAGCATTTCTCAATAATTAGATACCAGTATTATCCACAAAGGTATTCACAACCTATTTTTAAAGCACTCAACAGGTCCTTAATTGATACAGTTGATGAATGTGAAGTGCTTTTTAAAAAAGGGAGTGCTAGAATGAATAAGTGACCAAAAATTGACCTATTTAATTGGTCCAATTTTCATTTAAGTTCTTCTTAAATGGACATAACTGGTATACAAGGTTTGGATTAATATTTGAATTTTAAAACAAGCAGTGACCAATCACGTCCTTTATTTCTTTTATCAGGATGCTGGTAGCCAACAGATTGGCTTCTTATTGGGAGGCTGTGGAATCACAGTTGCCCTAACAAGCAACACATGCCTTAAAGAATTGCCAAAGACACAATCAGGGAGGTGGTTAGGTTCAAGGGGTGGCCAAGGCTCAACTGGCAAGTCACAGAGTCATTACCAAAGCCACCCAAGGATTGGCAGCTACCTCCTAGAATGGCAGATGACTCACCTGCATATATTGAGGTTTGTAGCAATTTCCTTATATCTTTTAAATAGGGTTTTACTTCTGATTTTAAAATCAGTCATAAAATATAAAAACAGTCAATCTGGGATTAACAAAATATGCTTCTGTTGTGTTTTTTTTGATGTCGTATATTATAAAAGATTAAAATGTCTTACCTTGTCACTATTTATTATTTCGGAATTTCATTTGTTTGATACACCAAACAGTACACTACAGACAAGGATGGCAGCGTGATGGGGGTGACAATCAATCGCAAGGCAATGTTGTACCACTGTAGAACACTCACCGTGGCATGCAACTATAGTGAAGGGGAAATCATGGTTAACGTGCTGGACTTTAAACGAGATGTTGGTCTCTGGCATAGTATCCAAGCTGTGAGTATATGCATCTCTGTTTTTTGGGACACAGAGTCTATATCCCTAGCCCATCAGGGAATGAGCCCCATTCCCCCTGGCCAGGGAGCACTAGCCCCATCAGGGAATGATAAGAAAATGTGATGCCTTGTCAAGGAGGGTAGTTCTCCCATTCCCCACCATTAGGCATATCTTTGCATCATCCCCATAACCCAGTGAGTGGCTGAGGTTCACTAAGAATTAAATTAGCAACATTAATTTATTCTCTATGTGGTGTTATTGCATACCATAATATTAGTAAAATGTAAAATAAAGAAATGATTATGTGCAGGAATTGATGTTTAATGAAATTTAGATTACAAATTTGCATGCATAATTTGGACTTTCATGAAATTTGAATAATTTGCAATGAATATTCAGTGAAATTGAATTGATGTTTAGAAAAAGTTAGCAATTGTTTTTGCTAAGGAGTCTTTTAGGAGCTTTTGTGTCAGTCATATGGCATTCTAAATAACAAGAGTTCACACTGGAAAGTAACTTAAAACTGCTAGATGACCTTCCAAGAATGTTTTTTTTACAGTTTTGAACAGCATTTGGTGATGAATATTCACATGTATGAACATTTTGTCATCTTTTGCAGAGTGTATTCAATGGCATGCATGTAATCAGTGTTCCGTACTCCTTGATGAAAGTCAACCCTGCATCTTGGATGCAAATGGTCACAAAGCATAAAGGTAAATCTTTTTTAAACATTTGATTTCATTACACAGACAATGATAAATATTTTCTTGTGACTCATGAGGTTTTAGTTGTATTATACTGCCATTTAAGGATTGGATTAATGCTTACTTGTCCATCTGTTCTCATAAATTCTTTGCATTTATGGATCCAGTAACAAACTTCTCACCATCAAACCCAAAGTCGGGACCAACATCCCTCTGCACAGTTGCAACTGCAGGGAAGACATCGTTGTCACCCGCATCCGCCTCAGCCACTCCTCTCTCACTCACTCCCATCTCTTATCCGGCTCCCCTTCCCCTCTCTGCCCCACTTGTAACACATCAAGCATATCTTGTAACCTGTCCCTCATGCCAGAACCCCAGATCTCTTCTCTTCTCACTATCCTCAATCTCGGACCTTTTTGAAAACAATTCTTCCTCAAACATCATCAATTTCCTCTGCAACAACAACCTCTTTCACCCCATTTAACTTCCCCATTCCCCCTTTTTTTCTTTCTCTTTCTGTTTTTCCCCTTTTATCCCTTACCCAACCTTTCCTCACTATCTATCCTAAATCTTTTTTTGGCACATTTGTCTTCTGTTTTCAACAAACCATCCTTTTCTCCCTTATAAACCTTCCTTTACCTCTCTGTTCTAAATCTTACACCATAATTTATTGACACCCTCTTGGCCTATTTGACTCTGACTGTTGCGGTGCCATTAAACATCAACAAACCAAACCAAACCATTATTGGATCCTTAAGCTAATCACTATTATTATAAAATTTGAAAAGAAAAAAAAAAATGTTTAGCTAATACTATACCTTCTTTCCTCTGAAACATTGTAAAAATACTTGGTAAAGTAGGTTGAGAAGAAATCGGAAAATATTTGATTGGTATTAAAAGTAACAATATTCATGATGAAATTATTTGTGGTGGTGTACCATTTTTCAAAGGAAGTAAACATTTATGTCTTACTATATTTTCAACTTCTTTGGAAATTATTGCCAGTGGCACAACAAGAGGGTTTGGGGTCCTCAGGGAATTGTGGGAGGGGCGAGGGGGTATGTGAACATCACAGTAATGTTGTTTAGGGTCATATGTAGAACCCTGAACCCAGAACTTTGTTTACAACCTCCTTAGGTACCCCAATTTCTCCACTAACCCCTCCCTTCAGCTTACGCATCAAACACGACCTCCACCATCTCGGCATCAATCGCGCCACTCTTAACACCTTCTCCTGGCCCACTTTTCCTCCCTGGGCCACCCCCCTCCTATCCACCTGGGCCTCTCTATTCATCACAAAACCCAAACCCACTCCAACCTCTTCATCAACCTCCACAACCAAATCAAAGACAAACTCTCAACTACACCTCCATCTGTATACTGATGGCTCCAAGGAGAGCGACAAGACAGCTGCTACTGCCGTCATCCAAGATATCACCCTCAGTAGCAGGCATCCCAACTACTCATCCATCTTCTAGGCCAAGGCCATCCTGCTCACCCTCAACTTTATTGAGTACTCCCAACTCAGCCACTTTGCCATCTTCTCAGACAACAAGTCTGTCCTTACTTCTTTACTTAATCTTAAATGGGATAACTCCACATCCCACCTCCTCCATAAACTTCTCCCCCCCCCCCCCCCCTGCACAAAAAGTATTCTTTTCTTCTGGATACCAGCCATGTTGGCATCCCCGACAGTGACAGAGCTGATGCAGCCTCTAAGCTTGCCCTCAACCTCCCCCTACCCCTTTCTGACATCAAACTGTGTATGGCTTCCCTTGTTCATGACCTCTGGCAAGCCTCATAGGACTCCCAAATAAATAACAAACTCCACATCATCCAGCCCACCATTCCAATCAAACCCACCATCCACAATCTCTCGCTTGTTGACAACGTCCACATTACCTGCCTTAAAATACTTCACACCCACCTCACTCACTCCCAACTCCTTACTGGCTCCCCCACCCCTCTGCAACAATTGCCATTGCACCCCCACAGTCCACCACGTCCTCCTTGCCTGCCCACTGTACAAGCTTCCCAGAGCTTCCCTCGCCCCCACCACTCAATAGCTGAGCTCTTCCAGAAAAACGAAAAACCCTCTGGATAAAATTATCTCCTTCCTTCATAATGCTTTCTCTACAACCATATTTAGTCCTCCTCTCCCACCCCCCTCCTCCCATCTTCTTTTGCACCCCATGCACTTCCTCTCTCGATCCCAGCTTCCTGGCTTTTAGTCATCAGGGTTTTTCTCAGTCTCCCCATATATCTCTGGAATGATCTAACATCTCAGGCACAATTTGACCCACGCTGTTATGGTGCCTTTAGGCCCTCATCAAACAAACAAACAAGCATGTGTATATTTATGGTTTAGGGGCCTATGGGATTTACCAAATCAGCACACCCTATTGTATGCCTATTGATTATTGCTTTATACTTGAGTTTTCCAGAAATTAAAGTTGTTTTCATTACTTTTTGACAGCTTCTATTGCCATAGTGAAATCCAGGGACATGCACTGGGGTCTAATGGCCCAGAAAGAGCACAAGGACCTGTCCTTCAAGAGCCTCAGAATGCTTCTTGTCGCTGATGGTTCCAATCCTTGTAAGTTATATACAAGTTTTACAATGTTTCTCTAAAGATATTCAGAGAAGTCATTAAGGAATTCTTTATTATTCATTTTTGAAAAAGGTTTTTATATTTAGATATTGCACTGGTCCTTGAACATGATTGCGGTGTTACTTAGTGTGTGGAGGGACATGAACATGATTTCGGTGTTACTTAGTGTGTGGAGGGACATACCAGCCTGAATTTTCCAATTAACATGTTGGTTTATGTTGATTGCAACTTGCTAACTTCAAAATGTATTTGAGTATTTTGCCTTTCTTTAAAAAAAAACAATAGCCATTGTCCCATTTAAGAAAACACATTTGTAATCTGACAGATTTTTTATATTAATATATGATCAGTGCATTTTTAAAACTGGCTAAAAATGAGTCAAAGAAGAATTAAACAAACAAAAACACACACAAAATCTTCCAAAAAAACAAAAAACAGAATGACCAATTGATGTATATTTGGGTTTAATTGCGGATTATGCCAAGAAAGTAACATTTGATAATGTTTATATTTCTTGCGTTTCCTCTCAGGGTCGTTATCTTCATGTGATGCTTTCCTCAGTACCTTCCAGAGCAAAGGCTTGAAATCTGAAGTGATGTGTCCATGCGCATGTGCCACAGAAGCATTAACTGTATCAATAAGAAGGTAAGATGAATTATGGCTTGGAGGTAATCATATTGATCAAACTTAAGGATTTTTGGTTCCAATACTAATAGCATAAGGAACCTATGCAGTCATGCTGGCTTGTGTATGTATGTGTGGATGTATTTATGTATGTATGTATGTATGTATGTATGTGTGTGTGTATGTATGTATGTGTGTCTGTATACAGAAAGCTTGTTAACACGATATCTCAAGATCAATACACCTGGATTCATGTCATATATGGCACACAGATAGCCCATGATCCGTAATGTGTCCTATTGTTTTTGGTGGAGATGTCATGCATATTAATAAGTAGACGGGGCTAAATGTAAAAATCTTGAAATGCTCATATTTTAACAACCACTTGCCTGTTTTGTTTCATATTTGGTTTAATTATAATGTTAGCTTGTGTGTACATGTTCATAGAATAAAAGTGTGCATTTCATTACCATGCGTAGTGGGCGGGCTTAATATGATTTTGCTGAAAAGAGGCTGTAAGCATGATATGTAAAGAATGATAAACTGGATTCATGTCATATGTGGTACACAGACCTGTATATATGCCCTATTGGTGTTGGTGGTGATGTCATGCATATCAATGAATAGGCGGATCTTAATGAAAAAATCTTTAAATGCTTATATTTTGCATGTTTGTTTTGATTCATACTTGGTATATTTATGTTGTTAGCTAGTCTATACATATTCATGGTATAAAATTGTTGAATATTATTAATATACATGGTGGGAGGGCTAAATACAGTTTTGCTGAAAAGAGCTTGTTAACACAGTAACTCAAGACAATACATTTGAATACAGAACATAATGTTGTACACAGATAGTCCATTGTCTGTTTGTGTTCCTTGTCTGGTTGTGATGTCATGCATAGTGCTAAGATGGTGAGGGAGGGGGCTTAATATAAAATAAAACAATCTTGAAAAAGTTAAAAATTTATACCAACTGTTTGTATCATACTTGCATGTTATTTGCTATGTGTATGTTATATGCATGTTTTGCATCATACTGTCAACTGGTTTTATTTTATTTATATACATGGCAGGCATTGCTTAAGAATATGTGTTTTAGCATATTTCGTGATATGCAATGCCAGTTAGTATCAAACTTAAAATAAACCAACAATAAAAACATCATCGGAACAGCTAAACATTTTGGTTTTGAGTTTTAATTATGATCTTGTGAGTGGTCAAATTACATCAAGTGTGATGGGATGTTTTGCAGTTTGTGTATGCATTAATTGCCCGAGTAAAGACTGTAAAACTTATATAAGACTTCTTGTTTATAACACTGTACTTGACATAATAAGAGCCTGGGCACTTAAGAAAACAAAATTGCACCACTTTTTAGGCCAAATTTTGTTTCCTTAGAAGTGCCCATGCTCAGGAGTCGCATACAGTGCGAATTCGGCGAAGGATAAGATATCCCTATTCATAAGTAATTACCACAAATTTCTTCTCCCCATGTTAATAGGGTTCAGGCTAGCTTAAAAAAGAGGTAAAGAACATATACATATAAACAGCATTCATTATTTATTGATGTTGGGATATGTTATCAGTCAAAACGTGTTGGGTGGGTGTTTATTAGAGCAGAGGCGCTTAATACATCAAATACGGTATTTGCAATTTGAGTCAAATTTGTGATGCATTTATTTAGGAGTTTTTCCCTAAAATAGGAAGGAGGTCTTGGAGGTTAATTGCGGTAAAGAAACCAAGTCTTCATCAAATCTGCTGTTTTCCTTAAAAGAATTTTGAGTAGGAATATAAAATATTGGGTTCATATTTTAAAATAAGTGAGTGTACTTTCAAAAAATTCCATATTATTAACCAAAATTTCAGGTAAATACTTCTTACCAATTTTTTGCAGGAAGGTTTGCCCATTTGCATAGTTTTTAATAGTTTAAAGAATGGCAATTTGCTAATGTTGCTGATGACTTACCATATTATTCCGGTAAGAAAATTGTGTTTTTTTGTTTCCTTCCCCTCACAGGCCTGGTAAGACAGGTAGTACAGCATCAGGCCGTGGAGTTCTTTCAATGGCTGGGTTGAGTTATGGAGTAGTCAGGGTAGACACGGATGATAAGCTCACGTCTTTGACCCTGCAAGATGTCGGTGTAGTGATGCCAGGAGGTAAGATTTCATTCAAGTTGTATAGATATAATCTGAGATTTATGAAGGAATAATGTGGAAGATAGGAAGTGAGAAATATCACAAAGTACTGTTTACAGGAAATTAGGAATTACATTCATACACATCTCAAATAAGTTTTTTATTGTTTAAGTAAACACATCAAAATAACAAATTTGATATTAAAAAGGAACTCCATTGGTGAAAACGGAGAAAAAATACAAACTTCACATCATTCAATATATTCTTGACACTTGTTTTGTTAATAAATTTTTTGTCTCTTTGGTATAATGACATAGTATTTTTAGTAATATATGTGTAAATTTTCAAGAATGATTTGTATCTTTCTTTGTACAGCTGCAATGGTGGTTACCAAGGTTGATGGTCTGCCCTATTTGTGCCAAACAGATGAAATAGGTGAACTGTGTGTGTCATCAGATGCCGTTGGGATCTCATACTGGGGACTCAAAGGCAAAACAAATTACACCTTTAATGTAAGTTGCAATATCACCGTCCAGGCATATTTGTTTTGTTTTGCATGCATGATCCTCCCTTACGGGAAGTCAGCAAGACTCCTATACGGAGCATAGACGCCAAGCTATAGCCTGCATAACAGATGCCAGTCTCGTGCGACCGGGACGGAAGTGGATAAACACCGGGTTTTCACCCTACTCTTTTGAGAAGTGTTTAGAGAACCAGGTAGGATGTGACTGTCCTACCATCAGGACCGACGGCTTAACGTCCCCGTATGAAGTATAAATAGAACTTGTATTTATTTACTGTTAGAATGAATTTGGTGGGGTTGTTTATCATTGAGAGTACTTGAGGTACATCAAGAAAAAAAGATTTCTTTATCATGATAAGACCACCAGTCATATTCTAATAGAAGCTTTTTTCATTTAATTTGTATTTTAAGTTGATCAAAGTATGAAGTAAACCTTTAATGATATTCATAATTATACTTGAAAAATTTTCTTTAACAATGCAATTTACTTAATTACCATTTGTGTATTCTATGTATTTGCTAGGATATTTCATGTATGTGTAACAAGAAGCATCTTGATTTGGTAGGATGTTTTTTGGGATTAAAAGATAAATCATAAAATGTTATAATTTGACTATATTTTGCTTTAATGTCTCTTCAGGTGGAACCACTGAAAGAAAGTGATAAACCTGTAAATGAAAGATTGTTTGTAAGAACAGGACTTCTTGGATTCCTTGGTCCAGTAAGTTCCTTCACAAAGTATATACATTTTTAGTTGTAACAATGGTGTGAATGGATATTCTATATAATAGGTCAAAGGTTTGGACTAATTGCTCTGTTTTGTAAGAACAGGGCCTCCTTGGATTCCTTGATGCAGTGGAATCATTGATCCAAAAGTGTTTGTTTCTCACCTCTTCCATTCACAAAATAACTACATTTTTTCATTTGAAAGAATTAATTATTATCTATAGTGAATAAATTTTTGTACTCATTGCTCCCACCACATACTTGGACAATCTTACCAATCTGAAAGCATTTTATTTGTGTTAAAGCACAACCTGATCTCAGTAAAACTGAGTAAAACATAGTAGCTTATTTGAAAGCTGGCTTCAAGGTCTATAATAAGATGGTGGGGAGAAAAATCTGTTCTGATTTTCCATTCAGATTTTTTTTAAAATGTCGCTTCCAAAATGGACCAAAAATGGTAAATAACAGTGTAAAGTGACCAAAAATTTCAAATTTGAGATCAGTTTTGCGAAATTTGATTAGAATTACAGTATTTGATATTCGTGAATGACTCTCACCAAAAATAAAGTCAAAACTGTTTTTTAAAGTTCATCCTGAATATTTATCACCTTATGAGAAATTTTGGTGAAAATATGAAAATTACTTATGTTTGGTTCTATTTTACTCTGAAAATCTCAATATGACCCCCATCACAAAACAGTTGAAATATTAAAGAATCAAGGAGTTTTTTAAATGATACACAAATTACCTCCGTATCAGTTTGGTATGGTCCAGAATTTTTGATTGAAAATTGCACTTCCTAATCGACAAAAATCATGTGGATCAGGCATTTAAGGGTTAAGAGGAGGGATTTCAAGCTTCACATTTGAGGTTCTTTTGTTTCAAAAAATTGTTGGTTTATATTTTTTGTGTCAATTTCTCACAAATAAATTAATGCAATAAATGTTCCACTTCATGTAGGGTGGTCTCGTATTTGTATGTGGCAATGTCAATGGTTTAATGATCGTCGCTGGAAGACGGCATAATACAGATGACATCATAGCAACGGTACTGGCTGTCGAACCAATGAAATTCATCTACAGAGGAAGGTTCGATATGTCTTTATTAATGTATTTCTTTATTAATGTATTTTCCTATTTTAGTACAGAAACTGAGCCCAGTTCTAGCACTGTGCTGAATTTCTTACCTGATTGTATAGGAATAGAAAGAAATTATAATCTGATTCTTTCTATTAATTTTTTTGTTATAAGTTCATGTTAGTTTTTAAGATATGAGAATCTGGTTAGGAATCTCAAGATTTTTAGTATGTGTAAATTTGTGCCGAGGTAGAGTAAAGAATGATTTTATGTTATTCTTTGAAATGTCGCAGGGTATGTGACTCAGTGTCAAAAAGTGTTCCACATAGCTGCCTACCTTTAAGCCATTTGGGCAAGAGATTATTTTATTCATTCATTTGTACCGTTATCATCAACAGTTAGAAAATGGAATTTAAAGATATACTTTAATGAAGCAATAAATGGATACTCTTATATAAGTATTTTTTAAGTATATCTTTTTTATAGTTTTGGGTTTGCACATTAGTGCTTAGTCATAAAGCAGATAACTTTTGTACCAGACTGGTAAGAGCAGTCTGTGCAGGACCTATTTCATATCGTTTTGTGCATATCAGTTTGATTTTGTTTATGTCTCTGATGCCTTACCCAGAGGTCAAAACATTCCAGACTGAACTGGTTTTCTATATCTTCAAGCATGCCATTGTAAATACTGTTAGATTTACATCTGTGAGAAAATAATTTTGCTGTATAGAATCTCATAGAATGATTTTTGTTAGCTCTCATCTACATAGATTTTTCCATAATCTTTTAGGAAAAAAGAAAATATATAGGATAAATTTTATAGATGGATTTGCCTTTAAAACTTTGCGTTATCGATTTGGAGTGATTTTTTTGTTGGTTATTACACATGTAGGGAAAGCAGTGTCTGTGTTGTATATCTTGAATTTTGAGGAGATGATTTGAAGTCATCTTGGCAGGTCTCATTTGTGATCAAACCTCAATGGGTTTGTTGCAAGCGACAGTAGCTGACTTACTTTAAAATCAATTGCAAAATCCATAAAAATAGCAATATATTGCACCAATATTTATCAAATTTTAATCATTATACAGTTTTTTTAAACTTATTGTAGGTGTAAATGTTTTATGTAAATGTCATAGGTATTATCAGTCAGATTTTTATTTTCTCCCTTGTAAATCATGTGTGCTTTATACTGCCTACCATAATATTTTAAAGAAAAAAATGCGGTGAATTTTGATTTTCTGTAATGTTAGCTTTTGCACAAATAAACATGTTATCTTTTCTATTCCTATCACTTTGAATGCCTGAAATTTAAGAAAGAAACTTAAAAAAAGAATTAGGTAAAAGATTGTATACTTTGTTCTCAATAATAAATCAGGAATCTTGCATAGAAATCTGCACAGTTTCTTTACTGGCTATTTGAAGTTCAAACCTTGTTCTTCTCAGAATGAAGAAAGCTCTTGTCCTTAGGCCATTAACCCTTACTCTACCAGCACTTGTCTGAAAACACTCTTGGGAGGCGGAGTCAAAGATGGGGCACCCAAAACAGCGATAATATTGCCATGTGGTAGAATAAGGGTTAAGCACAGGCTGATTTTGAAGGGGGGTCTCCTGTCTTCCGGGCAGCCGAGTCGAGGCTCATTCCGCTTCAGTGACCCGTTGGGCTGCCCACCGGATCACTGCATATATTTTTGAGTTGGCACATTTTCCCGGGTCTACCAGCACTTTTCTGAAAACTCACTTGAGAGGCGGAGTCAAAGATGGGGCACCCAAAACAGCGATAATATCGCCGCATGATTAGGGTTAAATTGTAGATTTGTTTAATTGTAGATGTCAGTAAACATTCAGTAAGATATCAACACCTCGAGGCAAACCAAGATCATTTTTGTTTTATTTTTTGAACAAATATATTCATTTTTGAATGTTAGGAGTATTAAAATGATAAACATCTTTTATTTCAAAACTGTCATGAATCAGCAAAACAATGCTCTTACTTTTCAACCGAGAGCTGAAATAAAAATCTTGATCATCATCATGTTCTTTTTCAGTAATTATATTGTACTAAGGGCCGGTGGCCTTATGTTAATGAATAAATTGTTTCCTATTTTCTCAGGATAGCAGTGTTTAGTATAAAGGTGCTTCGTGATGACAGGATTGTTATCATAGCTGAACAGAGACCAGAGGCAACAGAGGAAGAGGTATGTCCTACCATGTGTGTTTTGCTTGTAATCATTTTAATGACGACACCTGATGTTGATACAGTAGGGATGAAGGGGAGGGCTTATCCAGGGGTTTATTCTTTCTATTTTTCTTTATGTATAATGAATTAATTACTGTTTATATTTCTCTTATTGTTAGGGGGCTTAGCTTCCATTAGCTTTAGGTAGTGTCTTTGCAAAATCTCCTCAAGCCACTGTGGTAATTTCCTATGTTACTGTATTTTACTGAATCATACCAGCTCTCTTAAATTCAAATAAAAATACTTATTTTTAAGATGTATATTGATGTGGTGTGTATTTGTACTTTTTTTTGTAATCAATGGCTGAAATTAAGTTCTTGAAATAAAATATTCTAAGTGGATTGTGGAAAGTTTGTGCAACAGAAGCTGTCATTTTTAGCATGCAGAAACTTTTAATTGACTTGATTGTCACAATCGCATTGAAAGATAGAAAAGTAAGTTTTTGTCTTCTAAGAATAATATTTATAAAATTTCTGTGTCAAATAGGCCGTGGTATGATTGGTTGGTATGATTGGTTGGCATGATTGGTTGGTATGATTGGTTGGTTGGTATGATTGGTTGGTTGGTATGATTGATTGGTATGATTGATTGATTGGTTGGTTGGTATGATTGGTTGGTTGGTATGATTGGTTGGTATGGTTGATTGGTATGATTGATTGGTATGATTGATTGGTTGGTATGATTGATTGGTTGGTATGATTGGTTGGTTGGTATGATTGGTTGGTATGGTTGGTTGGTATGGTTGATTGGTACGGTTGATTGGTATGATTGATTGGTATGATTGATTGGTATGATTGATTGGTTGGTATGATTGGTATGATTGGTTGGTTGGTATGATTGGTTGATTGGTATGTATGATTGGTTGGTATGATTGGTTGGTTGGTATGATTGATTGGTTGGTATGATTGGTTGGTTGGTATGATTGGTTGGTATGATTGGTTGGTTGGTTGGTATGATTGGTTGGTTGGTTGGTATGATTGGTTGGTATGGTTGATTAGTATGATTGATTGGTATGATTGATTGGTATGATTGGTTGGTATGATTGGTTGGTTGGTATGATTGATTGGTTGGTATGATTGGTTGGTATGCTTGATTGGTATGGTTGACTGGTATGGTTGATTGGTATGATTGGTTGGTATGATTGGTTGGTTGGTATGATTGATTGGTTGGTATGATTGGTTGGTTGGTATGATTGGTTGGTATGTTTGATTGGTATGGTTGATTGGTATGGTTGATTGGTATGATTGATTGGTATGATTGATTGGTTGGTATGATTGGTTGGTTGGTATGATTGGTTGGTTGGTATGATTGGTTGGTATGGTTGGTTGGTATGCTTGATTGGTATGATTGGTTGGTTGGTATGATTGGTTGGTTGGTATGATTGGTTGGTTGGTATGATTGGTTGGTTGGTATGATTGGTTGGTTGGTATGGTTGGTTGGTATGATTGATTGGTTGGTATGATTGGTTGGTTGGTATGATTGGTTGGTTGGTATGATTGGTTGGTATGATTGGTTGGTATGATTGATTGGTATGATTGATTGGTATGATTGGTTGGTATGATTGATTGGTTGGTATGATTGATTGGTTGGTATGATTGATTGGTTGGTATAATTGGTTGGTTGGTATGATTGGTTGGTTGGTATGGTTGATTGGTATGGTTGATTGGTATGGTTGATTGGTATGATTGGTTGGTTGGTATGATTGGTTGGTTGGTATGATTGGTTGGTTGGTATAATTGGTTGGTATGGTTGATTAGTATAATTGATTGGTATGGTTGGTATGATTGGTTGGTATGGTTGATTGGTTGGTATGGTTGATTGGTATGATTGGTTGGTATGATTGGTTGGTTGGTATGATTGGTTGGTATGGTTGATTGGTATGATTGATTGGTATGATTGATTGGTATGATTGGTTGGTATGACTGATTGGTTGGTATGATTGGTTGGTATGGTTGATTGGTATGGTTGATTGGTATGGTTGATTGGTATGATTGATTGGTATGATTGATTGGTATGATTGGTTGGTTGGTATGGTTGATTGGTATGATTGATTGATTGGTATGATTGGTTGGTTGGTATGATTGGTTGGTTGGTATGATTGGTTGGTTGGTATGATTGATTGGTTGGTATGATTGGTTGGTTGGTATGATTGGTTGGTATGGTTGATTGTTATGGTTGATTGGTATGATTGATTGGTATGATTGATTGGTATGATTGATTGGTATGATTGATTGGTTGGTATGATTGGTTGGTATGATTGGTTGCTTTTATAGAATTTGAAAAGATTGGTAGAGGAACATAAATTAATTTTGTTTCAGGGATTCTCACTGATGATGAGAAAATTGCTCAAATCTACGAAACATTTCTTGTATTTAACGGTCTTGTCTTACGATACTTTTGCAGTGCTTTCAATGGATGAGTCGTGTGCTGCAAGCGATTGACAGTATTCACCAGGTTGGAGTCTACTGTCTGGCTCTTGTAAACCCAAACTCTCTTCCAAAGGTAAGTTCACTGTCAGCATTTCTTCTTCAAAAGTAAACCTAAAGACATTTTAATTAATTAATTTTCAAAATGTGGCAAAGAAATTATTTTGATAAAACTAAGAAGTGATTTTAAATCAATGCAAAGGAATGTTAAGCTGTTTGTAAGTCCTGTCAACATCTAGTTTCTCCATGTCCTCAAATGTTGATCATATAGGCCGTGATGTTTCTAGCAAGAAAGGTGCCATTTTAAAATTGCAATGTTAAATGATACAAGTTTGGGACATTTAGATTAATTTCTGTGTGTGAAAATGAAACTCTTATTTGTTGGTTATCTTGTTGCATTAAAAAGTTAGTCATAAATCAAATGAAAGCTCAGCTTGAACTTTGACTGAGACTTGACATAAGATGGTGCCACCTTCCTTTTTTCATCAGACACCTTTGGGTGGTATCCACCTATCAGATACCAAACAACGTTTTATGGAAGGTTACCTCCATCCCACAAACGTCCTCATGTGTCCTCACACATGTGTGTCCAATCTTCCCAAGCCGAGGATGAAACCGTCAGATGTTGGTGCAGCATCCGTCATGATGGGTAACCTGGTGGCAGGTTCTAGGATCGCTGGTGCAGCCGGACGGGACATCGGGAGACCAGATGAGGAAAGTGATGCAGCCAGAAGGGTAACTATTTTTCACTTTGTATAAAACATTTACTATGTGGTTCTTTGTTTTACATTTTTCAGGTTCTAAAACCTATTCTTATTGTCGTCAGAGTATTATTTTTAACACAATGAAATTTTGTTTATGTTACAGAAATGTTTTATAAGTTTAATTATTCAAAAGCTTATTGTTAATGAAAGGTCATATCAAAATATTCACATCACATTATAAAAACAAGAAATCAATATATTTTTTAAGATAAAAGAAGATACTGTATAAATCACTGTTTAAATGCTATTCATCAATTTTGTCCAAATGATAATTAATCTGCAAGCTCTTCTAAAGGAAAAAGCTGTTATTTTAATATCATGTCGTAGTATTGTGATTAATAACATCAAATTGACTTGTTGAACATTTTCAATTATTATTAGAATAAATTCTGATCAAGGTCTAAGCATCTATTTTCACCTTAAAGGCTTAGTCTAGTGGTCAAGCACTGAAAAGTCTTATTTTGGTAAGGAAAAATTGATAGTTTAAAGCTCTGTCTTATATGTGTAGAAATGACTGGTTTAGTAAGTCTACTATGGAAAGTTGTTGTCTTTATCTGTCTCACATGGTGTCTCACATTCTAACAATTGTTAATGTATTTTAAAGAAAATTTATTTTGATTTTTTCACTATTTTTATTCATTAAACTTTCTTCAGGTGGTATATCATAAATACCCTTCTTAGCTAGATTGAAGTTTTTGCAATTTATTTGACATAACCCATTGTTTTTTACGCCACAGAATCGCAGGACAAATTAAGAGGCGATGACATCACAATTAGTCTGAATTCAGAACAAATTAAATGATAGAAACTTTAATATCCTGGGAAGAATTTTGAATGCTTTCATCACTATTTTGTTCCTTTTAAAGTCTTCTTTCATATATGGAAGACTTGCTTGACCCCTGAACTAATCCTTTAAATTTCAAGATTTCTTACAGATGTTGGTATATTGTTTATTTTTTACAGTACCAATTCTTGTCTGAGGTCCTGAGGTGGCGAGCCCACAGCACTCCTGACCATGTACTCTACACCCAGCTGAATAACAAGGTAAGCCATATGCTTGTCTCCTAATCTTGATGTTCAAGACACACACATTTATTTGAACTGGGCTTTTAAAGCTCGTGGGGAATGACATGTTCTGTACTGCTGGAGAACATATCACATTGCTATTAATTTCCTCTCTGAGTTTGGAAATGGGCCATGCAGCCACCATGGCAACGCAGTAACTAGGTGGGGTAAACAAACCTCAAAACCGCAATCTTTCCCTGACCAATGCATTGACATTTAATGTTCATGTGTGTTGCTGCAAGCTTTGATCCATTTATAGCACTTTTCTGGATTTTTAAAGTTTTTAGCAAAAGGAATAAGCAACGTTTCGTTTGCTAACCTTTCTAGGTAAAGGGAATCAGATTTACAAAGCCTATAATGACTGTTTTTGTTCACCATCTTGTCGTCATGCAGTCTGTATGTGCAGTCACTCAGTCTGTTTTGTGCAGTATATTGCATTGACTGCATAAGTGCGCAGTGCTAGCTAGCTGTACTGTACCAGTACCGCGAGTAGGATTTTTTCCCCACTTAGACAGATTTTGTTGCTAGGCAAATTTGTGCAGTGATTGGTTGATAAAGCTGTCAATCATCTAACTCAGAGAGGTTAATTGTGTCCTCCAAAGATTTAGTTTTTTCTTGTTGTTCCTCCACCCTTTCCACCCTTCCCACTCTCCACCCTTCCCACCGATTCATTGTAACTCTGGGGTGTAGAAATCATATTTATCAATATATTTCTTTGAATCTTGAAATCTTACCTTACTGTTCTCTTCTCCTGACTGTGAAGATTAAGACTTTATGGTGTAGCTTCTTCCATTTCTTTCTGTCTCATGCAAATTTTGTCGCCTCCCTCCAACTATTCCACCCAAGCTCCTTCCTCTCTTTCTCAACTGTCCTTCTCCAAGTTGTTTTGAATCTTGAATATGTGTTTAAAATGTGTATTATGAAGCTCCTTTATTGTGTTTAATAAAGGGGGCAGTCGGTCAGAGTTTGACGTGTGTCCAGCTACATAAGAGAGCAGAGAGGATTGCCGTGGCCCTGACGGAGAAATGTCGCATCAACACCAGTGATCACGTGGCGCTTATCTTCCCTCCAGGGATTGACCTCATTGTTGCATTCTACGGATGCCTCTATGTCGGTAAGTGTGAAATAATGTTTGAATTTCAATTCTATTCATAGTATAATGTGCCAGTTTCCAGGGTATGTGAGGCAGTGTACCAGGGGCTTATGTGCGGGAGTGTGCCACAATGCAATATAGAAAACACTCAAACACAGAACATATGCATTTAGTTTGGTGTCTCAAATACAGTTCTCTAATACTTCCTTTGTTTTATATGTATATTATAGAAAGCCGGAACATAAAATGAACTGGAATGTTAGGAGTAACATAATCAAACAAAACGTTACAGTATAAAGATAAAACCAGGTGTTTACTTAATTGTTGAAGTTTTGCTTGTTACCATAGTGATATTTATAGACAACATTTGATTGGACTGAAGGCCAATTATCACTGGTTTAAAAATGCCCTCCTATCCAGTTTATGGCAGTTCTTTGTGAGTCAACATCAATTTTTTTTTTTTCAGACAGATATAATGTGATATTTTTTATGCCATGAACCTGGAACTATTGATAAGAGTTTTAGATAAGGATTATTATTTTTCATCCTAAACAAAAACAAATCATATCTTCTGACCTTGACATTATCATTGATAACTTGCATGTTCCCCTCTCTCTTACCCTAGATGATAATCTTACCTGGATTCCACATATTCAAAATATCTGTAATAAAGTTTCTAAAAGCCATTGGTATAATTCATCACCTAAAGAACATTGTTTCCTTTAAAACATTGCTAATTCCATATAATATTTTTATTTTACCTTTCTTATCTTATTGTTGTATTGTTTGGGATTATGCTTACTCTCATATTAATAAGCTTCACATTCTACAAAAGAAAGTGCTGCGTGCAATATATGGTATTCCCTACAACAGTTATTCTAACCCTCTCTTCCGTGACAGTAATCTATTTACCATCTTTAAACTAATCAAGTACTACACTCTTATCTCTGTATTGAACTACTTTCATGATAATCTACCGCGTAACTTCTCCAATTTTTTCAGTCAAATAGTTCTTTTCATGATTACCATACCGCCATGCTAAATTACCTTTCCATTTCCCGTTTCTCTCTAATAAATAGTCAACATTATGTTAAACATTCTGCTATTGCAAATTGGAATTCCTTACCCACTTCATTTAACTCTATTACAAGCTTATCCTCATTCAAACGTAAAGTAAAACATTACCATCTTTGTAACAAAATCCTGTATTTTTTTGATGTATCATCGGGCAGTATCTATGTAATATTTGTTTTCTTTTCTATTCCCGTTTTTTTTTTTTGAAAAATGTTCTTCTTCACACTTGTATTATGTATGTGCGTAATTTGTAAACTGGTTACTTCTCTTACAAGTTCTTTTGACTTTTGAAAATCCTCTCAATCATATAAAGCCTTATCTGTATATATTTGTATTCTGTAAGTAATAGAAATGGTTGAAATAAAGTTAAATAAACAAACATGTCAATTCATTCTCAAAACGAAATATGACAATATCTATTTTCCAAGAAGTCTGATATAGAACCATACATTAGTTATAAACAGTAGTTTTGTCAATACATGCATGTATTGTAATGTGTTTTGTTTTTTCTTGGCAGGTGCTGTTCCAGTAACTGTACGTCCTCCACACCCTCAAAACCTTATAACAACATTGCCAACAGTGAGAATGATTGTAGAGGTCAGCAAGTCAGTTGTGGTTCTGTCTACAAGCAATATTATCAAACTACTGAAATCAAAGGTATATTTCATCACTTTTACTTCATGTTTGAATGAATAACCTTTTTGGTTGGTTTAGAACTTTACAGACCCTAAACTTGGATTTATTCTTGTTAACTCTCATTGTCTGAATGTTAGTCACATGCTTGTTGACTATACCTGTTTCAGCTATTCCAGGAACACTAGCCAGGACACTGAATATCAGACTCCATTAACCCTTACTCTACCAGCACTTTTTTTTAAATGCGCCTGGGAGGCGGAGTCAAAGACGGGGCACCCAAAACTGCAATAATATCGCCGCGTGGTAGAGTTAAGGGTTAAGCACAGGCTAATTACTGAAGGTTTTCTGTCTTCTGAGCAGCAAAGTCAGGCTCATTCCGCTTTAGTGATTCAGTGGGCCGCCCACCCGGACGGGACCATGCTGCATATATTTTTAAGTTGGCACACGTGATGTGGATAGATTAACCCTTACACTACCAGTACTTTTTGAAAATGCACCTTGGGAGGCAGAGTCAAAAGACGGGGCACCCAAGACAGCGATAATATCGCCACGTGGTAGAGTAAGGATTAAGATTCTTATCTATCATGTTCTGTTTAGCATATTGCAGCTAAAAGTTCTATTCAACTAAGAACACAATAGAAGTAGGAAATAAAAATATGTCATTCACCATTGTCTAGCTTTCATTGTGACACACCTTTCTCAGGCTTTAAAGCACTTTTCTTTAAGCAATTTTGTAGTTAAGAAAGAGCAGTGATGTTTTCTTGACTGTCATGATGCTGTGTTTACTCCTTAGGAAGCGTCTGGCACTGTAGACATCAAGACGTGGCCACCTCTGGTAGATACAGATGACCTTCCAAAGAAGAAGCTTGCCAGTGCTTATCGAGCACCCACCCCTGAGATGCTTTGTTATCTGGACTTTAGTGTGTCAACCACAGGAATGTTAGCTGGTGTCAAGGTATGTGCACAAGATTGGTGTGCTAAGCAATCTCAACCAACAACATGGACATCTTTATTTAACCTTAGCTGTTGAGAAAGGGATGTAAAATAATCTACTTCCTTGCATAGAATCACATTAAGACCTTATGTATGCCATCAACATGCTATGACACATTTTTTTTGCAAGGAATATCTTGACAATTTTTTGAGTAGTAATTTGAAAGGGAAAGATGGTTTCAAAATCGTTCCACTGAGAGTACGATGTTTCTTCTAAGAAACATAAATTGCTGGGTGTCATTAGAACTTTACGTAAGTGGAACTTCTGAATGGAAAGAAAGTAAAGTGATGGGAACAGTGATTATGATAAAAGAACAGTTGCCCTGTAGTCGGGTTTGATATTCTCTCATCCTTATCTAATTAAAAAAGAATTCAGATCAATGTATGAGTTTTACATATTTTGTTCATACTAATAGACAACAACATGATCAACAACTGTTATAAAGCTCCCCTAAGGTCGTTGACTTGTCCGTGTATAGAGAGCTGAGTAATAGCTTTTCTGTACTGTGTTGAGTATGCTTACCATTAGGATCTACTTATACATTTGACGTACAGTGAAAGCTGGGAGTCAAAGTAGAATCCCATAGTAAGACTTTAATCCCCTTATACTAGGTGGCCATCCTGCCTTAGCTAAAACAGGATTTGATAACGGACTTTTATAAAGTGTTATTGATTAAATGGTAGAAGATTGTGGAGATTGCAAAACTCAGGAGTGATTAAGAAGTAACTGGAGAGTGAAGGTTGTAACATAGAGGCATAAGTGTTGTGAGATAACTTAAAATATATTTTGGAGAGGAAATTGTAATATTGTCAGGTGTGCTTTCTGGAGAACTTCTTTGTGTACAGCAGACTTTATCACAACAACCATTTTATTCGTACATTATCTCATATCCCTTATAGATGTCACATGCTTCTGCCAGTGCGGTCTGCCGTTCACAAAAGCTGGCCTGTGAACTCTACCCTTCACGGGTCGTGTGTCTGTGCCTGGATCCATACTGTGGCTTGGGCTTTGTTCTTTGGGTACTGAGCAGGTATGTCACTATTATTTAATTATTAGTGAGGTTTCTGTGTATGAAAGTATTTTTCCTAACAATATAGTTTAAAAAAAACCTCAAAACTAGGAAATAAAGTGATAATGTTACATCATATATGGGTGGGCCCAATTTGCTTGTGGGTGGATGTGGGTGTGTACTGTGTACTGTCCATGTTGAAATAGTGGGGACAACGTTGTTTGGAAAAGAAAAAAAAGTACAGCCGTCTTTTACACAGCAAATTTCACAAAAACATGGCTTGAATTATAAACACAAGATTCATAACTGATATAGCATAGCATAGCAAGGTTTAATGTCCCGAAAACATCCAGTGCTGGACATTATATTAAGATGGCCACAGCCTTTGATAACCAGTTGTGAACTCACTGGTTGCAGACCCACCGGGATTCCAACCCAGGACGTGCGAGTGAGAAGACAAAGCACTAACCACTACACCACGGATGTCTATGATAGCTGTGTTCACTTTGCTCGACTGAAAGCAGATTATCACATAACGTACGTGATTGCAAATTTGGGAATGAAATTTCTAACATACAATATTTTTAAATGATTTTCATGAAAACTACCAATCTGTTTTGTCATTCACTGAGTTGTAACTATCTTTGCACACCTGCTCGGAATTCTTTTTTTTTCTGTTGAAAACCATTGACAAATCAGGTGTGTGAATAAAAAAAATGATTATTCATATTCTGAAAGGGTCTAGGTAATGTCACTTTGGTCGACCTGTTAATGCAAGTTTGACTCCTCACCTGAGAATTAAAGAAATATTCCCTTAAATTTTCGTGTTCACTTTATATGATAGACGACTATATTAACAAAAACAATTTGTTCATATCTTGTTCGATTTGGTTATAAGATTTAAAACAATATTACCAATGTATTGACAAGTGACCGGTGAAGTATACAACAGTACAGTGTGATTTTATCAAACCTGTCATGGCGAGACAAACGTGATTTTAGAATCTGTTCTCTCAAATTTCTGTTCTGGATTTTCCTAAATCATGCACTTTTAACCTATACCTTTGCACCATTTTGTTTTTTGAGGGATTTTCTGTTTGAGGATTGGTAATTGATTTCAGTAAGATCATTCCTTTTTAGTTTTTTTTCTCCTATTGTGACCTGCCCTTTTCGGTACTTGTACAGTGGTTCCCCTATAGTAGTTGTGCAACTTTAATTTTTTTAGTTGCCTTGGTTCTCCTAGCCCTTCGTATTTTGTTTTCAATATGACCAAATGCTTCTGCTATGCCCTTGACCTCGACTCTTTCTTCTCTCCCCATGACCTACCTGCTATCTCCTCAGCTCCAGTCCACAAAATTTGAATCATGCAGGTCACTAACAAACAAGACAGTTTAAAAAGAGTTTCGCCCCTCCTCATCCACAAGGCACTGCACAGCAATCTTCTGGTGCACTGCACCAGGGACACTCAAGCCACCACCCTCCTTTCCACCAAAAGCATAGCTAACACTGGTATTGAAATGGCAGTTACCCCCACCATTTCCTGAACTCAAGCAAAGGTGTCATTAGAACTAGAGACCTTGTCTGCTTGACAAATAAAGACCTTGTAGAGGAACTTGCCAGCCAACACGTAAATGAGGCCCGTTGTCTCATCCTTAAGAGAGGCGGTGCTGAAACACCTACAAATACCAACTTTCTGACTTTGCCACACCAACTCTCCCCTCTTACATCACTGCCGGCTATCTCAGAAGCCCAGTCGCCCCGTACATTCCCAACCCTCTCCGCTGTTGTAAGTGCCAGAGGTATGGCCATGGAAAGAACTCCTGCTGCAGCCAAGCGTGCTGTAGCAATTGTGGAGCCTCTGACCATGACAGCGCCTCTTGCACCAACACCCCACACTGCACTAATTACGACGGTATTCTCCTAGCCAACCACCCTTTCTTCTAGAGAGACTGCCCCACCTGTGTTATAAACGTCCAAGCACAATTTAAATGTTTAAACTAATTAACTCTAACGATAATCTACTGCTCTTAAAAATGGGTTCTTGTGAAAAAATTCTGGTCCATTTCATAAACTTTATTATTGATCAAAGTTGCCATATCTTTCCATTCATCTTTAATGTACATACATATGTATATTATTTTTATCTTTGTATTATTTTACTTTCCTAATTGATCTAACTTTTCTGAATTTTTCAAGTTAACTCCTGTTTCCTGTGTTTCACCATGTAGTTGTGTATGTTATTGTATCTCTTATACCCCGGAAGTGGTTGAAAGAGAAAGAGAAAAGTTCAAACGTGTTTATCCACCTGACCCATGCAGTCATGTAATTCTGCAATGTCCCAAATTTAAGATAAACATTGATGATTATTTGATGGAAGTAAAAAACACATTTGTTGAGAAGGTGAGGCTGTAGCCCTCACTTATGCAACTGGGACTAGATACCTCACTTCCTACGTCTACACCCTTAAGAAATGTCAATAAAATAGGAGATCAAAAACATCCTTAGGTTGTTTATTTCCTCATAGTATATTTTCTATATCCATTGACTGTGTGTTCCTACGTCCACACCCTCAAGAACTATTCATATAATAGGAAATCAAAAACATCCTAAGGTTATTTATTTAATCATAGTATATGTTCTATACCCATTGACTGTGTGGTCCTAAATCTACACCCTCAAGAAATATTCATATAATAGGAAATCAAAAACATCCTAAGGTTATTTATTTAATCATAGTATATGTTCTATACCCATTGACTGTGTGGTCCTAAATCTACACCCTCAAGAAATATTTATATAACAGGAAATCAAAAACATCCTTAGATTGTTTATTTCTTCGTAGTATATGTTCTATATCCATTGACTGTGTGTTCTGACATCTACACCCTCAAGAAATATTCATATAATGGGGAAGTCAAAAACATCCTTAGGTTGTTTATTTCTTCATAGTATATGCTCTATATCTATTGATTGTGTGTTCCTAAATCTACACCCTCAAGAAATATTCATATAATGGGAAGTCAAAAACATCCTTAGGTTGTTTATTTCCCCATAGTATATGTTCTATATCCATTGACTGTTCAAACATTTGACAGCAGTTAATGATCCATCCTTGACAAATGAAATACCTGAATCCCAACAATCACTGTATATAATATACTTTGGATGAATGCATACTCACAAACGTTTTGGTAAAAACATTATTGAGATGAAAATTTAAAGTGTATTCTAGTGTTGTTAAACATAATGTTTCTGTATTTGATAAAGGTCCACATCACTACGTGGATTTCCATGTTATAATATATACCCCATCTGCTACTTTCTAGAGAAAGTCAATATGGAAGTGTATCTGGTAATTAAAAATTTAATTAATTGGTTTTAAGTATCCCCAAGAGAGAAAAAACAACCTGTCGTTTAGATATCATGTATCGTGCTCTCTATATTTCCGTGTTATAAGATATACCCCATTTCCTACTTTCTAGAGAAAGTCAATATAAGGTGTATCTGGAAATTAAAAAATGTTAACAAATGGTTTTAACATTCCACAAGATAGGGAAAAAAGAAATATCTTTTAGATATCATGCACGCATGGTGCACACTTGGAAATTCTAAATGCACACCCATCTCTCCAATTTCTAGATGAAACCCAAGTTTGCTGCTCACCCTACCTAATACTTTTTTTACTTTAAAACCTCAAAGTTTCTGTTCTCTTGGATTGTTTTATTTCTCTTTAAAGTTGTTTATAACTTCTGGCACTATTTGACCTTTGCTGTTGAAGTGCCAAAAAATCACAGTGACATTCAACTGAAATGTGTGCAAACAAAATATAGTAAAACCTTTGCTGGTTCGCTTTTTTCTTAAAAGTATTATTTAATGGTTTTTAGCTCTTTTGGTAATTTTCTTATCATTCTAATGCATTTATGTAAGTATTTGAGTGTGACTGAAAACATTTCTTGTGGTCGTTATAATTAATTTCTTAATTTTCTTTGACAGTGTGTACTCCGGTCATCAGTCCATTCTGATACCGCCTTTTGAAATAGAAACGAATCCTGCCTTGTGGCTGTCCGCATTAAGCCAGTACAAAGGTAAGTTTATTTCATCTCCTGTGGTAAGGGTAGGACACACCTCATTTCTTCCACTTACACCTTCTTGACAGCTGCACCGACCATGCTGTAATAACTGCATCAAGCAACGTCCGCATTAAGCCAGTACTTAGGTAAGTTTATTTCATCTCCTGTGGTAAGGGTAGGACACACCTCATTTCTTCCACTTACACCTTCTTGACAGCTGCACCGACCATGCTGTAATAACTGCATCAAGCAATTCCGCATTAAGCCAGTACAAAGGTAAGTTTATTTCATCTCCTGTGGTAAGGGTAGGACAAACCTCATTTCTTCCACTTACACCTTCTTGACAGCTGCACCGACCATGCTGTAATAACTGCATCAACCAACTCACCATTATCCTCCTCTACTGCCAACTCTCTCTCCCTCTTCCCCTGCCACGCCAACTCAATCTCAGTTCAACTTACGACGTGTTAAGAGCAATATGATTTCCTATCTGTTCTCTCAAACTTTCCATTCTGATTATACTCTACCACGCACTTTTCACCCAAACTTATGCATCTTTTTCATTTTCCGGGATTTTTTCTTTGTGGATGGGTGACTGCTTTGAGTAAGATCGTTCCTTTTTGTTTTTTCCGAAAAAAACCTTCCGGATAAAATGATCTCCTTCCTTCATCATGCCTCCCTCTACAACCATCATTAGTCCTCCTCACCCACCCCCTCTACCTATAATTACCACTTCTTTTACACCCCTGCACTTCCTCTTTCGATTCCAGCTTCCTGGCTCTTAGCCCCCGTACTTCTCTCAGACTCCTATTTTCTTTCCTTCCTACCTCTGGAATGATCTGACCTCTGAGGCACAATTTGATCCTCGCTGTCATGGTGCCGTTAAGCCCTCGTCAAACAAACAAAAGATCAATCACAGAGCTTTTCCATAGTAATTAACCTTTCTGGGTTTAATGATTGACAGCTTGTTTTAAGCAATCACCGCACGAATTTGCCTAGCAACAAAATCTGTGTAATTAAGTGGGGCAAACATCCTACGCGATACTGGTACAGTACACCTAGCTAGCGGCGCACGCTCATGTAGTCTATGCAACTTGTACAAATCAAATTTCTGCACACAGACTGAGGGATGGCAAAATAATGAACAAACATTGCGGGCTTTGTTAATCTGATTGCTTTGTAAATCTGATTGCTTTTTTCCAGAGCAGTTAGCAAACTGAATTTTGTTTATCCTATTTGCTAAAAACTCTGGAGAAGTGCTAAAAATGAATCAAAGCTTGCGACAGGCTTCGCAAACATCTAAATGTCAATGCATAGGTAATGCACGATTGCGGATTTGAGGCAGTGTTTGCCTCACATAATTATCACGTTGCTATGGTGGGCGTGGCTTATTTGGAAACCTGGATAGGTTAATAACCCTTCTTGGCACTATTCAATGTTAATGTGCCAATCAAGTTTCATCAACCTTACCACATGCATCTTATTGCTATTATATTAACTTATTGATTTATTGATTAATCTTGAATTGATTTATCATGCATCGAAAAATTCAGAAATGATTATTTTAACTGTGAAAGACCGTTGGTTATTTTCTTGCATGAGTTTTAACTTTCCTAGACAATTAGCTTGTATCAAACATGCCATTGGCCCTTCTATTTATGGTGGAAATATTTTCTGTATCTTATTGCAGTTATACAAGTTATTAACTTACTGATCGATTCATGTATTGATTAATCTTGAATTGGTTTATATCATGCACCAAAATATCATTTCGGACTTATTGGTCAGAAATAATTAATTAATTGTGAAAAATTTGTTAGTAATTTTCTACATCTCTTGTACAAGTCTTACTTTCTCAGACAATTAGTTTATAAGTGTGAAACATGTGATTTATTGTGTATGATGGGGGGATATGCTCTGTAATGCCTTGCTCGGGGTGCTAAGGAACCTAAGAAAACCCGTGAAAGAGAATCACTCGAAAACAGATGTGAGGCAAGAGAATACAAAACACTGGAAAAGAGATGAGAACAGACGTCAAATGTGTGTAAAACTAAAGTAGTGCATTTATTTACAAATATGTACAAAAAGTGACTAAGTCAAATTCCGCCTCACATTACACACTCTAACACACGTGTTATCACAACCGAGACCAAAAGCAGACTGAACGAGCCTTGTGGTCATGATACCACGTGTAATATTTGCCACGCCCGGTCTGAACCCTGGATATAACGCATACAACAGAAGAGCGGAAAAGTACTGGTCAGTACTGGTCAGTTCTGTCGCATGCGCCATACCCTGGGGTGCAATTATCTAACAAAGAAATACATGGTAGCGTTAAAGAGACACAGTGATGCTACGGCATCACAGCTCTGTATGGTGGGAGTATTTTATATCAGATATGTCATTTGCTGTTTGTGATCGGGATATTTCTTTTTTTGCAGTTCGAGATACTTTCTGTTCCTACTCAGTTATGGAAATTTGTACCAAAGGTCTTGGCCAGTCCATAAACACACTGAAGGTATTGATTGTCTATTATTTTTGTATGTATTGTATGTAATTAAGTTTGATTTAAATTTTCGTAAAGTACCTTAAAACTGAACTGTATTTGAGATAGACTTCTTCAGTTTATAACTTTTGTGTCAACTACAAAAGTTTCCTATTTAATTATCCGTTAAAAGAGGCTTTGATTTGAGTAACTGAGAAATACCATGGTAACCCAGTCATACATTACAAATTAGCATAAGCATTTGCATATTGATACATGAAATATTGATACATGAAATTTCAGATTTTCAACCTATTTTGATGATTTTCTTGTTTTTGGTTACTTCAATGGTTTTTGATAGGTTTTAAAGCAACTAACTTTTGTTGATTCTACATGTCCTAAACTAGCATGATAAGTGTTCGAGTTATGACTCATCAAAATTTGAGCATTTAAAAATATATTCATAATTTAATGATGCATGAATGGAAAAGCAGTTCAAAATCTTAATGCAATTAATTACAATTTGTTTTAATTTAAAAAATAATGAGAACAGTTTTTTAGAAGTTATTTAGTTATTTTGAAGCTTGTAGTAAAATATTGTGAAAATTAAGAAAGCAAATGAAATGTAAGTGCATTTTTTAAAGCTCAAATAATTTGAAATTATCTGCCCCCTGCTACCCTATTTTTGTATATACTTCCCTCTATAAGCCCAATCTCTGTACTAGCTTTGAATAGTCAAGCATACTGTCCTTCTGACAGTTCTTGTTTACAGATTTGATTAGGGTATGTAATATCCAAAACACTGTCAGAACAGGCTTTTATCCTTCAGTTAAAAGCAATGGGTTTAGAAAAAGCTAGGTCTGATCATTCATATCTCACAAATTTGCATCCTAACAAAATCAGCAATTTACTCGCCATGTGGTAGAGTAAGGGTTAATAGTCAATAAGAAGCTATTTTAACAGGATTTTTACTACTTTTTGCTAATAAGTTATCATTACATTTATAAGGATCAAACTGTTATCATCTATGCCTGTTCATATACCTTAAAATCAATAACACAATAATAGTTTCATCATTTCCCGCAACTTTTCTTCAATCAGACAAAAGGCATCAACCTATCGTCTGTGAGGTACTGTGTTGCTGTTGCTGAGGAAAGACCCAGGACCGGGCTAACCAGTTCCTTCTCCAAGCTGTTCCTATCACTAGGCTTATCTCAGAGAGCCGTCAGTACAGCATTTGGCTGCAGAACCAATGTAGCAATTGCTCTTCAGGTAAAAGCACAGTAGTATACAAAGATTAATCAAATAATTGTCACATGTGTAATGTCTAACTGTTCCTCTGGAAGACATGTTTGTTTGTTTTTCAAATTATTTTTCATTTCTTTTTACCAATTATTGCTGTTTTTTAGATCTATGTAATTTGTATGTCATGAAATACAGTGGCATTAAACAAATTCAATCCTTACAGTGTAATAGCAAGTATATAAATGATTTGTTTAAATACAGTTCGATCCACTGGCACAGTAAATTTGAAATGATAGACCACACACATGTGTGGAGCTTGACATCATCATGCATTCTCCATGTTGATCTTTCATAGTTTTGACCATTGATTACATAAAAATGTTAAGTCCCTTTAAGAAAAAAGGAAAATAGATAGAAAAATTCTACTTGTCACAATTGCCCTGTTAAAGGAATATTCCCATGTTTTTTTTTGTAACCTTTATAAGAAAGATAATTTTTTTAGATACAATTAAGTACAAAAATCATGTTGATATGTTATTCCTACCAGGAGATTTTCCAATTTTAAGATTCACAAAAAATGCCAATAAACGAATAGGAAAAAGGCTCAGTATGACATCACAGCAACACATTCTCCAACAAAGCTTATGTATTTCAATAAATCTATCATGCATTTTTATTAGTAAAACCTGCTAGAAAAATTAATTGATGAAAATTAGGTATTTATATACATTGCCAAATATACCCTACTTCAATAGGTTTTGGAAAATTGTTTCTAATCATACAGAAACAACCAATTAACATTCAAAGAAATACATAAACATTTGTGATGGAATTGCCCTATGACATCATCAAACACAAATTCATCATACTGTACAAAAACTTTAAAATGCATTTTTTAAATCTTTCAAAATCCATATCTCCTGAACGGAATATGATATCAACCTGATATTTGTACCAAATTGGCTCTGAAAGTATGCTCTTTCAAATAAAATTGTGAAAAAAGAAACCATGGGAATATACCTTTAATTAAAGCCCAGCCTATGTCCAATTGCTTTCTAAACCAACTTTGGGTTAGATATGAGATTTGTTTGTCTGGGAGATTGGCATTGAACCATCCCACACCTCCCCTCCCAGGATAACTGGACCACAGTGTGTTTACATTTGGAGTTAAAAATACTTTTCTTAGTGCCTTGCATACTTTTCATATCAGTTCGAGTCATAAGCATTTTCACTAGCCTTCTGTAATTCTGACTGTTAATTGTCAAGAGTTCAAATAATTGAGAAATAAATAATCTGGGCATTTTGTCAGTGAAAACATTGCAGGGATTTGTGCACAAGTGATTGCCACAATTTAGGCTATGTATGCACAATACACTTGTATTCAAACCTTGCAAATATCTTTTCTACGATATTTCCATCAAATTTACAAGTGAAGGTAGAGATTTTGACCTCTAAAGGTGACCGATTTTATTCTAGATGTTATGGTAAACTGCTTTGCTTTCACCGACAAACTGGTTGATAAGCTTTACTCACGCTGTTATGACATCATCCTGAATACTTTAATTTGGTTTTCTTGCAGGGAGCATCCAGTCCGGACCCCACCATTGTGTACGTTGATATGAGAGCACTTCGCAATGACAGGGTGACCATAGTTGAAAAAGGAAGCCCACAGAGTTTGTGTCTCATGGAATCGGGAAAGGTTAGTATGTGATGCTAGAATAGTAGAATTTGATTGATCGAAAGACGTCACCTGACCATGGTTAGTCAATGAAAATGCATGATAATGTGAATGTATCCCAGTGGAATTTGTTGATAAAAGCAATAGTGTAATACATTTTTTTTTTAGTTGAGTTTTTATTGGAAATAAAGCACTGCTTTTCATGAAGGCAAACTTTTGTGGACATGAATGTTGAATAAAAATCAAGTCTTACAGTGTTATTTTATGCATATTGGAAACCATTTTCTTTATCAATATATGAGTCAAGTGTTTTCACCAGTTTTTTCTCATATTAATTTAAAGACAAAATTATTTGTCTGCTACACTACATTTGTTCCTGTTTGCACTCTTGAGCTTTGTAACCTTTGGGAAAAAAGTGCTCTAGAAATGTTAAATGACATACATTTGACAGGGATCATTTAATTGACAGAATGAGCTATTGTGACTTTTTTCAACCTAGTTACCTTTCTTTTGCAATCCACGCCAAAGTCTTCAGATGTCAGTCTATATCCTATTATTTTCTCATCAGATTTTGCCAGGAGTGAAAGTAGTCATTGCCCACCCAGACAGCAAGGGTCAGTGTGCAGACTCGCATTTGGGAGAGGTTAGTTATGCATTAGTCTTGTCACTTATAAATATCCATATGGTATAAGTTTAATACGGATGAAATTCCACTGAAGCATGCTAACATTTTGCAATGCAGATACTCATTCATATTTATGAATGTATGTTTGTATTATAAATAATCATTTGTCTGTACAAATACTTGGAGAAATTCCAGAGAATAACCTATTTCCGCTTCTACGTTATATTGTCATCCAAGGATGGGAGGAGCTGATTCTGACAAATAAGTGTTTGTTAGCTGATCATGCTTCCGAGGAACGTGGTACGGAGTAATGCAATCACAGATACAACATGAAAATATTGATTCACATACTCGAACTTCCATCAAGAGAAGTTTAAAAGGGGACATTTTACTTCAATTATTGTGTCTTGATTTTCAAATTTGTAAAAGATGTGATTTATAAATAGGCACACCTCTCATATATTTATCCATTGTGTTTTTCAAAATCTGTTCTGCATAGAATTTAATGCTCTTTTTAAAAGAGAGTTAAATATTAAGTGTCCATAGTCCTTGTAGTCTTGTATTGTACTTATAATCAAAATCATTACTGGAACACTTACACCTCTTTGTGTAAATAGAGTGTCAACCTTTACAAGTGCCCAGGGGCTGTACTCCACCATTACAGCATAACAATCTTCAAAGAAATATGGTATACATTAATGGCTGAATTTAAAGCAGACATTAAAAGAAATAACATGTGTTGTGATCTAGAATGTAAATCTTTGATTAACCATGTTTTGGAAAGCTATGTAATTTTTATAGTTCTATGTAAATAATTGTTTGTAAATAATATAGTTTTATAATATATGTAAATAATATAATAAATAATATAGTAATAATAATATAAATAATATAGTAATAATAATTATAGAAGGATTAAATAATATATGTAATGATATAGTTCTTTATATATATATAATATAACATAGCTTTATAATATATGTAAATAATATAATAATAATAAATAATATAGTAGTAATAATATAAATAATATAGTAATATTAATTATATAAGGAATGAATATAGGTAATGATATAGTTCTTTAAATAATATAGTGCTGTGTAAATTTTTATAGTTCAGGATTCATCAGTAAAACAATTTGACAGTTTCAAAATCTTTCCTTATGTACCAGGTATGGGTGAGCAGCCCTCACAATTCATGCGGTTACTTCACCATATATGGAGATGACTCTATGCACAACGATCACTTTGATGCAAGGTTGACCACAGGAGATATCTCAAATGTGTATGCAAGGACTGGATACCTGGGGTTCATCAAGAGAACAGAGCTCACCCAAGCAGACGGTGGTATGTATCAAAATTCTCTTTTAATTGTACCTCTCATAATGTAGCGGTCATAGCATCAGCAGGTCCTGGGCTCATTTCCCAGCGGGTCTTCATTCACCAGTGCCTGTGGACATCTCTTATATAACTTTAGCTGTTGATAAAGGGATTAATACCCACTCTTATCTTCCTCGCCACCGACGAGTGAACACACAATTACAATGACGGGGTCGTCACCTGCGTATTCAGTTATGATTGTAACAATGCTATCACGAAATGCTTAATACAACCCGGACGAGAACACAGGTATGACGTACGGACAGACATAACATCGACAACCAAGTCAATGTCCACGGCCTTTGATAACAAGTTGTGGTACACTGGCGTGTCTACCCAACCCAGGCTTGAACCCAGGGCCTCGTGGTCTGTGGACAGGTATGATAACCGCTACACCACAGTAGGTAGATCTTATCTTCCTACAAGTTGTACCATTTTTATTTGTTTAAGGTTATTTTGTATTCACATGCCTTTTACCCCTCAGCTGATGATATTGTTGTCATGATATCTTGTCCATACAATTGGTCATAGCAGTATGTGGATGAAACATGTTTCTTCTCTTCATCAGATCGCCATGATGCTTTGTTCATTGTTGGTTCGCTTGATGAGACCATGATCATGCGTGGCATGCGGTACCACCCAACTGATATTGAGAACACAGTTCTTCGCTGTCATCGAAATGTTTGTGAATGGTAGGTTTTGTCTGTTACAATTATAAAATTAGTATTACTAGTAAAATTTGTGTTATATGTATTGGCAGTTATTAATTATAGAAACATGAACCTACCCATTGAAATTTATACATATATATATATATATATATATATATATATATATATATATATATATATATATATATATATATATATATCATATAGTTTTTAAGTTATTACAAATTAAAGTTTGTAAAAATTTCAGTGTGTGCAAAAGTGATAATGTATGAAAAGGAATACAGCTAAATTCTGATATATAATATGTGATTCTTTATATTTTTCCCCAAATATCAAAGGTCCTCAAATTGCTACTGCTAGATCTGGGTCAATAATATCCAATTTCCTGTTTACTATAGACAACTTCTTCCATTCATAGTGTTTGAGGGAAGGACTGAAAAACAATTAGATAACATGAGCAATTTTCTAGTCACATAATATTGTGCAATGTATGTCAGTTAGGTATCCAAGTGTTGAAATGCTGTGAAATGGACAAGTTAAACCGATTTTGATTGGACTTGTTGCTGTGTGCAAGTAAACCTTATAAGTTTGTTGTTGTTGCTACCTGTCCATATACCTATAAGTGTAAGGAGTTGTTGACGATGGGTTCGTCTGTGTGTACTTTACAAATCATTTATTATAGTGATAATCTTTTCTATTTATTCTCAGCGCTGTGTTTACCTGGACAAATCTTCTGGTGGTGGTAGTTGAGCTGGACGGAAAGGAGAGTGAGGCCTTGGACCTGGTTCCATTGGTCACTAATGCTGTCTTGGAGGACCAGTACCTGATTGTAGGAGTAGTCGTCATGGTTGACCCAGGGGTAATACCAATCAACTCAAAAGGAGAGAAGCAAAGAATGCACTTACGAGATGGATTCTTAGCCGATCAGCTTGACCCCATCTATGTAGCATACAACATGTGATGAGCGTGTTCTTCTCATTGTCAGTTGTATTGTATCTTTCATGGTATGGTAAGCTTTAGGTAGCTGTACGAGGTGTTAAGTAAAGGGCATGACCTCCGAGAGTGCAGGTAGTAATACACAGCTTGTTTGCGAGATAAAGAATTGCCTGAAGCACTATGCACAATCTGAAGTGCAGGGTACAATGTAGGGCATGACCTGTAGTACAGAAATCAGCCTGCAGTACAGACTCAGGTCTATAATTCATAGTCTAGAGTCTGTACTTCAGGGACAGCCTGCAGAACAGGTTCAGTCTAATTCATAGTACAGGTGTCAGTCTGAAATACAGCTAGTTTGAATCTTGTATTCCAGGGTGCTTTCTGCATGCAGTTCAGAGATCAGCCTGCAGAACAGGTTCAGTCTATAATTCAGCATGTAGTCTATAGTATTAGTGTCAGCATGATGAAATACCGTTCAGGCTGCTGCCTGCAGTTCAGCAGTCAGGTTCAATTCTATAAGGGAGTACTAGTCTTGGGTATAATTCAATGGTAAATAAAACACTTAGTCTATAATGCAGCCTATAGTACAGTTAGGTTCAATGTTCAGTCTGTACCAGAATACAGCTTATAATGCAGTTAATTTGCTGTACAGGACACTACTGAACAAGTATAGGATGCAGCCTGTAACACATGGTTCAATCTCATTCATAGTCTACAGTGAATGACAATCTGCAGTACATACCTTATACAGTGCCAAGTACTTTGTATTACAGTACAGTCTGTATTACACAGTACCTGGTAGAACAAACAAGTCTGCATTTCTTAACAGTATAAAGTGTAAACTAACCTATCTGGGTTATTGTTAAATGCATAAAGCAAGCAGTTTCTAAGCTTAAGAGAAAAAAGTAGAAACACTAAACCTAAAACAGAATATTGACAATCAGTCAAATACCCAGCTGCTGCAAAGTAGCTTTCAAATAATATATGCATTTTGTATCTAAGTGGCTTAAAGCTCTAGGTAACCATTATTATTTTTATATTATTTTGATGATTCTAGTACTAATGTTTTTCATCTGTGCCCGTTCGAATGCATCGAGTCAAGAGCATTCTCAAATGGGGACTTTCCAGCAGGATAAAATTGGTCTTCCCAAGGTTCTGTGGTCAATTGTTGCTCACTTAATGTAGCGGTATAATGTATCATATTCAAAGGACTTGTGATGATGATCTTAAAATTCAGGTAAAGCAAAATGTTTGGGACGAGTTTCCTTGAGGTTAAGGTAAATATAAATATGCCATATTCTGGAGGGATTTTTGTGTTAAAAGGCATGGGTGATTTAAAGAGGTCACCACATAGGTGATTTAAAGAGGTCACCACATAGGATGGGTTTCAAGTATCCCTACATTGACCAGCATTAACTGGAGCAGTGTTGTCATCTTCAGAGATCGTGTTCCCTTTCTTGCTGATGGAACTTTATGTACAGAGAAGTAATGACATTTTAGGCACAAACCAACTGTATTTGACCATAGCCATTGCTCACTCGAATTTAGTGATGATGATGTTGTACGCTATGTGAATCTCTTAGTAAAGTCTGTAAACCACTTGATAACCAGGTCCTCAGTTTGGTGAACGACTGGATGCCACCATGTAGACAAAATAGTGGTCAGGTGTCCACCATGTGGTGCACAATGTGAGCAGAGTGAGCACAGGGCTAATTTATAGTGTAATAGTGTTAGGTAAATAACAAAATGTCTGGGGGATAAGTTCTCCATTGTACCAATCCGCACTCGCTAAGTAGATGAACTCAATTGTTTACAAATCGTATATCTGATTCTGACTTTAGGTTTCTCTGTATGAGATAAATGCCATTGGTTGATGTGAAGCCTCTGTATGTAGTGTGAGATATGATTATCCTCAACTTTCACCTTTGTATTATCTACTGCCAAGAAGAGGGTAGCACTGCTCTAATAAAAGAATGCTCTGCTGAAAATTGAGGGTGTAATGATAATAATATTCTCATAAATATTCAAATCCACTTTTCTTGCATGTGATGATAATCTTGCCCATAATGAATCAACTCAACCAAACACTCACACTCAATGACACCAATTGACACGAAAAAAAAAAAAAAAAACATGACGAGATTTCTGTTAAATGAAGGAAAGAAGAAAACAATACCCTTTCGTTTTCAGCTGTTAAAGGAATATACCTGTGAATGTTATGATATTTCAGTTTCATGTTATGATAGAAGATCATTAAAGAATCAATGTGGTGTAAAAATCATGTTGATATCTTTTTTTGTTAGGAGTTAAGGCCGTGACACACCGAACACAACATGGCGAGCAATTGTTTTTAACAAAATTGAACGAAACAAAGGAAAAGAAACATTTTGATCTCTTGTTTACATAGCTGGATCGTCATCATATGGCTATTCAGATGATATCTGAAAATTGATTGCAAAGGTTTTTCTACGCCCATTATAGCAAAATTTGCGTTTCGACAGAAAATCGCGCCCCACGAAAGCGAATTTCTCCACAGTTTAAACAAAAAAGCAATTCTAGCAAATTTTCCAGTATCACTAGAAAGCTTCAAATGTAAACTTGATCGTGTGTAAGCAAAAAGTCAAAGCATCCTATAATATTTGTTTCCTGTTGATTATCTAAGATATCGCTCAACGCGTCTCGTGTACAGTGTGATGTCATCAAGGCAGATCCAAGACAATTTGTATGTATTTCTATAAAACAAAAATGTTTTTCTTTTACTTATTTTTGCAGAGGTGGTTTTAAGCTACAAGTTTTAAGGTCTGTGACCACTTGTTTTCATACCTTGATGTTGTTGATTGTGTTGAGGGGGTACTTTGTTGGTAGTCAACTAGAGAGGTGTGTGGGTACTGTCTACGAGGAGGTTGTTTAGGGTTGACGTGAGCATTTATAGGAAGGCATGGGTGCTTACATGTGAGCCTCTATGTGATCTGTATATATTGATATATTTTTTATATCATGTAAATACTGTAGATTCATTGATTGAAGTAAACATAAAAAGGGGGCTCTGCCATTTTGTCTTGTAGTCATTGCTGTTGTCGTAACTCTGCACCACCCGTAACTCTGCACCACCCGTAACTCTGCACCACCCATAAAACCCCATAGGCCTCAGGATTATCTTGATTGTAGTGTAACCATTCAGGATGTGGTTCTCCCAAGCTAATATCAGTAAAAATTGTGTATTTGTTGATTACATCATTACACTTGGTGTCTTGATATACTTCTTATGTGAAATAAATCTTGCTAATGTCAACTTACAAGTCATTCCACTTCCTGAAATACATGTTTTGAGTGGTACACTTTGTTTTAGCAAATTACTTAAAGGAATATTCCCATGGATTTTAATTTTTTCATATATAACAGAGATTTTTTTTAGAAACAATGTGGTGAAAAAGTGTTAATATCTTATTCGTTTAGAAGTTACAAAATTGTAAACATATTTTTGAATTTGGACTGATTGGCTATATCTGTGATGTCACAGAGACAATTTCAACAAAACGTCTTTTGTATTTCTTTGAAAATGATTTGGATTTTTTGCATTGAAAATGTGATGTACGTACACCCAAGATAAAAACACAATGGTTTCTTGTAAATTATAGATTCCACCCTATCTCTATAATGAAGCAAAAATGTTGTTTGATAATGTAAAAAAAGTGTGATTAAATTGATAAGAAATACATAACTGTGCTGGAATTGCCCTGATGACATCACCAAGCTGTAGGACATATACTGTTCCAGGTGTTTTTAAGAAATTGTTATAACTTCTATACAGAATAAGATATTAACATATTTTTTTCACCACTTTGTTTCTACAAATTTTCTCTATCATATATGAAGAAATGAAAATCCATGGGAATATTCCTTTAATATCTAAGCATCATCAAGTGTAGAAATGCACATTACAAAGTGATACAGCTGTTGCTATAGGGAAATGAGGAAACAAAAATGCCTGCAGGTATTGCTCCCATACTGTTATTTATAAATTGATATATATATATATATATATATATATATATATATATATATATATATATATATATATATATATATATATATATATATATATATATATATATATTTATATATATATTTATATATATATATATTATAAGATATTCCGATTCTGGTTGACAAAGTGCTCAAAACGCAAGGCAGAGCTAGATTATGCATGGTTTTTAAACTCTGCCAATAAGTTTAGCTGGATATGATATTGTGAACATCAGCAATGGTGGTTTCTGTACGAACAAAATTGAATGCATTTTGAAGCTCTAGGGCTGTCTTTCACGTTGCTAATTCTGCATGTATTAAACACGTGACATGATAAAACATGATTAGTCATAGTGCTAATTCTGCATGTACTAAACACATGACATGGTTAAACATGATTAGTCATGGCTCAGAAACTAAACAAGTATAAACAAAATTTTAAAAATGCTGTTCTTCTTGCAATATCAATCAAACAATAAGAGATTTCAGAAGTGCATAGTACATGAAAGATGAGAAAAATCCTAGTAAATCATTCATATGGAGATTTGCCTGGGTGTTCATCTCTGGCATAGTAGTCTAGTACTGTGTATATTAGACATGTTTCCTCTGAGTGTGTTCTACTCATTGGTATGTGTCTTTAAGCAGAAGAAGCAGGTAGCAGACTTGCTGTGTAATGAATGTTGTGCAATGCAATGGTGTAACTTTATTATTGTTTTCTTTTTCAGTTGGTGTTAAAATGCAATTCCTTGAGAAAATAATTCAACAATATTGTCATATTTATTCAGAAAACTGATGAATCAGTCAAGTTGGTCTTGGTGGTATAGCATGGTGGTACAGTCGAATATGTTGGTAAACTCTCTGATAATATTTGAGTGCCCGTTAATCCTCATCCCCCTCCCCTCCTCCCTCTGCCATTCAGAAGCTAATGGATTTATTTACCATGTATGGTGTGCTTTTGATTCTTTGTGAGGATTTTATGATGAAATATACTCTATATTAGGGACATGAGCAATTTAGTAGTTTGAGATCACAAGTGTTTTTTATAGTCGAGATATGAATGTTCTTGGACTGGACTTGGTCCACAAGTTAATATTTCTAGGGAAAATCACTCTCATTAGAAATATCTAACATTTTATAATTGCCTCTTTCCTTACGGCTTTTGTTATTTTATAAAAAGCTTTTGCTACAATATGATATGTATATTTATTTGGGAGATGAAATTCTCTTTGATAAGTCAGCTAAGGCTTGGATAGAATTGTATAAAGTAGGATTTGATATGCATGAAATATTTTGCATTCTTTATGAATATGCAGATTATTAGAGGAAATTATCCTCAGCTTTTGTTATATATGTAATATTCAGAGTTGACCATAAATTATTTGCATATGTATGATTTGTAAGGGATTTGCATATGTAAAATGTATATGTTTTAAAAGTTGTTTGCATATTCATGTTTGTAAATTGTCAATAGAAAAGATAGTGATGGTTTGTTTAAGAAATACACCGGTAGAATATATATGCATTTATTCAGTTCAATTGTGTATGCATTAACATTGAAACAATCAAATCTATTATTTGAAGTACAAACAGTTTGTTGTCAAGAATACAATGCCTATTCAATATTCATTTAGTATCTACTGAATATTTATGATATTGATTGCAATTTATAATGGGAATTTCAGGCAGTTCAAGCATGAGTTTTTCTTTTTCTTCTACTTGTTGCAAGTATATGTTATCAATAGTTCATCTTTTCATAAATTTTTATATATTTTTTTAATTCAAGCAATCCTTTTTTCTTTGATCAGTGTCAAAAGAATACGAGAATTTTGAGACTTGTGAGTAGTTTGGGACTATTGAAAAAGGTTTCATACTATTTTGAAGAAAATTAAATACATGAAGGCAATAAGTTCACAAATATTGAATGTATTTATAATTCTTGTTACATTTAATGTATTGGCTGAAATTTGCTGGCATTTTGGTGTGGTTCGCCTTCGTCTCGTAGTGTACTATATCCCGTATTTTAAACTTTTGAGGAAAATGAGTTCAGTCAGTATTGTTAACATATAGTTTTCCAGCAGAAATCATAGGGTACTGTCCTTCAAACAAAAATATAATCAATCAATTTTCAGTCAGTTGGTCAAGAAGTTGTTTTGTTTGTATGGCATCGTGATTGTCTTTGTATATGCCAAACTTGGTAACTGAAGGTTACAACTTTTAAGTTGAGCTTGTAATGGAGAACCAATGAATTTGAGAAAGAAATTGAAGATCAGGTGTCCCTTTTGAATTCTAAATCCTGAAGATATGATAAAGCTTGTTTTATTGATTCAGGGTTTGTATCGTTTGCAAAAGGAAAGTAACTTATCCACTATCCATTATTTCCATGATGGGCATTTTCATTGCATTTGTCAAAGGGTACCTCGCATATAGTCAAGTATGAAAGGGTTAGTGCAGTGGTCAAGCATGTCCATCTTATATGAAAAAGGAATTCAAAAGAAACAAATCAGTAAAGAAAACTTTCAAAAATCTTATTCCGTTATAATTTTTTTATTATTAGAATTATTTTTCCTCATACATTCTTTAGGTGGTATATTATAAATACCCTTCCTAAAATCAGTTTTACTATTTTTTAGACATATCCCATGGTTTTTAAGCTACAAAATCACAGGACAAAATATAAGAGAATACATAACAATTTAAAGGAATCTGCGGCTATGACTTCACAACTAATTTGATTTCAGTCGTTTGTACACTGATGATACCAAACTTTAAACTTGACTATCTCCTTAACGGAATAAGATATTTGAATGCTTTCTTCACCATTTTGTTTCTTTTGAAGTCCTCTTTTATATAAGATGGACATGCTTGACCACTGAACTAATCCTTTAAAACAAAAGGTATCTTGCATAAAGTCATATATTAAAAATGAGCTCAGCTCCCGTGGAGTCATGGAGGTTGTCCTTTCAATCATGCTGTAAGTAAAACTCAATAAAGGTATATTGAAAGTCAATTTTAATCTCTTTTTATGTCTTGTCCTAAATCCATTTGTCTTTCCTTTATTGATCATGATTGTGTGCAGATAAGAAAGAGGGATTGTGGAGGAATCCCACATGCTGAAAGAAATTTAATTAAAATTGATCAAATGTACAAGTCAAAATGGAAGTGAACAGGACCTAAAAAGTGTGGACAAGAAAAGCCGACTCGAAAACATTCCCAAATTTAATAGAAATCTGATCAAATTCACAGAGTAAGAAAATATTATTCACTAAACATTTTATTTTTGTTCTTGCCCTGACCCTTTGCTTATGCCACTTTCCCCTGGAATTGACAATGAACATGAAGCAGTTGCCATGCTTCTCCTTTTCTGTGATATTTCCTAAGCTAAATATTTTTGAAAGATCAAAAACTCATCGCTTCAAAAAATGAAACATGTTGGATATATCGAAGGATTGATGTCACAATGTAAGGAAATAGCTTCTTCAAAATATCAAGGGTTTTAAAATCTGGTAAGCCCGACCAGGGAACTTTGTAGCCATTTGAGATCTCCTGGATATCCTTGTCAATGTTATTTATTTATCTTAGGGTACCTCAGCATAAAACATTGCTTATTCATTTTAAGTGAGCCAAATGCCAAAGATTAAATTCAATTTTAGGTCAATTTATTGCACACTTGAAATCAATAACAACATGAACAAAGATACTCATTGGCTTTCCGCCAAATTAGCACGAATTGGGAGTCTACATACAGAAGATACACATTAACTTTCAGCCAAATTAACACGAATTGGAGTCTACATACAGAAGATACACACTGGCTTTCAGCCAAATTAGCACGAATTGGAGTCTACACACAGAACATACACATTGGCTTCCAGCCAAATTAACACGAATTGGAGTCTACATACAGAAAATACACATTGGCTTTCAGCCAAATTAACACAAATTAAAGTCTACATACAGAAGATACACATTGGCTTTCAGCCAAATTAACACGAATTGGTGTATACATACATGAATACACAAAGGATGTAATAACTAGTATTTCAGTACTAGAGTGCCTACCTCTGACCCTTGGCAATTCCAGCATGCCTTATATACTTTATTGCTTATTCCCCATACCCAATCTACTTCAGAAAGCCTAGGCCCACCAGGTTTTATCTGCAACGGACCTCTTCCTCACTTTTGATCTGTATTTACCACTTGCATTCTGAATACTTTATGATATACACCATCTGGTTGATTTCTTCCAAAATTAAATCAATGTTTTCAGGCTAAGCATTCATTGTTTGAGTTTCGTTTAGTCAAGATTCACATTCCATCATTTTCCATTTGTGGCAGAGATCAATTGTTTTGATTTTCTTTGACACTAGAAACCACTTGATTTCATTTTCTTTCAAATCCAGAAACTTGATTGTTTGGAATTCCTTTCATTCCTTCCATTCATTGTTCGGCACATTTCATCAAATAGTTTCAACTAAGTCTTGACCAAACTCGCCCTAAAATATCCCTACCACGTGTCCATCCCCTGTTTGAAGTGGAAAGTGGATGAACATTGCGTATTCATGCCTCTCTTCTCGAATAGTGTTCAGAGAACCAGGCATGGGGTGACTGTCTTGCTGTCGGGATCGACACTTAAACGTCCAGTTCGAAGGACGGTGTGTGCCGTTAAACCATTGTTACTTTTCTCAACAGCTGAATAAGTAGGAGCTGCAGACACAATGCTTCCGCTGTGATGTTCGGCGTATCTGTCTGCATAAGTGTGGAAAAATCAAGTTAGACCTGACCAAGGCTTGAACCTGGGACCTCCAGCATCTCAGTCGTGTGCTCTGCCAGAAAAAACCTCCTTCCGGAGCCAAGCACGCTGTGGCAACTGTGGAGCCCCAGACCACGACAGCACCTCCTGCACCAGCACCCCACACTGCACAACTTGCAACGGTACTCATCCAGCTAACCATCCATCCTTCTCTAAAGACTGCCCCACCTGGCTCCAAAAAACAAATTACGAAACTAAAAACCCTTAATCCCAACATCACATACCCAGAGGCCAGGAAGCAATTTCTCCTTCACTCCACGCTAAGCCATCCTACTCGAGCGTAGTCTCCTCCAACACCAATATTGCCCCCCTTAACACATATAAAACTGACTCACACACCCAAATAGACCTCACCTGGCTCTTCTTACCCAGTCCTAAGCCCATCACTATTGGCAACAAACAAACCACACCTATTACCCAAACGACCTCCACCACCACCACTTCTCCCCCTAACCTTCCTTCCGCCAACACCTCTAATGCCAACAAACATCAAACTCAAGCCAACCTGGCTAACAGTCATCAAGCAACAAACCAAGAAACAACCAAGAAACAAACAGTCCACCATCCAAACCCACACAAATGACACGGAAGAGAACATGGATTGTTCGGTTACCGAACATACTTCTTGTCCAACTTTCAAAAACAACCGTTCCCAAAGAAACAGGGACAAATCCAAAGAAAAAATAAACCAACTCAGACCCAACAGATCCTTCTCAAATAATCCCCTGCCTCCTGATGGCGTGCAACATAAACAATAACAACACATTTGGTCCTCACACTCCCTTTTCCCCTATCTGGAGGACAGCTATTGTCATCCCCGTCCTTAAGCCGGGGAAGGACGGTACCGACCCCTCCAGCTACCGCCCATCGCCTTCACCTGCTGTCTCTGTAAAATTATGGGAATGATCATCAATCAGAGACTAAACTGGTTCCTTAAGACCAACAGAATCCTCTCCCCTCATCAAAGCGGCTCCCGAAAACGTCGCAATACCCTAAACCAGTTAATTACGCTCGACACCGCTATCCGGGAATCCTTTGCAAAAAAGGTACACTTTATTGCCATATTTTTTGACCTCGAGAAAGCCTTCGACACTACCTGGAAATACGGCATTACCCGCAAACTTCACACCATCGGCCTCAGAGGCCATCTCCCTATCTTTATTCAAAACTTCCTCTCACCCAGGCAGTTCCAAGTTCGTATTGGCTACACCCTCTCCAACCCGTACTCCCAAGAAGAGGGCGTCCCCCAAGGCAGCATCTTCTCTCCCACTCTCTTCAACCTGAGCATTAATGACATCGCAGATAACCTTGGCCCCAACATCAAAACGTACCTTCTACGTGGATGACTTTACCATCTTCTACTTCTCCCCTAGCTTTCCTATTGTTGAAAATAGGATCCAAATCAGCCTCAACCAGCTGCAAGTTTGGAGCAACAATAGCGGTTTTAAATTCTCCAAAGACAAGACAGTCTGCATGCACTTTTGTCATTTCAACAACCTCCACCCTAACCCGAACTTTGTGCTTAATGGCAATCGCATCCTTAAACTTGAACACACAAAGTTCCTGGGTCTAGCTCTAGACCCCAAGCTCACCTACAAGCAACACACCACCAACCTGAAACTAAAATGCAACAGCTCCCTCAACATCCCCCGACTCATCTCCCTCAACATCCCCCGACTCATCTCCCTCAACATCCCCGACTCATCTCCCTCAACATCCCCCGACTCATCTCCAACACCACTTGGGGTGCGAACCGCTATGCTCTCCTTAAAATTTTCAGGCTCACCATTCGTGCCAAGCTTGACTACAGCAATGTTGTCTACTGTGTCGCTCACAACTCATACCTCAACCACATCAACACCATCAAAATAAAGCCCCCTCCCTTCTGTCCACCTGGGCCTCTCCACCCATCACAAAACTAAAATCCACCCTAACCTCTTCATCAATCTCCACAACCAAATCAAAGACCAACTCTAAAATTACACCTCCATCTATACTGATGGCTCAAAGGAAGGCAACAAGACAGCTGCTGCAGACTTCCCAACTACTTATCCATCATTTCAGTTAAGGCTTAGGCCATTCTCCTCGCCCTCAACTTTATTGAGTACTCTCCGCTCAGCCACTTTGCCATTTTCTCCGACTCAAAGGCTGTAGCTACTTTTTTACTCGATCTTAAATGGGATAACCTCACATGCCACCTGCTCCTCCGGAAACTCCTTTCTCCTATCCTCTGCAGGAAAAGTATTCTTTTCTTCTGGATACCCAGCCATCTTGGCATCCCTGGCAATGACAGGGCTGATGCAGCCGCTAGGCTTGCCCTCAACCTCCTCCCTACCCCTTTTCCCAAAACCCTCTCTGTAATCAAACCGCTTATCGCTTCTCTTATTCGTGACCGCTGGCAAACCTCATGGAACTCCCAAATTGATAACAAACTCCATGTCACCCAGCCCACAATTCCGATCAAATCTACCATTAACAACCTCTCTCGTATCGACAACGTTCATATTACCCGTCTTAGAATATGTCACACCCACCTCACTCACTCCCACCTCCTTATTGGCTTCCCCCCCCCTAACCCCTCTGCAACAATTGCCATTGCACCCTCACAATCCATCACGTTCTCCTTGCTTGCCCCCTGTACAACCTTCCCAGAGCTTCCCTCGATCCCCACAACTCAATTGCTGAGTTTTTCCAGAAAAATCTCCCGGATAAAATTATCTCCTTCCTTCATCATGCTTCCCTCTACAACCATATTTAATTTCCCTCTTCCACCCCCTCTCTACTTTGTTTTTGTTTTAACCATGCACCTCCCCTCTCGATCACAGCTTTCTGACCTTTTGTTCTTGAATTTTTCTCTTTCTCCCCCTGTTTCCTTTTCTTCCTACCTCTAGAATGATCTGAACTCTCAGGCACAATTTGACCCTCGTTGTCGTGGTGCCGTTAAGCCCTCATCAAACAAACACACAAATCTATTCTTTAATTGTCCATCAGAGGAAGAGGTAAAAACCTAATTTAAACTTATTGCTTAAAGATGATTGGGGGCAATGTCCCCTGGTGTCGTGAGCCCTGAGTCAGCAGTACAAAGGATAGTAACCAAGAACTTCATTCAGAAAAACATTATGGAAACAACTGTGGAGAATAATGCAATGTAGATAAAGACAGCATTCTTATTGCTGTTAATACATAAACCATACACAAATCATGATAGGGCAGTGCTTGTGAAAAAAGTGCTTGTAAGTTGTGGAAAAAGTGTATACATATTACATGCTAAAGCTAAATTCATCCGAGTCATTAGGC
>JAIGNY010000864.1:865000-910000 GCA_020152595.1 Chiridota heheva | reverse complement strand
AGTGAACTGGAGCAAATGGGATAAAGTGTCTTGTTCAAGGACACAGCACAGCGCCCTGGCTGAGATTCGATTTCGGTACCTTTTGAGTATACGAGGCCGACGTCCTCACTACTGCAGGCTACTGCACTCCCGCGGAGAATGTTAACTCAACGAGATTTCTCTAAAATCACGAGTTGGGTATAGATTTGTTGTAGATATTTTTTGTTGAATTATTGAGATAGGGTATAAATGTACTTTACTAGAAGATGCTTTGTTCAGCTGCGCATGTACGCATGCATGTACGCATGCACATTTGAAAAACGTTTTCAAAGAAATACATTAAAAGATATCGTATTTGCAATGCAACTATCAGACTATGGTATCACGCTGTGTACTACGTCGGTCACTTCTTGGCTTCACCACGGTGAAGCCAAGTTTGAAATGCAATAACTCCTGAACGGAATAAGAAATCAGCCTGAGTAGGTATTTTAACAATATGTTTCTCTGAGTGTTCCTCTATCAAAACACATGATGACTCATGAGAATATGCCTTTTAGAAGTAGGCAGAAGTAGACAGTGGCGTAGCTAAAGTAGCGAAAGTGGGGGAGGGGTGGGGCAGGAGCAATTCCTCCTCCCCGCCTGAAATTTCCAGAAAATTTGCGCAATAGAATGTTGGATTGTTTGTGGAGGGGGAGGAAATGGGGATTGCATCCAGATTTTTGTATGATTTGGCCCCCTGCAACAAGTATACGCAACTGAAAGTAGGCCTATATTTCATATCATTTTATCGTACTCTGATATTCATTGGTCTGTTGGTACCAGTGTGTGGTTAAAAGCATTTACCAATATGCCCTTCCATAGCATCATATAACTCAGATGTGTATTGATTCATATGTCTATGTAATAGGCAGATAGGGCACCAAACGCTAAGTAGAACATTTGACTAAAAATAAAAGTCAATTCGGTTTTTATCTAATCTAATACATAATTACCCAACATTATTTGCGTATTTTCTGCAAGAATTTAAAAAGCTGCAGGAATAGGTAAATTTTATTTTATTTTTTCATGATTTTCAATGACTTTCCAACAATTTGATTGATGTGACTCCTGACGTCACTAGTCCGTATAAATTCTATGTGTAGAAGAAGACTAACCAAAAACAATAGACCCTTTGTCTGAAAGGTTTTGAGGATATCAATTCTCATCCTCCGAAACTACGGGAACCACTTACTGATTCGTATAAGCGTTGACCGTTTCACTGGGATAGTTTTCTGTACTATAACTGTAACTCATGGGGTCGGTGAAAGCGGCACGCGTGACGTCTTCAGCTGCATTTAAATATTCGAAGACACCACTTTCTTCCAATGTAGTTACCAATTATATAACTGTGTCTACATAAATCATACTGCTAAAAGAAAGGTAACTTTCCATAAATACATTCAGAAGTGGACGCCGCCATGCTTATAACATCACTTCCGGTTTTCAATTTCCCTTATGGATTGCAAGAAATCCGTTATGCTAATAATAACACATGTAGACCCATATGTTCGGTCCGGCACGAATGTGTGATTGATAACATTGCAGATTTCTCGCAATCAACAAGGAAAATTGCAAACCGGAAGTGACGTTATCAGCACAGCGCGTTCACTTCTGAATTCATTGATGGGACGATACCTTTCCTTTAAAGCTGTTAAAGTCATTTAAGACGATATAAAAGATTTGCCATTCTGAACTTCCTGGATTACTATCGTACACTTTTGTAATTACTCTATTAGGTTGAGGGAACAAAAGAAATTTAGTAGCTCTCACGACGACGACGACGAGTGAACACACAATTACATTGACGGGGTCGTCGCCTGCGTATTCGGTTATGATAGTAAGAATGCTATCACGAAACGCTTAATACGACCCGGACGAGAACACAGGTACGACATACGGACAGACATAACATCGACAACCAAGTCAATGTCCACGGCCTTTGATAACCAGTTGTGGTGCACTAGCGTGTTGGGCCAACCCAGGCTTGAATCCAGGGCCTCGTGGTTTGTAGACAGGTATAATAACTACTACACTACAGTTAGTAGACAGTAGCATCCTAGCCATAGCCTTTTTAAAAGGAGGGGGGGGGGGGAATATGCAGAAGGGATATATCATCTCCACACAATTTAAAAAGTCAGCGGCGTAGGAAGATATTTGACATGGGGAGCCAAATTTTATTTTCGTCTAATCAAACCTAGAAAGTATACGAATATCTTATGTCCAAAAACTATTTGTAAACTGTTAAAAGGGGGAAGAGAGGGGGGTTGTAAAATTATTGGGAAAAAATCGAAGAAAATTCCCCGAAAATAAAGGATATTTCCCGAAAATTGAAGAAAACTTCGCGAAAATTGAAGGCAATTTAAGAAAATTTCACGGAAATGGTTATTAAAGGCTGTGGACATTGACTCGGTTGTCGATGTGTCCGTACGTCATACTTGTGTTCTCGTCCGGGTATGCGTTTCGTGATGTCATTGTTACTATCATAACCGATTACGCAAGTGACGACCCCGTCACTGTGTGTGTGTGTGTGTGGTGTGTGTGAGGCTCAAGCTCATTAGTTTAGTCTCCTTAGTCTTAGAGTACAAGCAGTGCAGTTATCAGTCCCAGTGTTCAAACAGAGTTTGAACAGTGTAGCTATAGGTTTAGAAACAGTCTAACAACGATGGAAAATAGTTCAGTCCATGAGAGCAATTTCAAAAATAAAGTGTGTTTACTCAGCTGATAGTTGTCTTTTCTTTCCCTTGATGCCGTGTACGGTCCGTTATGTAGTTTATCAACAATACGGCTCACGATAGAAAACAAATGCAGTATGCTAATCCGTGGCATCTTGTTAAAGGTACTGTAAACTTGTGGAATATGTCACTTGAACTCTGACATTTTTATTTCAGATTCGTTGTAGCAAACACCGTTGACGTTTTTGTATAAAAAAACATTTTTGAAGCTTTGCTGATGAAATTTATAACATAGTAATTTGAAAACATCTCTACTAAATTCTATAGATTTTAAGATTTAGCACGGTGTATGTAGGTGTATATGCAGGTTGCTAGTTTCTATTTCCTTATTCGTCTGTACAGTTAGTGTTAGGATTAGGTGACAAATAAGGAACTGAAACCAAATTTACACACCCAATTTAGCAATCGGTAACTTCTAAAATATTTCTCCAACAAAATGTTGATATATAAATACCAACACCAACAAGAAGAGACAGTTGCATTACTCCAACCTATTTTGCTAGAAGATAAATTCTGTAGCCATTTTGAATGAAATTCAATAACATACCTTAATTATATTGCTGAGTAGACCAAGTGAAATGCATTGATTACGTCAGTGATGATTGTGTAACAATTTTACTTCCAATCAACATTAGCCTTTGAGTAAAATAACGAAACAGCACAGAAGACGAATAACTAAAACCAAATTGTTTAGTTTTTTTTTACCAATACAAAACATACTTACCGTATGTTATAGCAGGAACAATGGTAATCTCAAGAGTAAAAACATTATTGAAACCTTAACAATTATTAACAGCTTTAAGTACTTCATATTATACATGAAATTGGTCATATTGATTTCTAATATTTTCAGTTGATATTCACTTCTTTGCTATTTGTATAGTGTGTTTGCTTCCTGATTTACACTAATACTTATGTTACAACGAATCTCGAAACAACGAAAGCACGCTTGTCTGGTTTCAGATGACGACTCCCTTTCACCATTATTCACATTATTTGAAGTAGTCATATAAATAACATGTTAATATCATTCCTCAATATTTACTTCCTCGTGTGCCAAAATTGATCTTATTACCAGGAAATGTAACTACCCTCCAATGGGTCATATGTTCTTTATAGGTTAATAACTCTTTTGATGTTTGCACGCAATCAAATAAAGCGTTTTCCAATACAAATGGAATACTTCCGAAATGGCTGCTGAAATATTAGAAACGTAGAACAATGATGTCATTCTGATAACTGCAGTAAATTTTGGCTTTCCCAAAAATTTACTCATGAGCCACATCTACCTTAAATGGTAACATATGTCATGTTTGTACCTGTTGATTGCATATTTTCGATTAGCGACTTTTGTATAATTAATTGATAACATCCTAGCAATGAAACATATCTTTATTTGTTTGACGTCACAGAAAGTACACTTTTTTTCAGTTTTGCCTTCTAAAGTTTTAATCGTTGTCATTTTTCGTGCAAGCCTAAGTCTCTGGTATTGGTAAAGACACCCTGTAGCAGCAATCATAATGTTATCATTATTCCCTGCTGCTTTAAATCTCGAAAATAATGATTGTTTGTCGGTTCTTTGTATCACGGATTGACCTAATTAAATTGGTAAAAACAATGGATCAACCTATACTTGCGTCAATTAACCAAGCTCTAAAAGAATTAAATCAAGTTCCAAGATTTATAACAGTTGCTTGACAGAATAAACAGATAAAGGACATTACGATGTTGTACCTCCTCCCTCCAGAACTTCGTTTATTTTAATGTTTCATTGATGTTGTTCTCTTTGTTTCCCGGATTCTTTATGACACTCAAAAAGTTGTGGTAATTAATCTTTTTTGTTATGTGTCTGAATCAACCAAAATTTTAAAACAATAGCTCTTTACATATCACGTTTTAGAAGTGGCTTTTACAATTTTGGATTGGTACATTAACCGAATGTTACCGATTTAAATTATTTTGGCAAATCACTAAGACACGCCATAAATTTCGTATTACATATTGCTCATTTTAATTGTACATTTATAAGCTTCAACGTAAAACTCAGGATTATAGAACAACATTTCAAATGCATGTTGTGTTCATGAAATCCAAATTTTAACATATTTATCAATCTAAAGATGGCGGATTTCCAACATAGACTCAGTAATACTAGACCTGCCATGTTCTAATCCTACGACAGGCAAATTTATACATTTGTGTTGCTTCCATCAATCTCAAACATTTAAAAGCAGCGCCACACTTTCTATTATCTGGGAAGAAAGTATCACTTATGACATTACGAGACTTCGCTCTTGTTTACAGCGGAAAGTGCTTGTATGTAATAAAACGATTTGTGAGGGAACGCACATTTAGTACTTTATATAAAGCAACCAATCAGAAAATGTTTACGAATTTGTCTGAACCATATTCTTACTTATTGTATCATTAACCCTTGTTTAAGTGGCCTCTATCTGGTCTTGGTCTGACTGGGTTTAGGTTTACTTACTTACCAATGCCCATCGCTCCTTCAGGGGCATTGGCGGCCCACAAAAGATCTCCATTTATCTCTATTCCTGGCCATCCGCACAATGTCATTCCAGGTGTGTCCAGACTTGTATCTGCCAGGAGTTCGCGTCGCCAGGAGTTTCTTGCGCGGCCCTTTTCCTCTTTCATGGGGGTTTTATGTCAGAGAGATCTCGTAATACTCGTTCAGGGATTTCATATAGTGTGCCCAATCCACCCCCATCGTCTGCTGCGGATCTCATCATCAGCTGGCGTTTGGTTGGTCAGCTGCCAAAGGTTAATGTTACTGATGGTTTCTGGCTAATGGATGCCAAGGATTCTTCTTAAGCAGTTTTTGATGAAGGTTTGTACTTTCTTTGTGGTTGCTATAGTTGACATCCATGTCTCAGCTCCGTATAACAGGACTGATTTGACGTGAGAATCAAACAAACTGATTTTGGTGTGCTATGATAACTCGTTAGAACTCCAGAAGCCCAGATATTCTTAAGTTGAATACACGCTACTCTGGCCTTAACGATTCTTGTTTTGACATCGGCGTCTGTACCACCACCGCTATCAATAATGCTGCCTAAGTATGTAAAGGTCTCAACTTCCTTCAGAACATTTCCCTCTAGTGTGCCAGGTTTGTTACTTATAGCATTAAAGTTAAGGATTTCGGTTTTTCCGTTGTGGACGTTGAGACCAACATTTCATGAAGTTTTCAGCAAGCTCTAAGGTTTTGTCTTGCATTTGTTTATGAGTACGAGACAACAATGCAAAGTCATCTACGAAGTCCAGCTCGTCGAGCTGGGTCCAGAGTGTCCACTGTATGCCATTCCTACTCGGTGTTGTGGTTGTCTTCATAATCCAGTCGATAGCTAGAAGGAAGAGGAAAGGAGATAGCGGGCAGCCTTGCCTGACACCAGTCTTTACCTGGGAACTGTTGGTAGTATGTCCTCTAGGAAGCACTCTACAGGTCATATCATCATATGAACTCCATATCAGCTTGACCAGTTTAATTGGTACACCATAGTGTCGTAGCAAATCCCAGAAGGTCGTTCTGTCCACACTGTGAAAAGCCTTTTCGTAGTCGACAAAATTAACGCAGGTGGTTTGTACATGATCTGTTCTGGCGGAATCCGGCTTAATGTTCCATAGGAAGAGGGTCCACGGAATCTTTCAATCTTTCGAGAAGGATCCTGTTGCAGAGTTTGGGTTAAGGTTTACCTTAGGTTAAATCGGTAAATGACAGTGTTCTGCTTCGAGAAAAGCAATTTTGTTAAATTTCACAGTTTTCTGAAACTCATCGGGAAACACATTGTCCGACCTGCTTCAGAACGACTCGGTTTAATACATATAAGACAATCATCATGGCGCTTTAATTCACGCTCCCAGTTTATTGCAGACCATGGTTTCCCTAGTGGGATTGTTTAAATGAAGTAGCCTACCCACAATGTAACATTCATTCACATGAAAGCTAACCTAATCCATACTTCTTCAAAACGGCTGACTACATCTCTAATTTCTCAATCCAAGTCTGTGGTCATGTAACACAAACTCTCAAGCGACTCGAACATGTAATGGAAACATAATTGAACGTTTTTGATTGGTCTAAATCTGTGCATATATAGGCCTGCTAACAATAACCGCTGCGGAAGTGACATCATTTGTATGTATCAAAATTACCACCGGCGTGTCAATTCATACTTCCATTCTTTGGCTGAGAATTCTATCGATTTAAAGTTCTTTTTCAAATTAAAACTAATTAAAAAGGGTTATACTACTTTTAAATTCTTACTTTTGTAATTAAATATTTGTATATTTCGAACATGAACGCAATTGTCCTGTGATCGAATAATTTGGAATAAGTACTAGATACACCCTTTATACTGAAGTCATTCTGGGTTACCCTATTTGATGCTAATATATATCTGTTTATTACAATGGAAGCTTTCTGAAGGAAAACGTAGACAACAACGACGACAGTCAATATAGAAAAATAGCCTCCTAGTGCGCCAATAATATTAAAGGGCAAATCTAGACCGGCCCTAAGCGTGATCAAATTAGGAACGTTAAGGTTGGAATGGCATATGATGTTTGACTGCAGGTTTGTTCTTAGGGTGGACTCCCCGTGGGCATTTGACATCGGTTAGACATGACAAGAAACGAATATAAACTAGAACCAGAAAATAAAACGTCATGCATTTTTTCAAAGATGGTTGAAGTTTTCAACGTGGAACTGAGTCCCAATTTCAACATGAGCTGTAGTCGCTGCAGAACACATCTGACAATTGTTGTACTGATATTCTTCAATTCCTGGTAACAATGAATTTGGCGAAGCATACTTAAAAACAATTTTGTTTAGGAAAAAGTTAAACCGATATGGTTAAAAGGCGAAACATTGAAGTAAATAGCACAAGTAAGAGCTGGCCTTTCTAACAGACTAATTGATATTCACAAATGGATGAAATGTTTGTCGGTCATAGCAAGAGAATCCATTCCTCTAATTAAAAACAAAAAATCATAAGTTTCTAACACGAAAGAAATCATCTGAAAATAATGGTGGAAATATACAAGTGTCCAAGTGCAACATGAAATCAAATATAGTTACAGACACTGAAAAAAATGTGAAAACATTGGTGAAGTTTTGTTGAAAGTAAGTAAAACGAACTTGATTTTACGGTAGCAATGAATTATGTACATGTGACAAAATGACATTGTCCACACTGTAACATTTATCTTAAAGGCTAGTTCTCATTTTAATGTGGAGAAAACTACGCCAAAAAATTCAACGTTTCTGATTAGCCAGTTGGCAGATCATATCTACACAAATACTGACAAGCCAATCAAAAACTTCAGCGGACATAACGTCGCTGATATGTATCGGTACAAAATTAATCATATGCTTGAATTTGTGTCCAGCAACTATCATGAAAATGCTGTTGATATGTCAGGTTTTGCATGCTCAGCAACATTAAATATGTGACGAGCGAAGAAAAAAATTACGACCAGGTATCAACCAGGAAAAAATAAACATGTCACAAACAGGTCCACAGGGAAGGGAAGTACATGTTGCCTACATGCCCGTGTATCGTATTTGAACATTTTGTAGATTAATGGTTATGTTGGAAGATTAGCAAAACTGATATTGATCATTAATTATCAATCAATTAAAAGAGTTGCATTAATTCTCAATCAGATTTGCCTTCAAAGTATTTGGAATGTTGCTTTCAATGTAATCTTTCTGCACCAGGTATTCATACACAAGCTTGTGACAACTTGAAATTATAATATCTGGATCGATTAATTTTAAACTAAATCTCGTAACATTACATTGAAAAAGTTTCTTCACATTGCTATATTTGTTCATTTTCTTTTCATACAAGATTTATCATGTATAATTAATGATACAAAATAAGTGGTGGTCCTTACACCAGATTGATTCTATTTGTGCAAGGCATAAATCATAAGAAATTTTCCTTTAGCATGACAAGTTCGTTTTAATATGAGAATTTGGGCTGCAATGAGTCATTCAATTTATTTATTTCTTGTACTATGTAGTTCAACTCTGAAAACAATAAATGAATTTATTAATAGGTAGATATTTAAATACAAAATACATGAAACACACAACATAAAACAACTAGTAATATGCAAGAAGTCAAGTTTCGATGCATTTCGATTAGACGATTTACATCTATGTGAAAGTGACACAATTAGTAAAATGCACTGCACAATTTGCACGATGGGTGTTTGTAGATTGTATACCTATGTGGACTCTCTTCCAAACATTTCACCTCGTGGTTTACAATATGTAATAGAGCATGAACCGAAGATGCCAAGAGTATGGCTAACCTTAATAGAGCATCAAATGTTCATCTTTAGGTATTCAAATCTTTTTATACGATATGATAGTGAATACATCTTATCTTCACATTAAATGACTGTACCATCAACTGGTTTTTGCTTTGTTTTGTTTTGCTTTATTTCTTAAGAGCCACTCATATAAGTATTCAAACCCATTACAACTCAACACAGTTCGATACTTTTAGAATCATATTATACTGCACCCCTCAGGTTCTTTTTAGAAATCATGAACATTAACAACCACGTAAGGAAAATATGTTTTACAGCTGCGTGCAATGTTAAAACGTTTCTCCCTTTTTTGCAACTTTTACAACATGGATATTCTATTAGAATGTTTGTCAGATACAATTTAGAAATCACATTTCACAATGAGAGCTCGACTTGCTTTAAAAGTTCTGAATTACCACTGGGGACAGCTGTCGTCTACTTCGCACATTTCCATCAATGATGTTACGTTAGAAGCTAGTTAACCCAGGCAGCTCCCTGGTTAACCTATGCTACGTCCTCTCATTGCTACCCGCAAGGGGTAATTTAAAAAAAAACACTTTGTGCTTCGATCATATTTTTTCCCCAATCCTTCCTTTCAAAAGGAACAAAGTGATTGACGGAGACTGAAGTTTCTATTTGGTAAAAGGGTGTTGTTTTTATTTACATGAAGTCAAGTGTGCACCAGTTGCGTTCGCTGAGAGTTTGGTTCCATCCTCCAGTCAAAGGGCAATAAGTCAGTTTGACGTTGGCTTCATCGAAAATTGCTGAGGAAGGAACTTTTCAGTCCGGACTACGTATTTTATTCCCTGTTGTGCCTTTCTTAAATTTATGGATCTGTAGGCCTGAGAGTATTGAGATCCCTCAATGGAAAAGCTAAGATAGAATAATTTTGAAAGGAAATTGGTCAGATTCTAGGAATATAAGAGATTATAATGAATCAGACGATCATATCAAGGTAAGGAGCCAATTTTAGTTTTGATATTATTCATTAAAATCCTACACTGAAACATTATCTACAATATACTAGGTATAAGATATCTAAAGTTGTGTTTTTCGTTATTCATGCTAGAATATTCATTTTTAAGATATACAGTAGTTAAATTGCAAGGAATGTTGGAGCCTTCTGTTTTAAAAATGCTTCGCAGGATTATAGCAGCGAAAAACATGGGGGAAAACTTTGAAACAGAAATACAAATAGATTAATTAATTCTTGCTTGATCACTAAAACCAATAGAGTCTTACTAACGTTTTCAATTATGCTACATACACCCTTTTCCTTTATTAGACAGCTGTATGGTTATGACCGATATATCAAGTTTCGTCAGTATTAGATCTTATCACTGTTGGATACATCCAACCTATAGGTTGCCAGAAATGTATCGCAGTGTATTATTGTTCATTGATATATTTCTTTTAAAAATAGCTATAAATCACGGTTGTACAAACATTTAACGTTCAGTTTATATTCTGAGGAGAAGATTAAAGAAGCATGTTATTGAGTCTTATATAATATACTCATTTGTAAACACATTCTGCCGTCCAGCCATATAAGCCTTGTTGAAGTTTATTCTGGTCGGGGCAGCGAAAGGGATTCGATATATTGGTACGGCCACATGTACTTTTGGGAAGTAAAGTGTGGTCTTGGTGGGCCTTTGACCTTCAGTCATATGAGAGGTGTATACGTTAAATTTTAAGACACACATGGTTCGCTATACTATTTTACAAATTGCTGGGGTACTGGACCTATCAGATTTTCTTTTCCTTTTTTTAAATTTGTGAATTTCTGCGACAAAATTGGTTGTGGTTCCGCAAGCCATACTGTTGTAATTATGCTATTAAATGCGTTTCATATTGTTCAAATACATTTAATAAGAACAATATGTGACATTCGCTGCAAATTTATCCTTCCACATTACTTTCATATTTTTTCTGTGCCGTACTCAAAAGGTTACGAGTAATTTCCCAATCATGAGCTGTGATTGAGTCGCATCGATTAAGATATAAGAGATGCTTCAGTTGAAATTTGATTTTGATCCTTAACCTTTCTTGAATCACTTTTAATGTATAAATACTTTGACGGGTGCCTCTTTTTGGTTTGCAGTAATAGGTTACAACGTACTAGGTGAAATCAAATATAAAATTGTGTATGAATGTTTAGAACATCAATCTTGTGATTCTACTCATGTCATGGAAAATTAATATTGAATTTTGTAATATTCAGGAAAATGATTTCTTGATACATATCTTTCAAGATTTTAAAAGATTAGTTTAGCATCTTCAAGCATGGTCAAGCATGTTTATTTTATATGAAAGAGGACTTCAAAAGGAAGAAAATAGTGAAAAAAGCATTTACCAATCTTGTATCATTAGGGAGATATTCAAGTTTAAAATTTGGTATCATTTGATTAGAAACGACTAGTTGTGACGTCACAGCCTCAGATTACTCAAAGTCTTTATGTATTTTAAAGAGAGTTTATTTAATTTTTTTACTATTTGAATTATTTTCCTTCAAACTTTCTTCAGGTGATATATTATAAATACCCTTCATAGATTGTGTTTTATTACTTTTTTGACATATCCCATGGTTTATAAGCCACAAAATTGCAAGACAAAATATGATAGAATACATCAAGACTTTGAGGTATCTGAGGCTATGACATCACAACTAATCTGATTTCAGTCGTTTCTATACAATTGATACCAAACTTTAAACTTGAATATCTTCTTAACGGAATAACATTTTGAAATGCTTTTTTCACTATTTTGTTTCTTTTGAAGTCCTCTTTCATGTAAGATAGACTTGCATGACCCCTGAACTAATCCTTTAAATGATTGTAATGGTCTTTTACATCTTCTTCCGAACACTTCTTGAAAAGTAGATAATTCACCCAAATCACAAGCTCACCATAACTTGGATTTACATCAGGATTTCCAAATCTTTCTCTCATAAAGCATCAGAATGTCCCATCTCCAACCCACACAAACAGACAATTTTAAGTAAGTGAAATACACGTTGAAGTTGATACGGGCAACAACCCACGTATGTTCACCTGAGGTTCAAAAAAAGCTATTCCAAAATTCTTTGATGCAATGCACAAGCTCTTAAAGAAACATATATCATTTCACCACTTGTGGATCTGTAACTTGTTAACAATGTTAGCAATGACTACGATATCGATATTAACTTCGTTTTTAATGCATGAAATTCGGTGTGGCATCAAATATAGTTACATTCTGTACCCAGGAGGTACACTGCGTTATAGACTTCAAAGGCCCCAATAAAGTAACAGAAACTCGTAGTTAGGTACACACAAACATTGTCGACATCTACGAAGAATTAGTTTTGATGAAGTATTGGAAACATAGTACTGAAGTTTTAGAACAAGATTTGATTAAACATTATATATTTGTTACTATGCTGTTTGAAAACAGGAAGCATCCGACATACTTTTTGAAATCAAAGTGGCAAAACTTGGACCCGTGCCTTGCTTGAATTATCACTGCTTCCAATTCAATCCAAGCAATTTAATTCATGTGTACATGAAATATACAAATGACAAGCGCGACTTGTCTCCCTACTAACTGATTTAGGTTAAGAAAGTGTTTATTTCGTTAAACAGGTTTGATAAAAGCCGTGATGATATTCGAGAAAATAATGTAATCACTTTCGGTGAGTTGTAGAATTCATTACACACCCCCTGTACCCCCTCGGGAAATAGACTCTTATATACAAGTCAAATAAAGTTGAAATCGCATTGAAAGTTTTGATTGTGTCGAACATTGCTTCAATTGTTCAAGTATTAATGTTTTGAATTATTTGATAATGACAAATGGGATATTTTTCTTCATTAAAAGCATAAAACATTTTGCGCCCTCTAATTCACTTATTTGCCTATGGTTATCAGGTTATTAGAGTTATGTCTAAATAAGTATCATTTAATAACTGCGATGTATACATTACATTAGTCCATGACATTTACAGTCTTACTTTGTTCAATTTGATTGGTTTTCACGTGCACATTCCTCCGCATTTACATGAGGTCAAGGGTTAAATGAGACGCAGTTATTATATTCCAAATTTTGGAGAACATCCATTTAGAATTTAGAATATGAAAAGAAGCTACGCGCTTAACTGAAGCTATCACATTTCTGTCATTGCTTTAAAGGCCAGTTATCGTTTTTGATTGGTGTAAATATTTGCATATAGACTAATAAGCCAATCAAGAACCGCCGCGGAAATGACGTTACTAATATGTAGCACATTTACAGGCGGGGTGTCAAACATTTTACTAAAGACAAGCTTTCCGCTTTAAATGAAAAACGTATTCTTCAGATTTCGAGAGATAACCAACGATACCTAAATATTTTGAATTATCTGGTATTCTGGTTAATCCATATTTACCAAAATGAAATTATTGTTAATTAATTTGGCTCAGGATCAAACTGCTTTGCAAAATGTTTATTTGTAGAACTAAACGACAAGTCTCCTCTCCTCTACAATCAAATTGCGTTAAGACCAGAAACATTGAAGCAGTTTGATTAAATCACCCTGCACCTTACAAAATAATCCTTACAAAATTACCCTAACGAAATAATTCTTAAAACTTAAATGAGTATTATCAAAAATGTATTTAAAACATGGGATTATTATTATGTAAAATACCAATTTCTTGAAGTATAGTTTGAACGAATTCAAGCTTATATTTCTTTTTATCGTCCATTTTAAGAATGATCATCCAGTGCAGTTGCTTTAGTTTCTAAAGTGGGCATAAGCATTTCCAAGGAAACTGCGCACAGACGTCTACAAGTACCAAACAGTTGAAGAAGGTTCTGCACTCTAAAAATGGAATAGTAAAATTTGGCCATAACGTGGTCAATTAAGCACCAATCTAATTATGGTCAAATTCCATCATATTATGGTGTTTAGTTTTGACCACAGTTAGATCAATACATAGTTGACCTTTTATAAATTGTGCACTAAATTTTCAAATGCAAGAGGTTAACTAGGTGAACGCTTTGTCGATAGGTCCCTACACTATTATTAGAAAGTCTCATTGACCATTGTCTTTCTAATTAAGAGTTTTATCAAATGTTTCGTGCAAAATCAAATGCATGGCAGTACCGTGTGAATACGTTTAGATATAGAATGCATTCATAATTTGAAGTCACTCGGTGCTTATTGTAACGATTTTATATAGATTGCCTCCTTTTATTTAAGAAAGGTAGGGAGACTATGCCCATGCCACACGTTTCTACGTGGCAAACTTTACAGCCTCGGTAGATCGATTGTGGATAAAACACTTTAAACCAGTTGATTTGTAACAGCATTAAACAAATTGTCACCATTACCAGATTACTTTCAAGGAGATACTACTAGTTCAGTTTTGACTTCCTAAATCTTTGATAGGATTCTTGCTACTGACGCAGGTGGCGAAACGTGACGTATTCATTTCCTTCAAGTGAGAGATCAATGCATGTGATGCATTTCAAGTTAACTTAGTAATTATTAAATGTTGCAGTCTTTGTGGAATTGTGTTCAAATAATATAGCAATTATTCTAATGATCATTTTACTTTGATATAGTCGATATTATCAATCTTGATATGATTATCACAATAAGCAGCATTACCAAGTTAGCAGTCCGGTAGCATGCCTATTAATGAGAACATAAATGTTCCTATTAATGGGAACATTTTGCTACATGAAAGCCGCAATTTTGTGATATTTCCCATAATCCGTTGCTGTCCTAACGTTAAAGCCTTATGCAAATGTTAAATTTTTCAAATTTGGAATACGTTTGGGAAAATAGTTTTGCAAAGGGAAACTTAAAACTTGTGAAAATATCTTCATTACTGTCATGGCTACAACTTTTCTATTCCCATTTGATATGTTCACAACACCGTTATCAAAATATTAGATAAAATAGACAATAGAGCTAGGCTTTTAGGCACGAAACAGCCATTTTGAAAATTCAAATGTTTTTCAACACAATGATTTTTAATATTTGAAATAACATAAATTAGAAACTATGACATTTTATCGCAACATTTGAGCAATATGGCTGTATGACTTCAATATTCAAGTGTGATATAAATGTTTCTATTAATAGGCATGCTTCCGGACTGGTTTGTCATCATTTATCAGTCAATACGTCTTAGTACGAAACCTTTGAGAGCTTGAAAAAGAGCACACAATTGATGGTGACGCCTCTTAGATTAAAATGTTTAGCCAAATCATGATCGTGATTATCTTCAGTTTCACATAGTCGATGCTATCACTACCTTTTTCATGTATCATTATTATTATGATATCAAGATCAGCTACATTACGATATGAGTCTACTCGTATGAACATACGAGCGAAACATCAAAAGTGCAGAAATTGATAAAAATCTGGATGATAAACTTCTCACTTCATAATGTTTATCTATTTCAATTTGAAATACAAAGCGATGCTTGATAAAGAATTCAATCTATACATTTGATTGACGTGTTTTCAACATTTTTCTCAAAACTGAATTTACAAAAAAGAATAAACTTCCTGCTCTGCTTTGGTCTGATAATCAAATTTCAGTAATGTGCGAGACAACATTCAACCAACCAATGCGAACGATATTCCCCTCGGCGTTGATATGAGTAATATCTATCTTCTCATTTCAAATAAATTATTTTTGCATTAATGAAGATCAAAAATAACTTTAAAGCTATATAACTCATAATAACTCTTACGAAGGTATTTGATTGTTTACGAAAGGGTGTATGTTGAAGTATTTTGGTTTAACTGATTGTGTGAGGTGATTGTATTACCGATTAACATAGATAAACATTGCAGACATATTTATGATAGGAGATAATTTGCGGGAAATAAAACTGTTATCTTGAACATGTCACGTTTCAATACATTTCAACATTACATAATATTTCTAAGCGTTAAATGAAACTTGGTGAACGACGTTTGTTCACACATGATTTTGAGAGAAAAAGGCTCGTTGTTGTATAAATCTAAATGAATGCCAAGTGTGTTACTTACATAAGTAAGGATTGACCTAACGTAGAAGACATAAGTACAAATTCTTAATTCACATGAGGTCCTGAACTTACAATTGAACTGACTAAGCCCGAAACCGCATTTCACTTATCCCAGGTGGGAGTCTGCTTAACAACGAAAACCCCATTATGTCTTTGGTGACGTTGTGAACACATTCTTGAAACGATCTCAGTTACAAAATCGTAATTGTACCATTCATTTCCGTTTGATGGTGTCTATCTAAATGAAACGTTTCATTCCAAAATGATAGAAGAGTGGCAGAAAGACAAATGGACATCTACATATTGTCTTAAAACATAGACACCGATACAAGAGCGTATACTTTTATAGTTTGGTTGTGAAATGTATCTAAATTTTTGGGAAAAGAGCTGACTTTTCCAAATCAAATAAAATGCCTCATCATATCTTGTTAAAGCCAGACGTTTGATATAGTGCAAAAGCCATCATTTTCAAGACATGCACAAAAGCTTTCTTAACAAAACAAGCCCTGAACTTGTCAACTGTCCCCTTCAGGAGAAAACGAGGCGGGAAAAGCATTCACGTTCAATCGAAGGGTCATCTTGGTTTCTGTGTCTTAGTGGCCTAATGTTTGGTATTTCAACGTTTTCCCAAAAGACAAATATTTAGTTTGATATTTGTCACTTGGGAATCGGCAAATGATAGAAATTTACGCCTAGTTCATTCACATCAAAAGTTGTAATGTAACGTTTGCAACGCATCTTACTAAATATGACGTCATCATCATATATAACACTATCACTTGCAAGTTGCAGGAAAATAAAGGTGATAAGTAGATTGATAACTTTAAAATAACACAGCTTAAAATTGAAGGATAAACATACGTGGAAACTTTTACATTTGTAGAAATACACTTAAAACTGACACTTAAGAGGAAAAGAGAATAAACATCGAAATGCGAATGACGTCATTATGTCCAGCTTATTTAACAATATTAATGCATGAAGCTGCAGTTATATACATTACACGTGTATTTCACTTATAATCTATACCCAAAAGTTTTAACATTTGAAAACTTTCCTTAAAATTCTCAATATTATATTTGTCAGTTCCAATTGAAGCCAATTTCTAGAATATGACCCACATAGTTCGATGTTTACGAGAAATAATTGGCAAATTTGAATGAATTTTGATGTTTATGTGCTAAAGCCAATCAAGTCAACCACGCTAGTGGAATAATACTCTACCCGGTAGAATTATGCTACGTTCGCAATTTAGTCTTCTGATTTTTGTGCATCATTGTGAAGTCCACAAATGAAGAGTGACAGCTTCAATAAGGCAAATTTGAAAAGGTGGGTCAATTAAACTATTTAAACAGATGTTCACCTCATGCATTGTATCGTTCATGTCCACAATTAGGCCAAAAAGGTATATATTTTTAGAAAGTCAATTTCTCCGAGAAGGGAAATGTGGTTCCTTGTGCTTCTGTATAAGCCAGAAATTGACTTTAAGGTGGTCGATCTGGGATTTTTTTTTCCTTTTGTGGTGTCAGTCATATACATATATCATATATATATAACGAATGTAATTGAATTAATTGTTTGTAGCTTCCAGCTTGAAATATTTTCAGGTTCAAAAACGGGTCAGCAATTCAATGCGCTTTCTAATTCTTAAGGCAGTGATCAGGTACTAGACTGTTCAATTTATCAGTTTATCTACACGGCACGTATTTTTACAAAATGTACAAACAATCTTGAATGAAAGTGTCGACTACTCATAGTTGTTTGACACTACTGACAAACTGAGTTATTTTGATCTTTGTTCATTTTGGATCCGGTTTCGGACACGTATCTTGTTTTGCAGGACTCGGACTTGGAAACTATAGGAACACAAACTTGCATTGGTGTCGACTCGACTTGTAAAATGTCTATTTAAAAATTCAAAAACATCCTTGGGTAAACCTTTTCCCCTAAACTTATTTTGCAATCCTGCGTTTAATAGCATAGCATAGCATAGCAAGGTTTAACGTCCCGAAAGCATCCAGTACTGGACATTATATCAAGACGGCCACGGCCTTTGATAACCAGTTGTGAACTCAGTGGTTGCAGACCCACCGGGATTCGAACCCGGGACATGCGGGTGAGAGAACAAATATGCTATTTGAAATTAATGCTTTTTAATACATGCTTGTTTTGTTGATCTAAAACTTTCAAGATTTATGTTCATACGTCGAGGTCATAATCATTGTACAACAGAAGAAAATTAATGCACTAGTTTATCAAGGGAATCCATACCCCAGTAACTGTTTATGTTTGAATGGCTTGTACAGATCATTCCGTATGGATCACCTTACTCGGTACGGACCATCCGTATGGACCATTTCGTACATATCACTTTATTCCGTACGGATCAATTTGTTCCATACGAACCATTCCGCACGAACCATTCCGTACGGAATACTTGATTCTGTACAGATCACTTCATTCCGTACGGACCATTCCGTACGGGATAATTTGTAAGGACCACTTCATTCCGTACGGATCACTTCATTCCGTACAGATCACTTCATTCCGTACGGATCACTTCATTCCGTACGGATCACTTCATTCCGTACGGATCACTTCATTCCGTACGGATCACTTCATTCCGTACGGATCACTTCATTCCTTACGGATCACTTCATTCCGTACGGATCACTTCATTCCGTGCAAATCACTTTATTCCGTACGGATCACTTCATTCCGTACGGATCACTTCATTCCGTACGGATCACTTCATTCCGTACGGATCACTTCATTCCGTACGGACCACTTTGTTCCGTATGGACTATTCCGTACGGAACACTTCATTCCGTACGAGACAATTAATTCCAAACGGAACATTTTATTCCGTGCAGACTGTTCCGTACGGCTCACTTTGTTCCGTACGAATCACTTTATTCCATACGGAACATCATTTTTCTAGCTTATTGTGTTTGGCTGATTTGACCAAATAGATGTATGCATTTTGGCACATGTTATTTTGTTACCAATCAGATTACACATCCTATTTATAGCTTTCTAAAATGTTATGAAAGGAAATGATTCTCTATCTTTCAGGTTCTTCGTATTTCCCAGTTTCATGTACACAGGTTGTTTGCCCTGTATTCATTGTAATGCTGTATTCTTGGATTATTGGACTTAGACAATATAGCGTTGGAGCATATTTTTGAGACTTCGTCTTTTTCATGAGTATTCTGCCATTAGCCGAAACTTCTATTTATTGGTCTAACAGCCAAAACCTGCACAACCTGGCCCAACAGCCAATACCTGCACAATCTGGCCCAACAGCCAAGACCTGCAAAACCATTTGTGAGATAGCTTTCCCGTTCGGTCCGTTACAGTATTAAGCAAAATGATCAATCATGACCAAATTTAAAGATTGATCCGTATTTGTTTGTGCATAACCATATAACAATCTTCAATATACTTTTGACATTAGAATCATCAAATTTATGCCCCTAGCTTTTTTTTCGGGTATTTCTAGATTACGGGTAATTATGAATCTTACTGTGATTAAATTGTCAGACAAAATTATGTTCTAGGGGCAACCATCTGTGACTTTTATGTATAAAGTTGACACATATCTTGAATTTCTTTTTCTTTTTGTAACTTGCGATCACCGCTGTTTGAAGGATTAGTTCAGTGGTCAGACTTGACATCTTTTATTATAAAGAGCAAAACGTCAAACATTATTATGAAGAAATTATTTAAATATCTTGTCCCACCCAGGAAATTTGTATGAAAGTGACTGGTTTAGAAAGCATACTGTGAAAAGAGTGACGTCACACCCTCACTTTCGTTACACTCTTAATATATTTGCATTGGTAATCAGTATATAGATTATTTGAATTATTTTTAAATTACATGAGGTGGTAAATCATATTACTTTTACAAGATTATGTTTGAGTACTTTCCTGTGATTGTCTAATTTTGGTTGTCTTTATACGAATTAAACCTAGCTTGAAGCTTAAACGTCCTCTTAACAATAACATAATAAGATTTGCGAATACTTTCTTTACCGTTTTGGTTTCTTTTAATGTCCTCTTTCTTATAAGATGAACTTGCTTGATCACTGAACTAATCCTTAAACTGCTCTGGTACTGAATCTACATTAATCCTAAGAGATGTATACGTGCTAGAACATAGTGGGTAATATTGGTTAACAATAATTGTAGTTCCTTTAAGAAATAAGTCCAGTAAATTAACTTAACAATGGTGAAATGCAATAATTCTGTTGTTTCTGCTTTACACTGACGATGTCGTGGCAATGGACAGTAATTGTAAACACAAATATATAATGAAACTGAATAATAAAATCAAAATTGATTAACTTATACATGTTTTTGGTAAATTTATCTTTATGGGGGATTAGTTAATGTGTGGCTTAACGATTTCATGGTCAGACAGTTTCTTTAAAAAAATCAGTGACCTTTACATAGGTGAAAGTGATTTAAAAATCAAAATTTAAAAACATTATCACAAACAAAAGCATCTGAGCACCAATAACACCATAGACTGCGATCAAAAAATTATAAGAGTCATTGAACGATGAAGAAAATAAAATTCAACCTTATTTTCACTCATGTACCAAATTAGCTCAAAAGTGTTGAATTTTCATTCACACATATTTCCTCATTATATATATACACGCATAGCTTATGTTTTATTTCGAGCGTCTCTCAATGTGAACGCATTATTGGGACGATCTCACAGTTTCCTCAACATCCACATAATGAAAAGTTCACCATCACCCGCAGCGTGTGAAATATGCGAACCGAATGAATATAATCTAATATATTCTTTTGCCAATTCTTTACACTAGCAACAACAACAGCTGGACAACATATTAGTTTCATCGAGCATTGCTGTTTAAGTAGTTTGCATAGGGAACGGTGCTTGTTAAGTACCAAATTGGGTTTAGAAGAAGTTTTACAAATCAAGGTTATAGTATATTTGTATCTTAACCTGTTAACATAAAAAGTGAAATTTCTGTCTTACAATTCAGCGCTAATTATTGCATAATCTAACAACCATGAATGTCTTTTGATGTAAGAGATATTACAGTGGGCGGTTGTACAAGCCTCCCTCCACCCTTTCCCCTCCATTCTCCGTCCGTACACGTACCCTGCTTTAACTCCCACTTAAAAGACCACCAGTTTTCTCATGGGTGATATTTGTCTGCTTTAAGACGAAACTTTCTCCCTCCATTTGGTACAGGTGCCTCCAAATCAACAATCATCTTGTGCTTACCCAACCCTCTCTTACTATTATTTTCAACAGGAAATGATAACAGGTATATACGAATTTGAATGAAATTTATGAGATGATAATCTACGCATGGAACAATAATATTTGTAGTATCTTCAAAAGTATGCCTTATACATATTGTTGTGTCAACGTTGTGTTTGCTTCTTTGTATAATAGTATTTTCACTGTTACTAACTACTACAATTAATGTAATTATAGATCAAAGCCAGGAGTCGTTTTGGCTCGGCCTGAATCTGCGCGAATCTGAAATCGCTTTCAGGTTGCACTTGTATTTATTCAATGCAACAAAACGAACACAACCCCTGGAGGCATTGAAAGTGTATCAACACAAAACAACCCATGTTCTTTATGTCGTATTGTTCTAGAACATAAAACAATTGAACCACACTAAAGATTTGTAGCAAAACTGTTATTTTTCTATGTGAGATATGTACTTTGATTAATTTCCAATTTCATGCATAAAGCTGATTTCGATTCATGCAGACGTATTTTTCAAGTTTGAACCATTTTCCTTCAGTCTAGAATTAAGAGTTGGTGGTCATCTGTTTTATGTATGTTGTGTATTTTGTGACAAGTGAAATAAATGTATTCTCTCTTGCTCATGACCTTTAGAGATGACAGGGGGATATTGTACATCATTAGCAAGGCTATGAGGGACAAGAAGGTACAAGAGAAATGAGCAACAAATATGTGAGGGACAATAGGAAACATTAGAAATGAGGGACAAGAGGAAAGATAAGAAATGAGGGACAAGGGATATAATTAAAATGGGTAACAGTAAGAAATAGTTAAACAATACCTGAGTATAAGGAATAAGTTATGTTTCATCCTATATAAAGAGAATGTATTTTATGCACTGGGTCAGTTCAAGATTGTCAGTACTCAGCTAAGTACTGGTCAGTTCAGGCTGGTCATTAGTTGTTAGTCGCTTCATGTTATGCAGCTGTCTAGCAGTACCCTATCTCGCCTGTACATAGTTGCATATAGAGTAGAAATGGAGAGAAAGAAGTACTTGAAGTTGACTTATTCGGCGTTTCATTTACTAAGTTAAATCCTAAAACAAACCCATTCGGCTAACACGGTACAGATTATTATAAGATAAGGGTTCTTCATCAAATGTTTTTTTTTTGTGTGTGTGTGTACAAAACATCAAAATATGTGTATTTCTATGTATCTTCCTAATTGAAGATAATGTTTAAGCATATAACTTTATTCTCTGCTTCAAATTATCTCTATCATAATATATTACAATTAACATTGTACACAGTCATTTAAAATTGTGTACCCAACAATGATAAGATCTCAGTAAAAGCATAGAGTAACATGAGACGAAAATGAGTGACACATTAGTCTGCCCTATGTAAAACTCAACAAGCCCCATAGAAAGATGGAAGAGCTAAAACCTTCAAAACAAACAGCCTGATACAATCCATGATCTACTTCCATAACTGCATGATGTAATACACATGTAATACACATGTAATACACATGTAATACATATGTAATACACATGCAATACATATGTAATACACATTTAATACACATGTAATACACATGTAATACACATGTAATACACATGTAATACACAAATAGTCATTCTAAATTTTGCTAGCTTCAGCAAATCATAGGCGAATCCTCCATCGAATGGTGAAACCCAGTTGTGGGCTAACTCGCAGTGACTTACAATGAGAAGTGATATGTGATGGGTAAACACATTTGATTAAATGACACGTTGGTCGATTTTCCTACATCTAGTCATACTATGCCATGGTGGGGGTCACGAAGAAGTATGTTTAAGAGACCGCCTTTTTTCTACCATGAGGTATCATTTCCAAGTTATATTTGTGCATGAAAAGATATTCGCATTCACTCTCGTGTTTAATCCTACAGAGTCAGTTCACTGTGTAAATCTACGCAAATGTAGAACAGCAAAGCAAAAAGTATTATAACCCCGTCCATTGGCCATCTTAGGTGCCGCAAATCATTTGTTCAACAACTGTGCTTTTCAATTAATAATGATTTTTCTGTACACGTCGAAAAAGTATTATTCACTTTTCAAATTTGGTTCCAACCTGTTGCATTTAACATTTAAGTCGTAGTTAGGTTTTATCTGCTTTATTGGTTATTAGCTCCTTGCTTCAAATTAATATATAAAACTATTTTCAGATGAAACCCATATGCACTGATTTAATATGTAATACAATCATATGTTGAGTCAGAGCGAGCATTAAGAAGATGTATTTGCTGCATATATTTCACTGCATATGAAAACAGTCCGTTCACATACAGGAGTCGATTCTTTCATTGTTACTTTTTCTTTGAAGTGTTTACATCACACTAGTGTTTTATGAATATGTTTACATCACACTAGTGTTTTATCAATATGTTTACATCACACTAGTGCTTTATCAATATGTTTACATCACACTAGTGTTTTATCAATATGTTTACATCACACTAGTGCTTTATTAATATGTTAACATCACACTAGTACTTTACCAATATATTAACATCACACTAGTGCTTTATTAATATGTTTACATCACACTAGTGCTTCAATCAATATATCTGAATACGGACCTTCTATTACATTTTGAACCCCGTCATGTTAGCAGCTTCAAACGACAGTTGTTAAAAAAAGAAAACTTGCAGTGCAGCAAAACATTTGTATATACAGATGAAGTTATGAATATCTATTTTGATTTTGTACCAGGGATCAATACAGATTATATACGTTTAAAGAAAGCTGGGAATAGTGTTATTACTTCAAAACAATAGTGACTCCAAGGGAGAACATTAGAACAATTATTCATTAAAAAGTAACACATGCATCCAACATTAAATGAAAATACGTAATTTCATCCCTAATTTCGCGTAGTGACGAATGTCATTTGTGTAGTGACGAATGTAAAAATTGAAATTTATTAATTCCGCATACTGACGAATGTTTGGAAAATTTTGAAGCTTGATGAAATAAATGTTAATAAACGTATTATACAGTTATATAGCTTTATATATCATTGGAAAAAGAAAATGCTAATCGTTTGACAATTATACTTACAATAAAGATATCTTAAGCAAAATCTTATTTCGTGAAGCTTCAAAGATATTCGTCAGTACGCGGAAATAATAATTAAGTATTTCGCGTCAATTTTGATTTCACCTAAATAAGACATTCGTCAGTATGCGAAAAGAGGGACGATTTGAAAGGGCAATTTCACAATTTTCTGACCACATAATTCAAGGTTTTCAAATATTGTGTGTCATCATTTGAGTAGCTCTCTGCTTTCTAATGTAAATCCATGTATTTGATATTTTGGTCATTTCTCGAATAAACATATTGATGGCAATGATGTTCTGTATATCATCAGCAACTTAATGTGAAGGAAAACAATAATACAACTACATTATACCATTATTATACAGTGTGTCATGAATTGAGAAAATATTTGGAATTCTTGTTTTGATCTTACGTAACACAGAAAGGAAGTGCGTTTTACCATTTCTTCTTCATACGTATTTTCTCGTGGCAATAGTAATTTAAAAGAACAATATTGAAAGTGAGAAGTGCAGAAGGTATTCATCGACCCTATGTGACCAATAGAAGTGTCTCGTTGAATTCATATTGTACCTGTGTTGCAGATCTGTAGTTGCTAGACAGCTAGATTGCTAGACCAAATTTCATGTGTAGGTTAACTATACGTATTGAAGTCAATGATTTATAGACCTCCCAAGAGTGCATCCAAGTTGAACCAGGGTGCTGGTTGAAAAAAAATTCATCCACAATTGTGCTGAAGTCAGCATTAGTGCATAGTAACGGCTGGAACGTCATACTGGGTGGGATAAGCGTTCGTCGCGTACATGAAGGAATTATATCCTTTGCTGCATGGCACTGAAGGTAGTTTGCTCTTGTTATGGGTGTTAAAAACACCTTTAAATACATTTGTCCTCATTGTGTGGTGATATCTTCCTTTCTCGTTATAGATTAATTGTGTTATTTACCTTATGTACTGAAAATAGGCAACTTCTATGCCGGTATACATTACGATCCATCCAGCCGTTACTGACACCTCTACATTATAAAAAAATTAATCAAGAATGCCAATTCGGCTGTTCGATCAACGTTTTTCATGAATTTTAACATGGATTTGAATATATTACTGCTTAATTACTGTTTCTCTGAATAATATAAAGGCCCATCCAATGAATCTATTGGGCCCATCCAATGGACTTATTCATATCAAGACCATCCTATTCTTTTAAAGAACTTTATGTACACATCATTTTGGATAATCTATCTGTATCTGATCATCTTCTTTGTTTTTAATTCTTTTACTTTTAGATTGCGGAGAAGCCTAAAGATGCATTATGTTGCCCTATTTATCTCTTTCATCTGTTTCAACCTTGTTCTAGCTCGTGAGTATGCTGATTGAGTTTGAGGGGAAGTTGCATTCGGGCCCAGTTTACTAGAAAAAGTTTACTTAACGTTAGTGCGACAACGATTAAAAACTTATGTAAAATCGCCATATTCAAATTACAACGGTCAAGAGAGCACAAAATAGATCAGAAATATCAAATTAGGAAGCCCGTTTATATCATTTTGGTAATATCTTTATTCAAATTTGGAAAATTGCTAAAAATCCTTGAAAGCTGAATCTTAACATTACAACATATTAATAGTTATTTCTTAATTTCTTTTGCATTGATGTATGGGAGGGTTTCTCTTCAGCTTTACAAAGAATACTTTTCTCCAACAGCAGAAGTTTTAATTTCCAAAACCAGTCATAGAAATCTTGTGCAGATGTAAAGATAGTTTTAGAATTTCAACTTGAATAGTAATTATATATAATGCTTTGAAATATATACATGAATAACTTACATTCACAGGCTAAATATTTCATGAGTAACGGATTTAGCATAGAGATGTGTTTGCAACTCTATAATTGTTATGATATGCGTTTATCTCAAACCAGCTTCTGTTCTAGCGTTAAGTGACGATCTTCTAATAGTGTCTTATCACAACGAATGCGTTCTTACTAATATATATATATATATATATATATATATATATATATATATATATATATATATATATATATATATATATATATATATATATATATATATATATATATATATATATATATATATATATATATATATATATATATATATATATATATATATATATATATATATATATATATATATATATATATATATATATATATATATATATATATATATATATATATATATATCCCTATTCAAATCTTTTTATTGAATATAATTGCCAATACACTTGTTTTGTTATTGGTGAAATTCCAACAATATCCTGTTACATCACCGTTGTAACTTCTACCAGCCAAGGACTTCTGAAAAGTTATCGTCTTATGAGTTTTTCCCAACATACTGTCCAACAATTTCCTGATGCATTCAATATAAATTGGCAAGAGCAAAATTATAGTCTACATTTAAAACTGATTTATATTAAGTGCTCTCTGCCAGTTTATGTTATGACTCCATGTGATGTTGTTGCCATTAATCATCAGTTTCTATAATAACATCATACTTTTAACATTGGCATAACTGTATAATAGCTGGATATGTTGCACGCAAATCAGGGGCAAATTTTGAATATTATCTACATGATTTAGTACTGCTGATGATTAAACACATTCGATTCCAAGAGGGCATTTATCTTTCAAGGCAAATATACATTTTGTTGGTGGAGAGAACATGTGGCGTCTGTTGCAGCGCTCTCATCAAAATGGTGGAGTGTATGACCACAAAAAGTCATTCTGTATTTCTGTACATTGGCAAATAAAGACATTTACTATATTCACAGGTGCATAAATATGCAAAGAAGTATTTAATAACTCCATAGCACAAACGTATTTGATAACTGTATAACAAAATAGTTTTTGATAATAATATTTTATCATACCTCTCTATGTGAATCAGGCGGTTTTGATGCCTTGTTATTGTTTTTATTTTCATGCTTTAAATTTAAATCAAGTTTTGTTTCTTATCACTTGGATTGCACTCTCTTCTAAGAAGCGTGGTTTTAACTTGAGGGATTCTCAAATGAGCTCCACTTTAAACGGCGGGCAATAGTTCATATCACAACATGATTGTATTAATCATACGACCATCTGAAACTACAAAACTCTCCAGCAGAGTTCACGCAATCTTTATTTCGGGTTACTGTATTGTTCTTTTCATAGAATGCATCTTCTTTAACAGAATAACTGTCGTGTAGTTGGGTAAAGATTTATAATGAATACAAAAAAATGAAATAGCAATTGGTTGATTAGAAGTATGACTTAACGATTATATATTGAAAATCAAACTTGTAGAGCTCGTTGATCTAAACTAATGTTGTAATGAAGAAAAATAGTCATGAATTTTACATTAACATGTGCTGTTTTGTAATGCCTCTCTGCTACGTTTTGACCGTCGTCACAGTGTATCTGAGAGAATCAAAGGTACGTTGTATATTCACGTGTTCACGATGTTTTTCCTTTTAACGGTTTTGATAATAAATAGGTCATTTGAACGACACAGCCAATGGGTCATAACAATAGTACTAAGGGGTATACACTTATTGTTTGCTTATTGTTTAATGAAAAAAGATAACTTAAACCATGAGAGAACCATCTTTGATTTAGATCACACACTTCAACCTATTTGGATTCCTTAAATGCTTGCTTGATGATAGTTGTCGTGTTGGCAGTATGCGTAATATATCACTCCATATATACACCTTTGCTGCGTCTAACCGGGAACATCTTGAAGACGCAGAAATCTCCGTGGCAGTGCGGTAAAGCTTCAGCTTTCTAATCTCGCGTTCCGGGTTCGATTCCCGGTGGGTCTTCAACCAGTGTTCTACGACTGGGTAATAACACGTCCGTGGGCGTATTGACGTAAATACTCCAATGGAGGTTTGTTGGATAAACCTTGGTATACCAACAAACCAACCAAATCTGAAGCTTCTTGTCAGTGCGTGCATATAACGAATTTCTTACAAATGGCTGCCAAATGACGTCAATGGATTTATCATGTTGAAGCCAGGTTGGTCACCAGGAACCCTTACCTCCTTTTCAACAATTTGGCTGGTTGGCAACGCAAAGTTTCACGTTTAGCTCAATCTTTAAGATTTGGGATAAAATGACTTTTATAGAGTTAGAGATATTGCTTAATACTTAAACTAACAGGCTTTAAATTCAAAATAGTATCGCTCTACAGGTGTAGTAAATTGTATCAAGAGTTATAATAACAACATGCAGACAGGTGGGTATTGCTTTTTACTTCGCAGTATCAAATTCTATGTTTCTGAATGTTTATTTTTAGATTGGGTTATTGGTTACAATTATCTTTGTAGAAGTAAAATTTCAATCTGACCCTGTCTGTGAAAATAATGAGATAACTAACATAGTTTTCAAAGTAAGGGAATATTTTGCACTGTTCAATAAGGATCTGGATCTGTCACAGCTTATCAAGCACATTGACTTTTCTTCGTGAACCCTAAAAACATGAAATAACGAATCTCTACAAGTTCTTTTTGAATCATCGTAACCTGTGTAATCGAGTAATAATGTTCATTAATTATACTGTTTATAATATATTTTCTTTAGATTTTACTACTGCATTTTCCATTTTTCTTAGCATTTTTTTAGTACAGATGATGAAATAAAACGCAACCATATATATCTGAAATCATCACCAGTTGTAATCAGTCGCGTAGCGAGTGTGCACAAATTGGGAGAGGGACCCATGCACTTTCACTCTGAAGGTTAACATCCCATAAGTGTGGGCTAATGGAACTTAATAGCGTTGTTTCTAAATAGGTAGGAAGGATATGGACCACCCTGCCACACACGTGCCTATGTTTCTGATTGTAATTGATTAGTTTTTCGCGATATTTATCCTGTCAATTTTGAATCCAATCCTGCTACCGATACTTTTCTATCAAGGATGTTTTCCAGTCCGCTTTTAACCAATCGCTTAGCCACTATGGCCACTGTTGTGCACATTATTATTTCTTGATCTCATTGTCCAAAATGTAATGTTTGTGGACGTGTGGTGGAGGGGATCAATGGGACCATGGTAACACTATTTCGGGGAAAAAGTGGGTGTACGGACCCCCATCCTCCTTTCCGTCGTACGCTACTAGTTGTAACTGAATATTTTCTCACCGTATTGACCTTCATAATTTTAAGTCACACGCCTTGCTATCGATTCTTTTCAATGCATCCGATTGTATACCTTCCGACATTCATCGTCATCTTTTCAATAATATACCAGAAAAAGAAATAATTGCATTTTGTAGTCGTGGTCGAGCTACTTATTCAAATGTAGGTTCATCTTTAATTTCGATTCTTGCAATAGTTTTGGAATAAATTGTCGAGTATTTCCGAAGTATGACGAATATAAAAAAAAACACCTGAAAATTGGAACATATGATACCAAAATTCATCAAGAATAAGACAAGTATTTGCTTATGCAACAAATTAAATGTTAAGAACCACAAAATCTTCCAACAGAGAATCAGACTTCCACCTGCCAAGACCCCTGTACTCTTCAGCAAACCGCAATTTAAGCAAGGGAAATATCTAAGCCTTAGAATTCCATACGTCCTCATTTTCGTAGATATTTTGTTTTCATAACTGAAGATCAATTTATTGAGTCATAATGTAGATCCAAAACTAAACACCTCTTGTTCGGCCATTTTAATTCATTTTCACAATTTAGGGACAGAATGACTTAACTTATGTGTCATACCTGTTCTTTCAAAATTAGCAGGGTACACAGATGGTAGGGTTTCCAAAGCAAAAATAATAATTCGTTTATCAATCTACCAGTCTACCTTATACAATGTGTGTGCCTCTTTTTGTAATCTTATTTTCAAAATATAAATTGCTGATATAAAATCAAATTACATGTTAAGTTTTAAGTTTCTACGGTCGCGGCTCTTCACGAAACATCCTAAACTATTAATTCATAAATTTGCAGAAATTTACCTGTAATTTTCAAAACCTTTAATATGAATATGAGACTTAATATACTGTAAATGGAATCCTAATATCGCAATATATAATATACACATGTTGACTGGTATCCCTCTGTTAACCTCAATAATAAAATGACATTCAAGGAATATTTTTGAAAGAATATAACAGACAGCTATGTAATACTCCATAACTGCTCTAATAACATTTATAATTGGCTTGAACAGTTGGAGGTTTGCAGGTCATTGAAACCGAAACGGATGATCATATTTTTATATTCAGTAAAAAGACTAAAAACAAGCCAGATGAAAACAAAATTAAATGATTCAGGTTTAATATTTCACCATTCACATCTGCAAGTCAAAACAATTTTTTATGCGGCTTATGCATACGTTTGTCCCGCTTAGAATGTGTATATGTTAGCAGACAACCAACCAGTCATTCCGTCACTAAGGTTGCAGTTGACCACACGGCACTATCTGGAATATAATTAGGAATAGCGCACTGTAATACACTCATATAGCATGTTGAGATTTAATTATTTCTTTCGTGGTAATTTTGGGTGTTTTGTATTTGTTTTTACCTTATTGTGCAATTTTTCGAGGAGTCAACTCAGTGTGTTTGAAGGTTTGTATGAATTTTATATTACAGTATTGGACTACTAATTATATTTCATAGTAATTTATGAAATTTCATATTATTCTATGAAATGTTATTATTATGTTAACTGTTATCTTTATTGCATCACGAAGAGAAAATAGGTTTAGCAATGATTGAATAACTTTCTACAGTCTTCTACAGTGTAGGAGTGCCATAAGATAAAACTTGTATCTTTTAACTCAGGATGTAAAAGTAGGGAATAAGTGGCACATCTGCAGAAGTGGCATTCTTATTTCACATTCTAGAGAAAAAGTTCAATCTTAAAATTATTAGGACTGGTTTATAGGTTCATGAGCTTTGCCTCATAAATTCCTCCTTAGTAGACAGCTGATAGAAACGTGGAAGATCTGTTAAATTATTTTTCTTTTGCATTACGCGAACTCTCGTCTATAGCTCGCTTCCCAAAGTTGGGGTTTTGCTCTGTGAGTTGACATATATCTTAACAGTTCACCGCTAAGTCGAAAGAGTTTTGACACTCGTTAACTTTGCAGAAGTTGTAGTATTTACAAGTAGTTTGCACTTTTTGCCGCTTTTCCACGTTTTCATTTGTATTATCATTGTAATGTAATTGAATGAACCGTTGTGTGTAATCTCAACCATTCAGATATTGTCATATTGCATAAATCAGAGATAATTGGAAACACCAAATCAATCACATGAAGTACATCCTATATGGAGTGTTGTTTTAAATACATCTGGCTACAGTCAAATTCACGTGCTATTTGCACGAAATTTCTGCCTCCACCCCCACCCCTTACCCCCGGGTAGAGATTTCCACAAAATTTGCACAAAGAAAATATATTATGTTTGATTTTTTTTGTAATCCTGATGAAAGCGATAGGTCGTAGAGTTCAGTTGTATACCAGCCATCTTGGAAGAAAAAGGATTACGAAATTTCCGACAACCGAATTTTAAAGTCAGGCCTAATTAGAGTTGAGCAAATTGCCTCAAAATATCTGACTTTTCTTCAAAATTTCCGAAGCTTATTCTTAGAACATTTTGACTTTCTCAATATTTTCCAACTTTTTCCTGCAAATATCTGGATATTACCTAAATTATCTATCTTTCTCAATATTTTCAGGTAATTCAAAGTTCAACATTTGTATAGCGGCCTAAAATACAACAATGAACAACAAAGGCGCTTTACAGTAAGAAACACTTAGACAAATTGAGATATGATCTACAAAACATGTGGGCTTTAAGTTTTCTCTTGAACAGAGGTAAATTAATGATCAGTCTCAATTCAACAGGAAGACTATTCCAAATCTTCGGTCCCAAATGTTGAAAAGCCCCATTTCTTGCCAACGAGTTTGAGCAATGGCTTGTTCTTAGTTGGTATGAAACTGAAGAGCGCAGACAGTACCCACGCTATCGTGTCAGTAAAGACTAAAGATATGATGGGGCTTCACCATGTATACAATGAAATACAAGTAATGGAAATTCAAACTCTATTCTCTCTGATACTTTCAACCAATGTAGTTCTTGCTTATGAATGGAAATGTAATCAAATTTCCGGAGGTTAAATAGAATGCGACAAGCCATCTTTTGAATTCTTTGCAGCCGCTTAAGTAAATAATCTGGTGCTCCAGCTGAACCAGAATTATAGTAGTCAATTTTCGACAGACTTATCAACAGTTTGCAAGTATTAGTGTCAATGGATTTTCTGACCTTTCTGATTAACTTCAGAACCCCAAAACAACTTGCACACACTTTTTCTACATGAGCTTTTTCTTTTAGATTTTCATCAAGGTAGAAGCCCAAGTTACGAACAACATTGGCTGGTGTATTTTGTTCACCACCAATGTTTTGATCCTGACGTATAATATCATCACATTTCTTAAGTTGCTGGCTGGTTCCTACAAAAATCACTTCCGTTTTGTTACTGTTTAATTTCAGCATATTTCTGAACATCCAATTACGAATGTCCACAATGCAAGCATTTAGCTTGTTCATTAAACTTTAATACTCATTAGTATCCCGACTATTGAAGGCAAGATACAACTGGGTATCATCAGCGTACATATGATAATCAATCCCATGCTTCCGACAAATGTCACCAAGTAGGGCCACATAATACGTGAAACAAAGAGGTCCAAGGACACTTCCTTGGGCACTCCTTGCTTAAGAATCACCTGCTTTGATTTGGAGCCGTTTTCAATGACACAATGGCATCTTTCAGAGAGATAATCCTTAAACCACTGCAGTGCTAATTCCCTGAAGTTTTGACTCAATATATTTGACATTTTCCCCAAACTTTACCAAGTTTTCCTCAAAATATCCAACCTTTCCTTAAAAAATATCCGAACTTTCCGGCGATCGGTCTTAGAGCTCACTTGTACACCAGTCATTTTGAGGAAAATGATCAGGAAATTTCCGAAAACCGAAGTTTTTCCTCAAAATATCAGATGTTTGAAGGTTTTGCTCAATATATCCAAATCGTTTCCTGAAAATGACCTATTTATTATTCCTTCCACCCCTCCCCCATTTATTATTCCTTCCACCCCTCCCCCCCCCCCTCCCTGCAAAAAAGTCCAGCTATGCCAGTGATCATACATACTAGACGAAGAACACTTCAAAGAAAATATATATTATCAGAAAATTGTCAAAATGCTTTGCATAAAATACTTATTTGGGAGGGAAAGCAGGAACTGATTATTTGAATTATTATGAAAGAGGTTAGAAATAAATTTCCATATTATTACAGATATATCTATGCTAGTTTCTAATTGTGCAGATTTGATGCAATTCCATAACTATAAAAGAGAAAGTCTAATTGAAAGAACAGTGCAACGAATTGTATTCGTTTCATCAATAGAGTAATATCTTTAGAGTTCAGGCAGTAGAACAAGATAAGTAGTTTGAATGCATTCCAAACGAAGAAAATCAACATTAGGAATTCAAGTATGTTTGTGTATTCGACCAAATTGAAAAGTATTAATAATAAACCTTTTCAAATCTCTGAGGATGTTCACTCGAGGTGGTTTTAACACAGGTTACCAACGAACCAATAGAATTATCGCAACCAATTCCTTTCTTCTGAAGATAAGAGTTACTGATAATGATTCATGTTCGTTTTGTAATAATTCTCCTGAGAATGTAATTCACTTATTTCATCATTGTTTTGATTTAGCGGATGACAAAAACACTCAGTTTGATCCTGTTTTTAGCCAAAATAATTCATTTACAAAATGAGGTAAGCGTTCCACAGTCTCAACCTGTGTGAATTCAAAAGATTATTATAATATAATCAAGTTTTCAGCAATCATGAAAAATTATTACTTCAGATTTCCAATCAGTTGAAATAAATTTAGATACTTGGTAGATTGATTGTGTCATGTATATCTCTAATGGTAGTTGTATGTCTTCTTTATACGTTATGAGTGTATGATCTATGTTCTATGAGTGTATAATAATATAAACATAAATCAATACCATTTTCCGAAGTTACGTTAATTTGATAATAAATCGAAATCACTGTCAATATCGAAATAATGATAGCAAGTGTATTGGTTCATGCGGCAATAACATAGTAGCTCATTTATATCGAATTCGTATGAAAGGGTTATCAAAGGTTTACACCAATATTCATGAATGTAAGTATGTGAAGCATTTATGTGGTGCTTTGTTTTGCGTTGGAATCTGTTTGGTTCCTGATCTACTGACAATTTTATTGTTATTTTCTGCAAGGATTAATACATGGCTTTGGACGAATATTTAAGAGTACTTTTTATTCGCGTGCTTCTGTTGTTATCTTCTCCATGATAGCCACCCATGCATATTAATTTCCTTTGATTCAGAGAAATATGTTAAATAAAATCTTAAACCTTGCAATGAAACCTTTCAAATTTCTTTCACTAAAAAAACAACAAAGCAAAGTATAACTAGTGTTAGTATGACTAGTATTATGATATGATAAAACTGTACAAAGTATCATTAGAAGTTAATTCCATCTAGCCATTAGGCTCATAGAGCCGGTGCTTATCCCCGGTTTCCATGGCGCAAGCGGATGAGAGTACACGACTCCCCCTGGACGGGACGCCAGTCCATCGCAGATTAACTCCCCAGTAGTGCTGGCACTCATTTTCACAGCTGAGTGGACTGAAACAAGTAGAGTAAAGTGTCTTGCTCAACGACACAACGCAGCGCTCGCGATGTGAATCAAACCCGGTACCTTTCGAATACGAGCTTGACTCCTTAACCACTAAGCTACTGCACCTGTATCATATGGCACTTAAGTTTAGTTCGAAAGACTCTTTTGGCGGCGCTCTTTCAAAAGTTGTTGAAGGATCTCAGATATGAAAACGTTTCATATGGTTCTATAAATATAACCATAACAAATGTTTACATAAAGTGTCGCTTCTAATTTCTATTCTTTTTTCGAACAGAACAACAGTTGCCGAATGGTTAAAGACACCTCAGGTTTTCTCCTTGTAGTAACTCATCCTGAATATTTTCAATGATGCATACCATTGTTAGGACACTCTTTATCCTGCGCAAAATAACAAATATCATCTAAAGAAAAGAAGATATAAATCCATTCCGAGAATCACATTTTTCCTGAGATGACGATAATTTCCCTACTCAAATTCCTATATTCAATTTAATGTACAAAATAAGCATTTAATTTGATTTGAATTATAAAAATTCGAAAAAATTCCCTAAACACTTTACAGATTAAACTTCCTTGGCTTTTCGATTGTTTTTTCCGAGTAGAAGAAATCAAGATGATAGGATTCCATTTGTACGAAATAGCAATATTATCCATAACAAAACATCAACAAATTTATATCAAATATGGTATTACATGTAAAACTGACATTTGAATTATACGCGTAATATTTGATGTCCAGGCTTTGAAAAGAAAGAGTGTGACCACCTGTAAGGCTTAAGAAGATACCGGTGTCGAATCTCAGCCAGGACGCTCTACTGTTGCATTGAGCAAGACGCTTTATCCCATTGCTCCAGTTAACTCAGCTGAGAAATGAATACCAGTCTCGGCTGGGTAGTTAGCCTGCGATGGACTGGTGTCCCATCCAGGAGAGTCAAGTACTTTCATCTGCTTAGCACCATGGAAACCAGGTATAAGCACCAGTTCTATAAGCCCTGGAGGCTTGATGGGATTTAACTTTTTAATTTAAAGATGGCGCCGGTTATAAATCTTCTAAGAGATAGTGTAGCTAAAACAGTAAAAGTAATTCTAGTTAATCTCACATCATTTTTTAGGTAAAGTTGGATAGCTTTAGAAAAAAGGAAAAGGAGCTTAAGTTATTATTCTGTTCAATTAAAAGAAAGAACTTAATTTGACATTATGATTTCTTAGTTATTAAATAGTAACAACATTTTCAATATATGCAGAATGCATATCAACCTTCAACGTTGTCTTTTTTATTTAATGAAATTGACGAAGTATTTTTAGTTCACTTGCAATAAGGATAAGAATATCTTGAAATCAAACAAAGCAAACTTCTACTGTATCATTATCAGTAAATAGTTTATATTCATCACCTTAACAACCATATATTATCAGCATTGAAAGCATATCATTATTATCTTAGCAAACATCTATCTTCAAACAAGTAGATCTCTTGAAGATAAAACTGTTTCATGAAACTCAGCTTGTGTAAAAAAGAATCACAATTAACTTCATTGAACTATTCCATTTCATTTCATTTCTTTAATTTCATTGTTCTTCAGAAAACGACAATATTGTAGAATGTCCGGAAGATATTCTTACAGAAGGAAACGATTTACCAGGTGAGAAATAACAAATTTAGGCTTTAAATTAATTTAGTACATAATCATTAGAAGGAATACATTTGCACATTGCAACTCCGCTACGTAACTTTCGTTGTTGTATCTTATTCGTTTATCCAGTCATCTACAATATTCGATTGTAATAGGAACTTTAGAAATAATTTTTCGAAAATAAATTTGGTATGAAATAACAGAAACTTAAACATTCAAATATTTACTCAATATATTAACTAGTAAGTGACAGAAAACAAAACCACATTACAGTTTCATTGTTCATAGTTATTGTCTTTTTGTAAATGAAATAATGTTGTGAGAATACACAAATGTTTGCCACCTGTGAAGTACGTCTGCGATGTGCCCTTTTGCATGAAATAATTGAATATATAGAAATATACGCATTTTTAAAAATTGACTCTCTTGATTATTTTGCATGTTACGTGTTGCATGTTTCTGATTTTATCGTCATTTCAAGCTTAATTTAGGCACGAGCCTACGCTTGTTGCCGTTGCTTGCTCTTGCCTATACAGTTGTCTTTCTCCATCCAGGATGGGACATCATAAGGGTCTTTGGCTTGGACCGGCCGGAATCGACTGACTCAGCTAAAGTAGTACGAGGTTCAAATGATTTACAAATCGCTTACAGACTAGGAAGAAGACATAATATCACTAGTGCAACAAGGTAACGGTTTTAAGTGATGAAGTAGTTTACTTTAATTCAACACAGTTTATAATGTCACCAAAAACGTTTTCGTATTCTTTCCTAAAGACACATCGCTTAACAGAAAATGGAATACGGGAATAATTTTAAAGATACAAGAAGCGTTTTATTTTTTAAGTGTTACCTTATTAAATTGGATCTTATATTGCAGGCAAAACATTTTGCTTATCACGTAAAAGTAAACCAGTAATTTGATATGAAATTAAAATTGAACCAACACATTTTATCATGTACCATAATGATAAAACTATATCCTTTTTTCGTTAGCAGGACATTCAACTAAAGAGTAAACACCAAAATTAAACAATATATCTTGAAATACCATGTATTCAACGAACAGTTTGCCACGACGTAAACCCCATGTTATTTCTTTTTCTTTTACAGAGATGTATTTCAACAAGGCATCCCATCAGAGTTTGCTTTCGTTTCAACGTTTAGGATTACAAAAGCATCAATGAATAAAGACTGGTTTTTATGGGATGTGCAAGACCCAAATGGTATTCCCCAACTCGCTATCAGGTTAATAGGTGATCAAAAGGTGCTGCAATTTCTGTATGTAAACAAAAATCGACAAGTGGAAGCTGTCACGCTCAGGCAAGTATGCAAAAACGAAATCCATTTCCCCTCCCTGATTAAATACTAAAAATACTCTTTTAAAATAAGATGTAAAGGATAGTATAGCTCCATGCAAGAGAGAGGACTGACGTGAAATTAAAACGATAGAATACTAATTGCATGTAATGAATATAAACACGATACCAAAGCTCGGATTTAAATTGTAACTATGAAATTTGAAGAAAAAATTCTCGTAAAAAATCGTCAACAATATATTTCACAAATGATGGGTAATCGTATAAATCACATTATCTTTCTTCGTAAAACAATAGTTTATAAATCCTTAGAAAATGTATATGTATATTAATAACGGACTTAAATGAAAGATCTCCCATTGGCATAAGTAATTACCATTATGAAGGTTCCACGTCTCGGCATCCTTTGAACAAGGTCATAACCTCTGTTCAATCTAACTGTGTCTTTCACATTGTACAGAATATATCTACCTGTCCTGGAAATGCACTCTTTAACTTTATTTTACTGCAATCCCAATGTGTTTGTTATGTTTTAAAAGTGATATTTTCTTCCATTTGTCTGTAAGCATACGCAGTTTACCTGGGAACCCCGTGAACAAAGGAATTTAAGAAAACAATTTGCCCGAAAATCAAATCTAAGGGATAAGTTTTTCTGGAGTTGCAGTTACAAATTGTACTTTGTTAATCTGAAATATGATTACAGATTGGGCGCACTGTAGGGTCATGTTCAATATAAATTTCGTACATGAAGTGATTTAACCTTGATTTTGACAGTTCACTGATTACTCTATAATTGTAAATACCATACGGTTGCCTTGTTACTTTCTTTAATAACAACACCTTTGCTATATCAAAGGACCCTGGTATATTGTAACTAAAGACAAATAATCTGCAGTCGCTATTCAAAGTGAGTAGTTGCAGATATTCAATTGTTTTAAGTGCGGTAGTATGAGATGTTGAAATAATATGTTTAATTTATTCTAGAATGATTGGTGGACTTTGTGGTTGCTCTTTGGCAATGACTGAGAAATCAACACCTACTTACTTCAAATAAGGTGCCTCGCGTATAAGTTTAGTGTTTCTTGCATATAGGACCCGCCCAACGCCAAGTGAAGTTAAGAAACTATTCACAATTCTGGTAAATTTGCAAAAAAACATTGAAATTTCATTTTGATAACTGGACAGAAAAATGCTGATGATGACCTTTTTTGGTTTACATTTTTAGGCCTTTAGAAATACTTAAGTTCCTGCTTGAAAGTATACGGTGGACAATAAGAGATTAAAGAAGAAAATGGAAGAAAATATATTTTGCATTCATTGAAATGATGTCAGACGTTTTATTCTCCACACAATAAATACATATTCAATCAAATTCTTTCAAACATGCTCTTGGATCAAGGATATGGCGACAAGAAAAATAAACAAACACTATTAATACAGTACGAATGAACAAACACTATTAATACAGTACGAATGAACAAACACTAGTAAGAAGTACGATTGTAAAAAAACATACAAATTTACGACCACAGAATTAATTACATAAAATGACTCAAATTAGGATTTAGGAGAAATTTATTAATCTTTCAAATCATGTATAGCATAACTAGCGAGTGAATTTGAACTCCAAGCAAGTAATATCATTAACTGTTCATCAAGCATAAAATCATCATTTGCGTTATAAATGTACATACGTGCTTCATGTATCAAAGAAATGTTATTTTGATTCTTAATAAGTTTATTTATTATATCAGTCATTTCAGAATTACCGAGTACTTTCTGAAACACTACTTTCGTCCTCTTTCCAAAGTATTAATGCTGTTTTTTATCGTCAATGAATTATTACAATTCTTTATGCTCTAAACATTTTTTTAGAAAAATGTTAAGGCAACGAAACCTATCCAGCTCTGGACAGCTGGAAGTAAGCATATTGGAATTATAAAACTCTCTTCATATTAAACTTCAGTTTGTTGCACATAAACGATCTCCGATAAATTAAAGAAAGCATGGAAACACGAAAATCAAAAGGAAGACGTGATGCGACATAAAATATCCGGTTGTAATAGTTAGCAATATCTGATTTAATATCAGTCATTTTTTCCAATCATGTCTTGTTCTTTATTGCATATTACCGTCCCCGTTGTTCCCTTTTCTGTTTTTGCATGGTCTAACTTCTTTTTCCTAAAAGCCTTTAGATCTCTTTAACTTTTTAAGAATTGCTTTTTATTTTCTTGACAATCATAAAAAGTTAAATTAAATCCCAAACCATGATAAAATCCTGAGTTGACGAAGTCCATTAAGCTCATACGAATAATTTCATTATTGGATTCACACTTTTCATGCCGAATTAGTGGATTATTGGACAGGTGGATATACATATTTACCCCCATCATTTAAAAGAGATAAATAAACATCTAACCCATTCCATTCTCCAATCTTTATTACCATTACTATGTGAATTCAGGAGTGGGGGCTGCTATTTGAAAACTTTGACATTTAAATTGCATTGTTGTTTTCTTGCCACAGTAAAAACATATTTTTAGATCGTATTGTTCCAGCATCAAAGTTTTATGAGGTGTAAGTTTCATTTAGCTGTGCGTTTGACTCACCTGTATGACGTTACGCCCACAAGTAAAGTGGCCACTTGCACCTTCATTTGTAACGTTGTCTGCAAGTTTTTATTATTTTTTCATGCATGTTTTGAACAACACAAGTCGGTATTGGTTCTTTAGTCTTTGCAAGGTCTATCAGTAATACATAATTTTTATTACATCGCTGGATTGAATAGTGAATTCAACTGCTGGATGTATTACCAACGGAAATGATGGCTATAGATGGCTCACAAAAATCTTATAATCCAGTCCCCTCGATACTGCGGAAGTTAACAGTAAAACTGATTATATGTTCATACAATAAACAATCAATTCTCGTTACAAAATGATACCTAAATTCGGCACCAAATTCTTAGGTGCTAAGATAAAGTTTCCCATCAAAGAATAATCCGAGTACCAGTTAACGTTACTATTATGCCTATGGCGATGAGGATTTCAAATGTACCTTGATTCTTGAAAAATGGCTCTGTGGAGACTGGAAACGAAATAGGTTACTAAATAAGTTATGAATAGCTACTTTTTTTACCATTGTCGTTTAATGTCGCTTCAAAATTAACAGAAATTAGCCACATGTTAGTATCTTACAAGAAATCAAACCATTACCTTCAGTTGTGTCTGGTCTGTCTATTGGTGGTGGCATGGGTCGGCATGATGATGTTGAATATTAGACTAGTTTAAGACCAGAAGAATGTTATCGCATCATTAGTTTTGTGTTTAGTTACTACTTTACCTCTTTAGTCACACTGTGTTTTAATATGTTCGCTTGGTTCGTATACATCTGTACATGTTGCATCTCACACTGACACATTTTGTTGAATGTATAAGAATATTGAAAGAGTCAAATCATATTGCCTAAAAACAGTTATTTGTTTTCCCTCCTCCGCCGCCATTCACTTATTAAAAATCCCAACACTTTGTTTAAAACCCTACAAATTCCCACAAACTGACGTGGCTTCATTTTTACCTGTTGAATGTTACTGTCCCTGTGGAGAAAATGAAGCCCACCGCCCACAAGAGCTTGTGATTGATTGTTGGAAAACAAAGTTGTCCTGCCTGTTTGTAACGGGTGTGTCAGGCAAGGGAAAGAAAATAACAAATCACACAAAAAGCACCAAAATATAAAAGAAAATAGCAATCTGAAAATGAAGTGAAGTGTTTTACTTTTGTTTCATACGTGTTGTTGATACTATAAACCCTCATTGAGTCAGTTTTGGCCTAAAGCGTCGTTTACTTTTTTCTTTTTTTCTCCGCCCGTCCCTCCCTAACAATTTTCCACAAGAAAGGGTAAACAAATAATTTTGTAGGCCTTTATTAAAGAAAAGTGATAAGTTTGTAATGTTAAAGGTGATCCCAACGTGGTCTGTTATGATCCACAGGTGGGTTTAGGGGATAAATACAATGCTAAAGTATTCAAATTTATTTGCTTTAGACAAGAAATAGTGTGAAATGATCATAACTAAATATTATTGATTTTATGACTAATGATCATTGGTCATGCGCAATAATCAACAATATTATGATTTTTAACTGTAAAGAATGACAATTAAACACGACCCAGTTTGACAAGTGTTGCGGATTATTTCGTGTGCTCTGCATTCGAACAACACGAAACAGTTCTTTGTTACATTATCGCAGTATATAATTTAATTGACGATAACATGTTGTGGTCACTTGGTGTAGATGGGTGTGTGTATAGACACATTTTTGTATGATTGGGTGGTCACTGTGTGGTTTAATGAAGGGTGATAAAATTGTGTCCCACCCATGATAGGACTAGTCAAGTAAAGGTCAAATGTGAGAAGCATATCAATGTTTCCATGCTGGTATTTTTCTATGGGTATGGGAAAATCGTAAATATTATTGGATTGTTACTTGGTGGGCAGATAAGGGGTAATACAAGGTCGTTACTCAGTATATGATGGAACATGTCAAAGGTCAAAGGTAAAAAAAAGCTCTGTTGTGTTAAGTATACTTGGTGGATTGATGGAAGTTACTTCTCACACATGGTGTGACATATTAATTATAGAGGTCATTGTAATAAATTTTGATCCCCATTTACTGAAGAAGAAAAAAGCTTGGGTGGATTGGTGAAGGATCATGACAATGTGGGTCCTGCACATAATTGTAAATTACATTTAAATGTTAAAGGTCAAGTGTTAAATACTTGTTTTTTGTGTTATTGGGTTGCAATGCTGTAAGGTATTATAAAGCTGTACCTTTATAAGGTTGAAGGTAATTGGTTGGCGTAGGAACATTTTTTTTTGGGGGGGAGGGGGCTGAAGCTTTATTTCTCCAAGGACCTCGACCCCCACCCTCACCCAGAAGCCTCGTTTTTGGCATGGTTTCTTGGGCATGTTTAGCGCTTTGGACATTTTTTCTCTTTTTTCCAAAGAAGAATGAACAAGTGAAAATTCTCTAAATCACTGTCTAATTTTCAACGGAATAACCGCAAATTGCCCTAAACACTCCTGGGAAATTTTGTGTTATGCTGCCCGCACTCAGAGTCTGCGGTAGCACGCAAATGTTATGTTAAATACAGCTTCAATCACCTCAAAATGATTATGAGGGTGCTAAGAAATAATAAAGTCTCCATTGAAATTACATTACCTTTTTTATCAACATAATCGAAGAAATCAGAACATATGACAATATCCTATAAGATTATTTTATTTAAAGTGGGTATAAATAAGTCTTATAAAGGGTTTTTCGTATATGAGAAGTAGATGGGGAGGGGGCTAAAGCATAGCTTACCCCTAAATTTTAACGGAGGGGGCTGAAGCCCCAGCCCCACGCTTCCTACGCCCTTGTAAGTATGGCTTCATTGATGTTTCATTAGTAAATATCCAAAGCCTTATTAAAAACAATAAGTTAAAAGTCGATGAGGTCAGCAGCCTCAATCAATGCGGAACATGTGCAATGGCGACATCATTTGTACATTTCATACACTCTATAATCAAATAGTTAAACAGTACTTTTCTATACTAAAAACCGCTAAAGATGTTGATTTCTAGAATACTACTTTCCATGGTATTTTTTTACAACAAAATTAATTGATGTGATTGATTGAAGTGTTTTTCCCAGTTTGTCTTTCCCTAGTTTTGTTTTAGGACAATAAAACATGATATCAGAGAATATAGTGATGGGATCTTACAATACCAAAGGTCTTCAGGCTTATGTGCAACACAAATAATAAACACATAATATAAATAACAAACTTATGACCGACTGACAAAAATTATACTTTAGTATACCAACTTAAAGCGTGCCATTGCCATAGCTACAAAACATGCATTCATATAAATACAAGTACTTACAAATACACCAGTTACAATGAGGATATGTAAATTATTAACATAATTGGTTATAAGAGAAAAATATTCCCAGGGATGTCATTGTATTTTAACAAACAAGATGTTGCAAGCTTTCTGAATTTATCAATTTGATTAGTAATACACACCGAAATATGTATACAAATGTTTTGTTTATTTCTTAAGAAATGATTCACCTTTTGATTTAAAAAAGAACTGGTCAAAGAAATGACTCGAAAGTATTTTACTACACCGAAGACCCGAAATATATTTATTCTTTCACTTCATGGAATTGTCGTGTAAATGTTGTAGAATTATGTATTCCTTTAGAGCTAATCCAATTAGAAGAAAACTCCTTTCCCAACTGACTAGGTCATAACATAAGTTAAGAAATTTCTAGGATGGTACTAGAAACAATTGTTTGCCTCACATCAGTGTGGGTGTACAAAAAATATCCGTAACATTGGGTATAACAGTTGTCTATATGAAATTCCCAATGTACGAAATATACTTTTGTATGTATACACGCGTGTTTTGAGAACCCCATACTTGTTATTAGTATAAATTTTTCTCTGTAAAAAGTGAAAATATGTTTTGGTCAACTATGAAATCTTGTTGTATACCCTTTGCTGTAATATCTTTTACACAAAAAAAAAAAAAGATTTTCGACGTTCGCAAAGGACATTTTAGTATTTCGTATGTGCTAAAATCGTGTACAATTGATTCACTTTGATAAAATTACAAAAGGTTTCATGAAAAGTAGAAATGAAAGTCCTCTCTTCGCTCTAATATTTTAAATCTTTCTCTCCTCCAGGGCCGTAGAAAAATTGTTTGACAAAAATTGGCATAAACTTGCGTTAGGAATTCGACAGGAAAGCCTTGATTTATATATAGATTGCCAGTTTATCAGCACGTTTCCACTTGCTGACAGAGGAGTTATAGATC
>JAIGNY010000864.1:847500-860000 GCA_020152595.1 Chiridota heheva | reverse complement strand
TTAATCAATTTTCTGCTATCAAAATCGCGAGATATGCAGAGATTCTGAGGGCTTCGCCCCCAGCGCCCCTACCTGCAGCTTCGCCCTATAGATGTGGCAGGGCTTCCCGTCAAACCCTGGGTCTCCGGTCCCCACCAGGGTTTCGCGGCCTTCGCCCCTATAGCATGGCTAAAGTTGACACAATTTTAAACAAGACCCATTTTGGCCCAATAATGAACGCCTTCCGAACTCATTTTCTTCCGTCAGGAAATCTTCTTAATTTTCGGAAAATCTTCAATTTCAAGAAAATCTCGGTCCTTCAATTTTCAGGAAATTTCCTTCCTTTTTGCGATATTCTCTTCAATATTTGGGAGGTTTTCTTCAATTTTCGGGAAAATCGTGTCACCAAAGGCGATATTTTGTCAAACAAATTACATATACACCCTCTCATATAAAATCTTTAGCCACGCCCCTGACGAAATTGTAATTTTGTTTTCATTTATTGCAATAGGAAGAACCCATGCAATGTCCAGTAATCTGTCCGGAGGGTCCAGCAGGACCAAAAGGAGAAGCTGTAAGTATTCAAATAATGTTATAATTGACTTACGAAATGTTTACTAAATTAAATTCCATAGTCTGTATACTTTCAAACATTTAAGTTTGTTATGTAGATCATTTTCAAATAGTCTAAGAAACTGACAAAGATAGGAAATTACCATGCTGCCATGTGTTTTTCTTTTAAAATCTGAGTATCATGCGGTTATTCGTTGACCAGTCCGGTAGACGCTCCCGATCGGCAGATCATTCTGCTCTCCCTATCAGAATATTTCGCAACCATTATGCAGATTTTGAATCTGTATATATTAACATAACAGTAAGCACTGGTTTTTTATTATAATAGAAAATACAAGCACAAATGTTTCAAATTGTATTGCTTATATTTTAAACTAAATATGTTTTTTTCGGAATACTCTTAAGCAAAACAAAGTCTTTTCTCAAACGAATTTTTAACCCTTAGTCCACAGCAGGGCCTCGTAACGTAAGATAACAAATATAATTTGTGAATATGCATGAAAAATCTCATTCTATATTAAGTTATAATCTACACATTCACCACTTAAAACAAAATACAACAAAAAATACATTACGCTATTACTTATCGGCTGCATATTTTTTGAACACTTGAAGTTCAGTTCACTGCGCATGCTTCGATCTCCAAACCAGGGGATCTCCTGATCAAGTTCGTGAACCAGACAGTTGACAGGTTAAGAAACTATAACGCGTTTATTACGTAATACGTGATTACTTTTGCACGGATTTTGAATTTTAGTGCTTCGATCAAAGAAAATGTGGATTACTGTTAGTGATGTATAACACTGACTCAAATATCATTTTCTTGCTCATGTACTCTCCTACCACCATTCAACAACAGTTGATTTCGTTACACATCATTTACTTCTTTCCCTCTCAGGGAGATTATGGCGATCCTGGTGTAGATGGTGCTCCCGGAATAAGTGGTTCCAATGGTTCACCTGGCGTTCCTGGTCCCATCGGACCAGAGGGACAAACAGTAATTTTCTTTTGCTTTTGTACTATTCTCTTATCTTTCCCATAATTGTATCTATTTAAAGACGAAGTCTTTTATTATTCTGAGATAACTGAAGATGGATGTCATTATGGACATGCACAAGAATTATCTGAAATTGTAAAATCTATTCTTCAGAACTTCAGAATAATCTTCTTTCTTATATTTCCTTTTCCAACTAGGCTATTATTGGAATGATCATACAATATTATTCTTCCACGATGATCATTATCACTATTTAAAAGCATTGTACAGTCCAAGAGAGAGCCTATAATATTGGACCTTACTTGGGGACGTTTGGTGATACATTTTTTAGATACTTTCAAAGTTTTAGATTTTACAAAGTTAAAGCGTTATGCAGTGTTATGTATTTTACATTTGAATACAATTACGAAAAATAGTTTACATTGCGAAACAGAAAAGTCGGTGACATACCCGTCAGTATTGTGAGACTTAATCAAATGTACCCCCCTTTCAGTTTTTTTTAATGTGAGGAAATTCAAACAACACTACTAGAGTTGCAGGGTAAAGAGTCATTTTAGAATTCTCTTTTCTTAAAAAATGACGTTTTGTTTTTTAGATTAAAATTGTCAAGGAGTTGCAAATCTTTACATTTAATATTGTATACGGTTAATCTTTAGTCTTTGTCTATTACAACATTTGGACAAAACGGCTTATGATGTTTGTGATCGATCTCAGGTTCCTTAAAGTATAACCTAAGATTCGGAGTGCTATTTAGTTGGAGACGTCGGATTATCTGTACATTTCTGATGTTATTTTTCGCGTAAATATGTTTCTCTGTTCATCTTAAAGGGCGCAAGAGGTAGAGACGGCAGAGATGGATCACCAGGACAAAAGGTAATATATATTAATATATCACTTTACATAATGTTTTTTTACCACCACCTTAAAGATTTTGCACAGCCTGTTTGAGATTAGATAAAAGCACAAACATCGATTTAAAAAAAAAAAATATATATATATTGAAAATGTCCTTTTAGTTGATTAAGAATAATCTCATGTTTTTTCTCTTCAAACAGGGTGAAAGGGGTGCAGTTGGCCGCACAGGAAACACTGGATCACAAGGAGAAAAGGTTAGTTTCTTTGAAATAAAAGACCTTAACCGTCAGAGCTTCATAAGAAGATGATGAATAATTAGAGAAAGAGATTTGAAGAAATTATTATTCCAAAATATTATTACCAGAAAACTAGAATCTAGTTCACAGACAATCTTTTTAGATGAATTACCTTTTTTCGATTGTTGATCTGGTTCGATGTAAATGTTGATGATTTATTTACTCGATTAATGTCTATAATGATTGGTTTCACTGATTGCTCATTTACATTTAAAGATTAATGTTGAGGCGGACGTGTTTATATACGTATTTATTGGACGGGGCATGGACTTTGGCCCGAGTAGAATGACCCGACTTTAGGAGGGTTATTCGCTAGTGAGATTGTTTGAAATGCATACACAATAAATAAAAGAATGAAACCGACAAAAGTTTACATAAATTTTTTCGCTTTGTTAAAAAATTCACCTGATGTAAACATGGACTAAGCCAAATACTGAAGGTCGTGCATTACGGAAATTTAATGCACGGGTCATGACGATACAAATACTCCACCTAAATGTTATACACATAATTAACATGTATTTTGAAAACACTCCCTGTTTCAGCTAACTTGATTTGTACAGATAGCTTCAAAATATCAACACATAAGAGTCCGAGAGATATTTCGGTGTTGTTTCTCCATTAACAGGCTAATACAAACCTGGTTAGTTTGGTATAAAATATTACACATTAGCTGTACCAAACAATTAGAGCATTTTGGAAATCTATTAGAATTGTTTTTAAGTGCCAGTTGATAGGTCGCTATGTTCCAGATATATAAAACGAAATTAGAGTCTGAACCTGAAATGTCCATTTAATGATATTTATATTTCAGGTATCAATTTATCGCCCACATAATTTAAAGTTTCCTTCAATATCTTAAATTTGGACTGGTAGATTTAAAAAAGATCTGGATAATTTGTGAGAATCATTATGAATCATAATTTTCTAGATTTATGATTTAAGATAACACACCACTACCAATATGTGTTAGGCTTGCATTGCATGGGAAATAATCATTAAAATCCTGAAAAATAATGATTATTTCTCTTTTACAGGGCACCCAAGGAGAAAGAGGATACCAAGGTGAACGGGGAGAACTGGTATGAATCTTTCTATCTTTTCTTCTTTGTAGGTGAAATTCCCTCTTTTTTAACCTTGTATTTATATATTCATCACATTTATATATTCTAATTAGTCAATCATACTTCGATATAGATGGACCTACTTTGCATGTTAATTTGGCGGACATACAAAGTATCTAGTAGATTTGCGAAAACTCGAAAGACTATAACCATCATCATCATTTAGTTAGATTATAGAATTATGTCCATTTTCAATTTAATTATGTCATTTCATAATGTTTTACTTAGCTCAAATTATGTTTCAAAGGTAGGATTCAGTTGGTAGATGTTAGCATGGTAACTTTTCTCACTGCGTATACGCAGGGTTTGGTATCCATAACAACTGACAACGGAAATGTAGCCGTTGGAACACATGGATAGAGGAACGACGTTATTGGATTAAAGGATTGTTAATAAGAGCCAGTTTATTAGGATAATTTCTTAAAGCCAGTTTACGCAATTCCATATTTATGTCTATATATTTAAAGCTGGAGTAAGTAATGATTTGGCGGTTTATCAATATGTCTTCTAGTGCAACCTTCAAATGAATATTCGTAACACTTGTTTTAATGTTTTAATTTTATTCATTTTTCAATGCTTTATACCACTTTGATGAAATTATGTACATATATTTATATTTTAAGTAAGTAATGATTTGGTGGTTTATCAATATGTATTCTAGTGCAACGTTCAAACTAATATTCGTAATACTTATTTTACTGTTTTAATTTCATTCATTTTATAATGCTTCATACCACTTTGGTGAAATTAAGCTTTACCTTACAAAACTTTTTTAGAACATTGTATTTGTAACTGAAGTTCATAACGATATTATAAGTTTACTGGAAATTATAAAATGTTAGGAAGATATCTGTCGGAGACCACATGCATTTCACATTACTAAAATCGTTGGCATCCATCAAAATGTTTGATATTAACTAATTGGCAGCACAATAATGAGTAGATTGTATTACTCTTCCTTTTCAGTGATACTATGATCAAATTATTTGTATATTACATGAGTGTACGCTATGATGATTTAATCTTTCTATACTCGTAACAGGGTCCAATAGGAGGTCGTGGTAGAGAAGGACCTCCAGGTCAGAAAGGAAGCCCACCAACTAGAGAGGTAAGATAACCAATTGTGTCCTTACTATTCAATGACTTCCGGTGGGAACTTCAAATTTAAATATTTTGTCATCTTTAAAATCCTTTCTACTGTACAATCTTTAAGAAACTCTTATTCTTTAAGAAAATGAATGTTACTAATAAAACAAATTGAAGGTCACTTTTAAGCAAACTGAAGTAATGAACAGGGCAGCTACTATTAAGAAAGATGAAAGTAACTGTTAAGAAAAATGAAGGTTGCTATTAAAAAAAAAATGAAGGTTAGGCTATTAGGAAACGTTACCCAAAGTGCTTTATGCGACCTATTTATGCATTCCCGGCTTGGGCAAACTTCAACTGGTTCCTAAACATTGAACATATATTGGAAAATAATACAACTATGAATAGAACTAATGTATGTTAGCATTACATTAAATTAATCACAAATATCTTAAAGACTCGGAAAGCACTCCATCTATAGATCTCAGTCTCAGGACAATCATGATAAGATTCGTGAAAAAACTGTTCTTATATCTTATTAGATCTTTACATTTTATCGTATTGAAAACAAATTATGAATGGAATTAAGCTGATAATCGCTTCTGTTTAATGTCTGAAGAACGGTGTTTTTACCACTAAAAGAACTTTCAGTTATATGAAATAGATTGCTATTTACACATTAATAATCTTTGGTCCTGTCATGTGACTGTTCAAGCCCTCTTCCATTCACAAGTTAGGTTTCTCCCATACTGGTTACAAGTAAGGTTTCTCCCAGACCGTTTACAAGTAAGGTTTCTTCCAGACTATTCATAAGTAATGTTTCTCCAAGACTATTCATAAGTAAGGTTTCTCCAAGACTATTTATAAGTAAGGCTTCTCCCAGACTGCTTACAATCAAGGTTTCTTCCAGACTATTCACAAGTTAGATTTCTCCCAGACTATTCACAAGTAAGGTTTCTTCCAGACTATTCACAAGTTAGATTTCTCCCAGACTATTCACAAGTAAGATTTCTTCCAGACTATTCACAAGTAAAGTTTCTCCCAGACAATTTATAAGTAAGGTTTCTCACAGACCGTTTACAGGTAAGGTTTCTCCCAGACTATTCATAAGTAAGGTTTCTCCCAGACCGTTTACAAGTAAGGTTTCTCCCAGACTGTTTACAAGTAAGGTTTCTCCCAGACTATTCATAAGTAAGGTTTCTCCCAGACCGTTTACAAGTAAGGTTTCTCCCAGACTATTCATAAGTGAGGTTTTTCCCAGACTGTTTACAAATAAGGTTTCTCCCAGACTATTAACAAGAATGGTTTCTCCCAGACTATTCATAAGTAAAGTTTCTCCCAGACTATAGTAAGGTTTCTTCCAGACTATTCATAAGTAAGGTTTCTCCCAGACTATTCATAAGTAAGGTTTCTCCCAGACTGTTTACAAGTAAAGGTTTCTTCCAGACTGTTGACTATTCACAAGTAAGGTTTATCTTATACTGTTCACATATAAGGTTTCTTCCAGATTGTTTACAAGTGAGATTTCTCCCAGACTAATCACAAGTAAGGTTTCACTCAGACTATTCACAAGTAAGGTGGAGTATACGGCCCGTGAGAATGTACTGGGCAGTTGGGTAAGTTTTTATTTACAATTTAATCCCAATACATAGAAAATGTATTAATAGCTGTTTAATATCTACTATGTAACAGTCAATTTTACTCTAATAGTTGGTGAGCTAATCTACTATGAGTTTATATGAGCATTAAATTCATCTCTCTAGGAATTATTAGCACTGGACCTTGAAGGGCCAGAAGGACGACCAGGAAACAGAGGACAGAGAGGAATTAAGGTAAGGAGAATATACGGGGTTCTTTCATTCATAAATATAGGGTGCCAAAATCTCGATATCTCATATATTGTTGTAGAGATTCGTGGCATGGAATGAGAATTGGTGTTAACAATTTTGAGTTAGTTTTTAGCTGGTATATTTTCCTTGAAATGTAACTTGTCGCGTGTTTTGTACGTTAAGCTTTATTCGTTTTGCGTTTGGATAATATTTTAAACACATGTTACGCTCCATAATTCTCACATGGTAACGGAAGTTAGCTTATCTTTGAGATCTAAGAGCATATTTCGTTCTTCTTTCTGCACTTTCATTTACAAATTTTCAAGCTGTTATATTTTTATTCATAGTCTTTAAAGAAAATTCATATTTCATTTTTAACAGGGTGATAAGGGATCACGTGGTGCACTTGGCCCTCGAGGACAACCAGGAACATTGGTATTTTGTCAGCCTTTACAATAATCGTATTCAAATTATTTCATTTATCATTAATATATAGATAACAATATTTGAAAAATATAAGAATATCATTCTCAGAACTTTTCGTCGTCAAGACGAAACGTGTAAAAAATAGACATGATCTTGTAAGTAATATAGTATAGTATAGTTGATATTTCCACGACGTATCATATTCAAGAAAAGTTTGTTTTACAAATAGGACTTTAATTTGGAAGAAAAATAGATATGTAGTATAAATATTAGATATCAATAACATTCCTACTCAAGAATATATTGATTCTTAATGCAAGATAAAAGATTAGTTAGATGAATGTATTTGAAACATCTCAGAGGCACGAGCAAATATATATGTTTCCAATACTGTTCTTCTGATGTTATCATAGGGTCCGAGGGGATTTGATGGACGACCAGGTACTGCAGGACCGGGTGGCCAGACTGGTGAAAAGGCGAAGCGGTAAGCATTGCTAAACTTTACTTGAGATTTTTGCAGCTAATCAGGCCTTCTTTTTACATATATACTGGGCCATTTGACCCAACATTCAATTCATCCGAAAAAATTGTGGTACTGTTGAGCTAACCTGCATTTGTATACAAGAACCTGACACTATGAAAAGCATGATGAAAAGTCATTAAAGCTCTTTAGCAATTTTCATATGATTAGGAAGGGAAAATCTACTGTATCTCACAGAACACCGCCTTTACCATCAATTAGCCCACCACAGAAAATTTCTTCAAAAAGACCCTGTAACAATGTGTACGGTATTGGGAGTTGAAGGATTCCCTACCAACGTTGTTACAAATGAGAAAATACTATCAGCATTATTTAGTGGTATGTTTTGAACTTTTGTACCAAATTTAAATCAGTAACGGATTTTTTTTTTTTTTTTTTTGCAATGATAATCTTACCCGGGTTTTACGGTCTTGCCCACCTAGAAATTGTCGGAGCCGTCCACCTATATTCCTTGAACTGGAATTATTGTTGTTTAATGCATAGATATTTGCATGAAACATTATTGTTGGTCAAAGTGATTAATAGAACTGGGAAACCAGCAAAAATAAAACTGCTTCATGTTTTAGTACTAGAAAACTGTATTGAATGTTGAAGAAATTGATTCAAAATACCAACTCTTATTATCAACATGGTTATTGCATCCCGAACTTTTTTGCTCGATACTGGTGTAACTTTCTAACAAACATTACCGGACGGTTTGACTGTTTCTTATATTCTTTACTCATTAATAAAATATCAGTACATTACCATAAACAACAAGGAATTTTCTTGATAATAATTTGGAAGTCTGAAAAGCTTTATCATTTTCTGACACATCAAAGAAACTGTTGTTAAGATTTTCATACTAAGAACCGATTATTGATTCAGCTCAATCACAGGCTCTGTTTGTTTGTTGCTATGATCTTTGGTATAATTTCAAAATTCTCAGTTTTTATTTCCAGAGCGTTTATATCATGTCTGTCAAATTCACAGCACGAATGTAAATGATATTGCATCCCGATAGAAATCTGGCTCTTGTTAAATGAAAGACATTTAGGAGAGGATGTGACAGACAAAACGGAAGACAGAATCTGTATGACTTCTCCTTTGTATATAGAATCATGGAGGTTTCTAGTTATATTAGGAGTGATTGATGAAATGATATTACGTGAACCTCTATAACACATTCATGACCAATATGACATTCGTAGTACATATATCTCTGTATGAGATTTTTGATTTTTTTTCTCAGTAGAATGTTCTATGGTGTGGACATATACATAAAGATTAGATACATTTCGAAACAAACTGTCTGTTTCAAAATGAAAAGGCATGCATACACATTGCAACACGAAGGAACAGTGATTTAAGCACATGCATTGTACCAAATGTTCAACGAACGCGGTTGCCAAGTTGCCAACGAAGATTGACTGCATTCCAGTAGCAAACATATTCATTTATAACGTTGTTGGCAACTTGTTGCATGTCCTTAGAAAGTTCCATACACACTTGGTAATTGGCTGTACATACCCAGCAAGCATCACCAATGTAATGTGGCAATGTATACTATCATATTATGTGGTTGCAGAAACGTCATGATAACAGTTCTCATGTTTTATCATCATGAAGAATAAGAATATCTTATGTTCGGTGAAAACATCATGATTGCGTCGTGTATTCACTATATTTTTCAAAGGACGTTACTGGAATGTATATACACATATATTTCCACATTACAGTCGACTTTGATTATTTTGAATTGATAATCTATTTTAATTAGGATATTGTAATATGCTTATAACACCTGCCATTCATCTGCACGCATAAGGATGTTAGTTGTTTTATAATGCTTCAGTATCGAACCATATGTTGATAAATTGTTCATCCCTACATTTTTTGGTTACTGTATGCTCTAATCGTCCACGTTATTATGTATATAATGTCATGATATTGTCCTATTATATACTTAAATGTCACATAATATATTCATTAGGTTATCAGCGCCAATTTGTTCTCGTGTGACTGTGATGGACTACATACTTATTTTAAAGTTTGAATTGTTACAATAAAATGAGTATCAAATTTGGTTGTATTTTGTCATTATGTCAGTATGTGCACAACGTTAATACATCACGTAACAAATAAACAGTAGTATTATGATTTAGCAACTCTTGTAATTGTAAAACGACATGAATATCAAATTGTAGAAAATAACAAGCAGGCCACCTTTAAAACACTTTTACCGAATTTTACCTCAGTATTGGACGAGTTTGTCTATTTTGTAACAAATGTTCAAAATCACAGCTTGGTGAGCATTAGCAGTTATTCAAGTTGATAAGTCAGACACAAAATGGCAGATATAATTGTTAAACTTTTTTTTTTTTTTGAGCAATTGGAATTCGAATATACCAAGTGCACCACATCTATCATATGCATTTTTGGTGCGTTTTACATTACGTCAGCACGAGCAACAATTAATGTCATATATCCTTTCATTTTATTTCATTTTGAGGTGACTTTCTTTCTAATGCATATATGAATGATAACATGTTTGTTCTGGTATTGTTTCAGGTGTTGTTATGCTTATGCATCTCATTTTAGCACTATTGCATTAGAACCATGCTATTCACGTTCCTGCACGATATTCGTATTTAATTACCATATTCACCTGTTCGGTATAAAGAACATAGGAATGTCCCATTAGGGGCTCCGGAAGCATTGGCAGCTGTAATCTTACATAATTCTATACAAGAATGCAATGATTACCAAATCTGAGGGTTATGACGAGCCGTCGAGTTAAGGAATAAGCTTTTATTGAAAAAGTAATTAAAACGCCTCTCCTGTCAAATAACCTCGCACCGATATGCGATATGATGCATGTTTCCCGCCATCACTGATTGCCTCCCTTAGCATGTCTAACTCATTTTCTTTCCTTTTGCATGTTTTATTTCAGGGTGTTACAACTATTCTTGAGCAGACTGTACCTATTACGATTGAAGCCATTCCTGTACGTACAATCGTTGTATTGCCTTACCATATTTTCATCATTACTATTATTATTACAGGGGGTTACGACGATCATAAACAGGGAAATTCCCGCAGATACGGATGGCACACCAGTAAGTGAAAATGATCCCTGTTGTTTGCAAACACACAAAGTGTATAAATATGTCGACCGGGGAGATCTTATTTGGGACATAACTTTTCCCAATTTGGACAAAATCATTTCACGTCACATTTGGACAAACTCCATTCAAGTCATATTTGGACAACTCCCATCAACGTTGTAATCTTTTGTTTAATTAAAGAAGCTATTGGCCGAACACTGTATAGGCGCATTGTTTGTGGTACCTGAAAAAAATCGTATACTTCGCGCAACAGTAATGTACGATTCTCTGACATGTGTATTGAAAGTCAATGTTGGTTTAATTATCTTCTCCTGATGTTAGTAGTTCTTGTTTTGAGTTCAGGATGATAATCTTTCTTGAATGATTTCGGCGGGGACATGACAATTCGACCAATTACCGACCACCGGGCGCAAGATGATATCATTTTGACTGAAACCTCGCACAGATCTATGAAAACTTACGTCCTCATTTTCTACCGAGAATTATGTTAATGTCTATAGACAAAATAAATGTACGTGTATGTAGTGTTGAATTTTAATTCATGCCGTTGTAGGTATACCTACAATAATGACTACAAACCCTTGGAAAAAATGAAATATGAAGTATGTGGAAACATTTGTGAAATTTAACGAACAGATGAATGGTTTGTTTTCTTGAAAACTGCATTGTTATATCGAGGTAAGCGCATGTGTATTTCGACTCACTGTTCGATAATGAAAATGTTTATCATTAATCATCTACCATCTTCATAATTTACAGTTATTTTATTTGTCATCTGTCGTCAGTCTATTCTGGTATTTGTTTAGTGTTTCCATTATATATTTTCCCCCTTATCCAGTTAGAAATCTGTCATAACATTGCAAAAAGCATAGGCCTATATCCTTTTTATGCATGGTCGTTGAGATCAGCTAAGTCGTATTGTACTATCTTTCAATTATTTGTAGAATGTTTAAACTTCAATATTGTAAAATCTTAGTATTTGTATCTACTTCGAAACGCATCACAACACCAATCAGAATACATGACAACACCTATCAGAACACATGACAACATTAATCAGACAATTCCAAAGGCTATTCTAATAATGACCTTTTTTGTTTTGTTTTACGATAGGGCCCGAGAGGCGAGCCCGGAGAACCAGGAACTCCTGGTCCACGTGGACCATCGGTAAGAAGTGAAAATTGCATCATGCTATATACTGCGGTATCAGAATTGCGTCATGTTATGTATTACGGTCTGAGAAGTGCGTCATGCTTTAAGTTCTACGGTCTGAGAATTACGTCATGCTATATTCTACGGTCTGAATGTAATACTCTAAAGTATATTTTACGGTCTGAGAATTGCATCACGCTTTGCAGTCTGAGAATTGCGTCATGTGTTATAATACTGCTGAGAATTGCGTCACCCTATATGCAACGGTCTGAGAATTGCGTCTTGGTTTGTGATACGGTGTAAGAATTGCGTCAAATTTACTATAACCTTATGAAAAACAAATTATATCGCTTCAGGACTTTCCTCTTAGATGCTATTCCTATGGACACTTCATTAAAACCAATGGTTGTTAGATCGTCCGAAGAGCAAAAAGCGAAATTAGTTTGAAAAGCCAAATTAAGTTGATAATAACCAAACATAAATCAAGTCCAATTTTGAAAGGCTGAAAGGGTCGGCCACTTGCGGGTCCAGATGC
>JAIGNY010000864.1:840000-845000 GCA_020152595.1 Chiridota heheva | reverse complement strand
AAATGTACTGATCTAAAGAAAATCCTATGAGGAAGGAAAATATGGTCAAAGATCTTATAAAAGTAAATTCTTCAGCGACTGGTGAAAGGCTGTTTCGATGTTCGACCTGAAGTACAACGGACAGGGGATGAACCAGAGTTTAAAAAGTGTGTACACTTTATCAACTCCTGAATCATACTTCACACAATTATAAAAATACAAACTTGATGAAAATTCGGCAGGAACAAAGCGCCCTAATTTGGGTAGTTTGAGAGATGCAAATAAAACAATCATACCGTTGATTGAAATGGTTTAAAAATCCGTTGAAACGGTCTGATAAAGTGTAGTGCCTACCTCTCAGTTTTGGACCAGGTTTACAAATTATAAAATACAAAACATTCGAATTATATCACTATTCGCTCAAGTAAAATTTGTCCTACAATTTTTGAAAAAAATATGAAGTGATGTATGAGGTTCATATTTCGTCAAATGAATTGTTATCTCCTTGCTTTTCAGGGACCAGTGGGGCCGCCCGGTTTACCAGGACCGCGAGGAGACAAAGGTGCAGCTGTAAGTATGAAATTCATTAGAGAGAATCTCTCAAATAACTTATACATTTGGTAACATTTGGTAACATTTTGGAACATATATAACCACGAGAATATTGAAGTTATGCAGCCATATTGTTCAGATGTTGCGATAAAATGTCGTAGGTTCTAATTTATGTGCTTGAAATATTAAAAATCTTTGTGTTGAAAAACATTTTAATTTTCAAAATGGCCGTTTCGCACCTAAAAGCCTAGCTCTATTGTCTATTTTTTCTAATATTTCGCAAACGGCGTGGTAAACATATTAAATGGGAGTGGAAAAGTGGTAGGCATCACAGTAATGAAGGTGTTTTCGTGAGTTTTAAGTTTCCCCTAGCAAAGACATTTTTTCCAGACGTATTTTAAATTAGAAATATGTAACATTGTATAAGGCTTCAACGTTTGGATAGCAAAGGATTATGGGAAATATCACAAAATGGCGGCTTTCATGTAGTGAAATATTCCCCCTTTTAGGAACATTTATGTTCTCATTGATAGTCATGCTACCGGACTGTTTGTGGTCTAAAACAGCTATCGGAGACTTGACCATTACAATTATATGGTAATTTAGAAATCCACGCTTTTTTTTTTTCTTTTTAGGGGACAAATGGTAATCCAGGTGCACCAGGAAACCCCGGAGACACAGGATTGATTGGGCCTACTGGACCACGTGGACCACAAGGAGAGTCGGGTCCTCAAGGAACAAAGGTAAGATAAAGAATCCATAAGGATTATTTCCCTATATGTATAAATGATATACAAATATATTCTCATCCTTTCTTTAAAATTTGAAAGTATTGGTTAAGTGGTTATACAAATGATAATACAGCACATATGTTCAGCAGTGTGGCAATGGGATCCAAATCCCCCTCACTTGTTTGAAAAAGCGTTGAATATATTCTTGTACGCCCTACTCCCATGCCATGCCCATCAGTCACCCACTCCTTGCCCATCAGTCACCCACTCCTTGCCCATCAGTCACCCACTTCTTGCCCATCAGGCCCCCACTCCTTGCTCACCAGTTACCCACTCCTTGCCCATCAGTCACTCACTCCTTGCCCATCAGTCACCCACTCCTTGCCATCAGTCCCCCACTCCTTGCCATCAGACACCCACTCCTTGCCCAACAGGCACCCCTCCTTGCCCATCAGTCATCCACTCTTTGCCCGTCAGTCACCCACTCCTTGCCATCAGTCACTCATTCCTTGCCCATCAGTCACCCACTCCTTGCCCACCAGTCATCCACTCCTTGTCCATCAGTCCTTTACTTCGTGCCCACCAGTCACCCACTCCTTCCCCATCAGTCACCCACTCCGTGCCCATCAGTCACCCACTCCTTGCCATCAGTCACCCACTCCTTGCCCATCAGTCACCCACTCCTTGCCCACCAGTCATCCACTCCTTGTCCATCAGTCCTTCACTTCGTGCCCACCAGTCTCCCACTCCTTGCCCACTAGTCACCCACTGCTTCCCACCAGTCACTCACTCCTTGCCATCAGTCCCCACTTAGTGCCAATCAGTCCCCCACTTCGTGCCCACCTTGCCAGTGCCCACCAGTCCTCCCAATTCGTTAATGAGAATTACGGTCTTGCTCTATCATAGCAATCAGCGTATGCCTCAAACTTTGAATGATATACAAAAACATAAATATTTTAGAAGGCGCTAAAATTGGGACCCACCTAAATTGGACCCCCTTCTTTACCCCCAACACACACACACATACATGATCTGATGAATTGATAACTTTTTTTTTAATTTTTCTCTTTGCAGGGTGGTCGAGGACCGAAGGGAGGCAAGGGTAGTCGCGGAGATTCAGGCGAAAAGGTATTTTTTGACATACTTTCTTTGTATCTATATTTCTCTTTAGAAATGCATTATTTATCGAGCTTAGTCTATGAAAATCTAATTTGACTGTTTCCCACCGTTAAATTGCTATCAATATTCTTGACTAGCATATTTCTTGAACATTCAATTTGGTGTTTCCTCTTCTGTATGCTGAGCTTTTAAATGGTGCCACTTCAGTTTACCACTAAATTTCCCATCAATCAGATTTAGATTTTGTAAAAAGTGATAATTTCTTGGTGCAAAACAAAAAGGGGAATATAAAAACTATTATTAACTCAGGCAAGCAGAAACCTATTTTCTAGAAAAAAGATATGGTGTCGTATCAAATATAAAGGCCAAGTGCGTGACTGCAGGGGCTTAGAAAGGGTCACCTGAGGCTGTCAGGGGAAAGAAGTCCAAATATGTATGGTTACTGTGACAACCTAAAGAATTGCAGTGGTCAATCATGTTTCGATGAAACATTGCATGCTTGTCAGTCCGGCAGCATGCCTATTAATGAGAGCATAAATGTTCCTAAAAATGAGATTATTTGCTACATGGAAGCCACCATTTTGTGATATTTTCCATGATCCTTTGCTATCCTAACGTTAAAGCCTTATGCAATTTTACATATTTCAAATTTAAATACGTCTGGGAAAAATATCTTTGCTAGGGGAAACCTAAAACTTATGAAAATGCCTTCATTACTGTCATGGCTAAAACTTTTCCACTCCCATTTGATATGTTCACCACGCCGTTTTCGAAATATTATAACTAATAGACAATAGAGCTAGGCTTTTAGCCGGAAAACGCCCATTTCGAAAATTTTAATTTTTCAACACAATGATTTTTGATATTTCAAGTTCATAAATTAGAAGCTATGACATTTTATTGCAACATCTGAACAATATGGCTGCATGACTTCAATATTCTCGTGTGTTATAAATGTTCCTATTACTAGGCATGCTCCCGGACTGTTTGTTGGGAAATCTCCTGATATAACAGTATGGCTTTCTGAAATTGACTGTTCGTTTAATCAATTTTCCTTTAATGCTATTCTGTTTTATTTGAGTAATTTCCAATTTATTTTCTAATCGGGAAGAAAGCAAGCAATTGGGAAGGTAAACTGCCTCCCTGTTCCTCTCCCCCGTTTTGTATAAATTACAGACAGTATAAAATTCGTTGATGTAACTCATAGATAATTTATACTTACCTTTTGTGCAACTGCAAATCTCTAACTATCCATTACTTTTAAGCTTCAGACCAATTAATCATGTTTCTTACAGGGTGGGCGTGGAGATATTGGTTTGCCTGGTTTAAATGGACTTAAAGGTCAAAGGGGCGACAATGGGGCGGATGGCGCTACTGGACCGCTCGGACCGCAAGGACCTCGAGTAAGTTCTTTTAAAGAAAATGATTAATTATGATTCTTCTTCTGGTAAAGATTAGTTGTTTAATTCTTAATACAATTTGTACCCATCCTTCTCGGAAAGCTTAAGAGTAAGCTTGCCGTACACGACTTGGATGAAAGAGATACCAGGATCCAGCTCACATGATTCAACTAGGAGATTTCTCCACTGATACGCCTAAAATCAAGTAGACAAGTCATCTACAACCGTTGGCAGAAGGGCAATATTTGGATGGCCAGAAGGACATGAAGGAGATGGCCATCCAACTTTCCTCGGAAAGGGAGTTGATGGTGGTCCGACGGGTGAAGAGTTTCCTCTGCCTGGATCTGCTCTCAACACTATTCGAAAAGAGAAACTTGTAGTGTCCATCACTGGTGTGCCGTAGCCCCATCCCACCCAGTCTCCTAGCTGAAACATCAAATTATTGATAGAAGTAGAGATATCGGCACTTTTTAATCGTATTGACTATTGCTAATTTTGGGCTGAGATTCTTACAGTTTGCACCAATTATCTTCAATCTCGGACCAAGCATCTCAATGTTGGACCAAAACCTTCCAAATATCTACAAAATTTACAAATTAGTACCAACAATCTTCAAATTTGGAACAAAACCTACAACTTAGAACCAAAAGCCTTCAACTTTGGAACAAGATAGGGAGGAGGACTTCTTATTTAGAAATGTATGGCTTAAAGCCCCACAAAACCTAAAAGCTAGACCCCTGGTGTTCATTAATTCCTGTCAGCCTGTCTGCTCTAGTTCTGGAGCTGTGTACCTGAGAATTTGATAGGCTAAACTTAGTTATGCAACCGCTTATCTTAATATGTACTTATTCATATTAGGTATCCCTATTCATTAATGTTTTTAAGTTTTTTGTTTCGCAAAACATAATCGAGAATCGTAACAGAATAATCAAGTGTTTGTTTTAGAATGATAGCATAACATGAATAAACGAGTTTTTCATTATCAATTAAGGTATTTAACGAATATTATTGAGATCTTATTAAGATAGATAACCTGATAACAGCTCCCTGGTTTAAGCGTGACCCTTCCCAGACAGTCAGTTCATTTTCTATTCAGCCGTCATCCTTCATTTTATCTGGATTTTACTGTTCAGATTGTATGCATCGATTATCAATTTTCACCTTGTGAATAAATTTACTTTCACGAAAGAAGACTGCACATTTCAAAATACTTTGAAAG